>CM031242.1:486757995-487181410 GCA_018340775.1 Taxus wallichiana var. yunnanensis
TATGATTGATATGATGTATTTCATATCAACCCAAAATGTTTCCCGCAACACCACTTCCTTCACTCTTTTCCCTTGATCTGTCTTGGACTCACACCACCTAGTCCAATCTTGTGTCATAATCATAATTTGCAGGGGCTCCTGCAACTCAGACATCCTCTCCAACAAAATAAAATAAGATGCAAAGCGGGTGTCAATTGGTTTCAAAATTCCTTCTTCGAAAAATTTTGAAAAAGTGCCAATGATGTGTGGTGATTACATATGAACTTCTGCACGTCCCTGGCCTCAGTCACTATCTGGTTGACCCATTGAATCTTCCCTATGTCTTTCAGTGCATTGTTCATGGCATGCACACAACATGGAGTCCAATAAATATGCCTATATTCCCGCTCCACTAGCTTGCCTACTGCTCTGCACACATAAGTTGCATCCGTGACAACCTGTACAACGTTTGAAGGTCCAACCTCCTCAATGGCATTCTTCAAAATCTGATATTGAAACTCAACATCTTTCCACTTCCCAGAACAATCAATTGCTCTCAAGAAGTACGGTCCATCTTTGCAAGAGACAATGATATTGATGAGAGGACAATGTCTAATATCCGTCCACCCATCCATGATAATGCTACATCCATGTGACATCCATGTCACCTTCATCTCCTCCATCAACAGATTAACCTTGGAATAGTTTCTATCCAAGATTGTTGTCCTCAATTTTGTGTCTCCAGGAGGCACATAACTTGTACCTGCTTTTGCAACCTTAGCCATAGCCTCCTTGTAATAAGGAGAGCGAGCAACATTAAATGGAATCCCAACAACATAAAAAATTTCCCAATAGCATCATCTGCCTCTTCCCTTGCCTTTGAATCAAACATGTCAACAATTGAATTGGGGGCTGCCCCCACGGCCTTTCTCTTCCTCTCGCTTTACTACTCGACACTCCAAAACTAGAACCAAAGCAGTATTACTATGTTTGCCAATGGAGTACTAGAGTAGAACCACGAACTTCTGACACATTGTCTGTAGTATTTCCATTGAAGATTCTCACCATCTCGGTTCTCTGCTCTAATGAAAAGCCCTTACAAGTGCCAACCCCCCTTCCTGTAAGGTGCAACAAGTGTGCATTGGTCCTAGTTATACTGCCATGCCAAGTCAGTGCACATATGTTGCACTTCCATACTTTTTTCCCCTCGAGACTTGGAGATGGGGTTATCAATTATTTGGGCAAATTGTTGCAATGGCTTCTTCTTATCAAATGGTCCAATGGCAAATTTGGACAACATTTGAGAGGGGCAATTGGTAGCACTACCAACTGAACTACCAGTTGCCACTACCACTACATTTTGTGTCCCTTCTCCACTCTCCCTCATTGTGGCATCACCAACTCTTCCATGGCCACCTATCTCAACTTCCCGTTCAACCCTCTCCTACTTTGATTCATACTCATACTCAGAAGAAGAACTCATGGTGATGATTGCTGCAATGAATTAAAAACAACCATAACTATATGATTGATTGATTATGTAATGAATTAATTTAAAAAAAAAAAAAACGTAACCAATATGCATTTTTTAAAATCCTACAAACTATATGCATGATTATATTGTGAATGTAGATGCAAATGCTAAAAAACAGCCCCTAAAAAATGCAAATATAATATAAATTTTAAACTAGAAATAAAATGTAATTAAAAAAAAAAAATGTAACCATTTACAACCAAACCCTATGCAAGATGCATTTTTTAAATCCCACAAACTATATGCATGATTGCATTATGAATGTAGATGCAAATGCTAAAAAACAACCCCTAAAAAATGCAAATATAATATAAATTTTAAAATAGAAATAAAAATGTAATTTAAAAAAAAAAAATGTAACCATTTACAACCAAACCCTATGCAATATGCATTTTTTAAAATCCTACAAACTATATGCATGATTACATTGTGAATGTAGATGCAAATGCTAAAAATGCAAATATAATCTAAATTTTAAACTAGAAATAAAAATGTAATTAAAAAAAAACGTAACCATTTACAATCAAACCCTATGCAATATGCATTTTTAAAATCCTACAAACTATATGCATGATTACATTGTGAATGTAGATGCAAATGCTAAAAACAGCCCCTAAAAAATGCAAATATAATCTAAATTTAAAAAAAAAAAGCTTTAACAAGTATTGTAAGCAAATAAAATTATAAATACCTCTTGCTTGCTCTTGCTCTCCCTCTTGCTCTTGTTCTTGCTCTCTCTTGCTCTTGCTCTTGCTTGGTGTGAATATGAAATGAGCCCATAATGTAAATTTATAACATAAAATTGCACTTTTAGGGTTAGGGTTAGGTTAGTAATGTTGTTTTTATATTATAAGTGATTTACAATTAAAAAAAATATAGTTTAGAGTGTTGTTTTTATGTTTTTTTATTTAAAAATGTGGCAGACCACGTGGGGACGTCTAGACGTTCCCGAGAAAAGTTCCCGGGACGCCCAGGACGCCCCCACGTCCCCACGCCCCGGGATGTCCCGGACGTGTCAAAAATGGGGACGTGTCCCCGCGTAACTATGATCTAAAATGGGTATTTTTGGATTGGCGAATTGGGGATTAATGGGTCCCTCACCCTTGAACAAAAACATGAAAGATTAAAATTTAAGCACGGAGCCAGCAGTGCCACAAAAGGCATGTGCCACCTCTTTATCAAGTCACTTATATCCCCAATTTTTAAAAATAGATTTTTGAAACAGGAGGAAAATCAAACCAAGTCAATAGCCATTCATAGATAAAATTGGCTAAGAAAACACACTAAAAATTTAAATACAAAATAGGCCTCTAGGCCATCCTCATATACTGGTAAAGCCTCCATTTTCATACAAAAAGAGGCAGAAAAACCTGCATAACAAAATTTTGAAACTGAAGAAAGGCTTAAACATATGCATGTGAATTTATAGATGCTATTCCTATATCTAAGAAAGACCTAAAATTTGTAAAATAGCAGCAATCTCTCATTATAAGCTCTTGTTTTGGAAACTTCATAAAATGATCTTGTAGAAGTCCATTTTCTGTGAAGGTAACTTTGCATGGGAAACAGATCTACATCCGGTATCACTGCATAGTTTCTGTGAAGGTAACTTTGCATAGGAAACAGATCTACATCCGGTATCACTGCATAGCATACTGGTTTTCATTTCCCTTTTTCAGAGTCATAATCTTTTGTTTATCGTGCTATTTTTCTAGGCTCCCATGTTTTAGCTTCAAGGTTGGTCTGCCATCCAGTATTGTCTTTTTGGGGATGGGAATGCAGTGTCTCAGATCTGCGGGGAGTGATAAATTCCAAGGTAATGTTTCCCAGGCATTTCTTGGTACTCCACCTGTTGCAGTGCTGGAAATGATTTCCTGCTGTGGAATATGTGGGGTGCCCTGGGGTACCAGTGATATACCTCCTGGCTATGTCACAGGGTTCTCCGAATTTTTGAAAAAGTTTGAATTTTTCTGAACTTTATTCTTGTTGAACATGAACTCAAACTTTATCCATTATTTTTGCATGGGAAGTTTTTGACACAATTTTGCATTATTTTACAAATGTGTATATAGTATATACTATACACATATATCGGCTGAAAGTAGCGAACTAAAAGCTCTCTCCACTCTGTCTCTCTGACATATTTATGCATTTTTTTCAAAAAATAAAAATGATAGAAAAAATGTTTGAACTTAAAAGATGCTTATTTTCTCGAACTTTATCCCTTGGTGAACTTGAACTGAACTTTATCCTCGTCGAAAATAAACACGAACTCAAACCTTGTAACTTAGCCACCTGGTATTGATTATTTGTCTTTTATGATAATTAACCTCACTACAGAGATTTAATTTTCATAGGTTTGGGTATTTTCTCTTTAGTTTTCAAATTTCAAAATGCTTTGCTAGTGATTTGCATCCCAGTACATTTTGCATATAGCGCTATTGAAACTCTTTGTTTGTACCTTGCATGCTCATCGCTTTGGTACTAAAATGTATCCAGGTCACACTCTGATATAATTCCATGCCTTAAGGCACCATTTTTTAGGGTAAAATCCTTAGAATATGCATGTTAAGCACTTTGGTACATAGCTGTAGTCATTGCTTTGGTTATCAGCGTGGAAACAATCCATGCAATGGAAAATATATTTTATGCAATATTTGTAATTTTTTAATGAATCTAGAAAGCTATTGTCTCTACAATAAGGGAATTATTAAATATCATTGGAGAACATGTACCTTGCACATGACCATCTGGATCTCATGGACGTGCTTAACATTCTAGGCATATTTGACAAGATAGAGTTATCCATATCAAATGTGATATGTAAACTTGGAGCTTTTAAAACTGGCCCAGTAGCAATTACTGTTTCCTTGTTATTGTCATCTCTTTCATGTATCCCTCCCTTGTTTAATGGATATATCCTAATTGCATTACAGAGAACTTTAGCCACCTGATTTAGTTTTGACGCCTTGCAAGAGCACTTATATTGTGAAATTCTGAGCCCAGTCCCTTAAGAATTTGGAACAATATTTTATGTTATCAAGAGCACTTATATTGTGAAATTCTGAGCCCAGTCCTTAAGAATTTGGAACAATATTTTATGTTATTTACAAGGTTTTCGTCCAAACTCCATTTTAAAAGTATGGAATTGTGATTTATATTATATAATACATGATTGATCTGAATAGAAATGTTAAAACTTGTATAATTCTAGCTGTTGATACCATCTTATGCTTCTTTGACTTATGATGTAGGGCTTTTAAGCATGCTGAGAGAGTTAACGCAAAGAGATTGTTTCTTGTTGGTGATGCTGAGTGGAAACGTGGTGCTGTACGTGTGAAAAATCTTGCAACCAGGGAGGAATCTGATATTTTGATTAATGATTTATTATGAGAGTTATTTCTTTCGCAAATTCCTTTCAAGATAAACATTTAATCTTATATAAGGCCTCAATTGGATTTAAATGAGGGAAATATTACTGCACATTGTAGCTTCATTTGATCCTTCTGTCTCAGGTTTATCCATGCCAAGAGTTCATTCATGTTTTAGATAGGACAAGTAAAAGAAATGGGCGATTGAAATCAGAAAATGCAGATTTATTGGTTGGGTGTAGATAAATTTGTAAAAGCCGTCAAAGAGAGACATGAAACAATAGAATCATAGATCATACACTTGTATAACCAGCTTGAAAGAGAGTGAAGAAGATAAAAGACACAGGTGGATGCTTATGTTTATTTCACCAGTGGAATATATACAATCCGACAATTTGATGGCTAGAGAAGCAGGTAATACTCTTGAATACAAACCTTGGCAGAATTGGGATCATGGAGCCATTTCTAAGCTTGCCAGATGCTGGTACTGGGATTATGCTCTTTTGTAGTTGCGCATCTGTTTCGATTGCCAGTTACGATTATCATGAATCTCAACAGTGTACCATAAAGTAGACTTCCAAAGAAGGATGACTATAATCCCTACAACGAAATATGATACCTGAGTCTGTTTTTGGATTCAAAACATCAGCTTGATGTTTTCCTATAATTTTTTTCCCGATTTCCGGCCCAATGGATATTTTACAGTTTTGAAACTGAACTTTTCTTGGTGAATAATAACCACATATATGCTAACCATTTTGTCCATATGTGAAGTGCAAAGAGTGGAGTTGCTGATACATTTTGGATATGGATACGGCCATACAAAAATATATAAAATTTAAAAATATATAAATTCCAGCCTAATAAATAGGAATTAACCACATATTATGCATATGAAAAACAAAATAACCACAAAACACTACTGATAATCTATATAATGCCAACCGAATGCCAAATGAAATGTCACAAATGTCATAATAAATATTAAATTTTATTATTACATAAAAATGCAGCAGGGTCTGAATCTTCACGTGATCATTAAAACAGAAGATGCATGTATATCAAGAGCTACTGATCTTATTTTCTGGTTTTATAGCAGCACAAAACTGAAAATCAGATTTGTGGTGGGATTTAGATTTACTGTCACAATTGTTCCTTGTCCAGAATTGAATCTGCCTGTAAGTGATCAGATAAAGAGTATTTGGGTCAATTGTGCTTGTTCCCTCCTGGTCAGATTTGTTCCCAAGATCAGACCCTGCTGTTTTTTTAGGGTTTCATAGTGTTTCTAAAAACAAATTGGGCCATTTTTGTATTAAATTTAATGTTGAAAAAAACTAGATAATATATTTAAAAACTTGTGTTTGGCTCAGGATACTGCCTGGACAGTCCGGATACGTCCGCAGTGTTTTTAAAAACACATTGGGCCATTTTTTGTTTTAATGTTGAAAAACACTAGAAAATATTATTAAAACTTATGTTTGGCCCATGATACAGCCTGGACGGTCCGGATTTGGCCGGATACGTCTGCAGATGTATCCGGCTGTATCTGGATTGTGCACACTGTATCCATATCCAGCCCAGCCTATTCTATCGTATCGGTATCAGAGACAAAGAGTAAATACTTTGCTAAGATAAAACACGTGGCACACAAAATCCTTGGCCTTGATCAGTATAGATGACCCGTACTGTTGGGTACTTGAGGGCTGTGACGTAAGAAAGTAAAGTTTTCCTTTGTCAAGTTGTGAATTTCTGTCATCAACAGGCTGCAATTTTTTCCCTCTTGAGATGGGAATTGTTCATGTTCGGATTTGTACTATTTATTAGGATGCCTCTTCCCATTTTGTTTATGTGGGGTTGATGTTAAGTTGTTAACAGAATGACCCAAGTAAAATCTTAAATGGCCTTGTGAGGTTTCTTATGGAACTTCCCTTTCCTCAAGTCTAGCTGGCTGCATGCAGTTTATATTTGTAATCTGTGTATTTCTGCTGTCATAGAAGGATTCCATAAATGGCCTTTATGCCATCTTGTTTGCTTTGGTTTTCTGTCCTACATTGCAAATCTCAAATGCTGGAATGTTCTGAACATCCCAGTGAAGGAAATATACAGCCTTCCAAATTGAATCTCAAACAAGTTGAGCTTGACCATTTATGAAGTTCACAAAGCGTCTTGAACATCGGGTTTGTCTCCATATAGGCTGGAGATCATGTTGGAATCCAGTTTCTAGCATTTAATGCTAGGTAGCCAATACGTGGCACAGTTTGGGTATGGATACGAGGATCTGGTATGCTGGTATGGCGATTATTTTGGGGGCTGGGTATGGCCGCATGCAAAACATATATAAAATATTAAAAAAGAAAGCAAATGAACCATATAATATGCAGAGTAAACAAAATAAGCTAAATAACCAAATATATGATAGTTCGATTCTAAGCTAAATAACCACAAAACATAATGATATTTCAATTCCTAATGTCAATATATTCATTGGTCAAACTCGTTACCGGAAATTTTGGGGGGCTGAAACGGCCGGTATGGCCCGCAGCGTGATGCCTCTCCCGCAAAAACGCGTGCTTTAAATTTTTTTAATTTTTTCCACTTTTTTAAACTCGCAAATCAATAAAAATAATAAATTCTTCTAATCTAAAACCTAAAAGCTACATCTAAACAATAAAACAAAAGAACAACACACAAACATAACATAAAGCAAACAAACTCACATTGTGGCTTCCAAAATTGCATTGTGCTTGTCTAGGGTTTTGAGGAGTGTGAGTATACATACATTCCAACTTGCGCCTTTTATCCCACAAAGCGGAGAGTAAAGGAAGGGTCCAAAACATGGGACATTGATCCAGAGATAGTTGACTTGGATGCTTCCATTCCCACCATGGAGCATATGATGAAAGTTCTCGTGGCACCACGAGACCTACATGCACAAGGGGGTGCAATCGCGCTAAAGTGGCCCTAGTGCGATCGAGCCCATGTGGTTCTAATGAACCACATAATGAATTGGTTTTGATCCTCTTCATGAAGAGGAATATGATGAATATTGACAATGAAAGATAGTTTGAGCTTTGAATATTGATCTATGATTGAATTTAATATATCATGAGATTCATGACATTCACATTGTGTTTGATTTAAGTATTTTAAATTTTAATTTAACTTTTAAACTTTTAAGTTTCTAAGTTTTATCGGTATCCTAGCTTGTTTGTTGTGGTTATTCACTTATTTAGCTTATAACTTGTCTTTCATATGCATAATATGTGGTTAATAATTAAATTCCTATTTAGAAGGCTGAAATTTATATATTTTTAATTTTTATATAGTTTTGTACTGCCGTATCCTACGCCGTATCCGGGGTCAAAAATTTGCCGTTTCACAGATCGGATACCCCGCTCCCGCTCCCGTATCCAAAACGTTTGGTAACATAGGTCAAACTTAGAAAAAGAAAGAAAATGGAAAAAATGTTTTTTTATGGCGGGTACTGTACCACGTACCCAGTATGTTTCCAGCGTACCTGGGTATGTACTCATACTGGGATGCACCGTACCTGTACCCAGACCCTGCAGGGCCGTACCCGGCTACCCAGATTTAACAAGGATATTCACATTTCATTGTCAAATGACCAACTTGGTGACAATTGTGTTCCCCAGTTTTAATGCTCTGGATATGAATGACATGGATACATTTATAATCAACATATTCAGCTAGAAACCAGGACTTGAGGACATGAATATCTATATATCGTACTCATTTGTTTTCATTCTTTGACAGAATTCATGGATTTTCAATGTACATCTTTTGTCATTTGTAGAGCAGGTTTGATAAATTGTGTTACTGGTCCGGGGCATTATATTCAATTACTCTGAAACAATTACCAGCTAATTCGATTGCAGAAGTGCGCCATGCACACTTTCCAAGTGAATATGACCAGAAGGAGCGCATACTGATTTGAATGTAAAGAGCACCAATAACTGTTCAGTATGTGCACTGTCACTATGAAGGATGAACAATATGATGATAGAAGTTGCCCCAAAATTAATGTTCTGAAATCTGAAGTTGAAACAGAAGGCATAGAAGAATCAAAATTGAAAACCTCGCTAGGTAAGTTTCTCTAGCCACTGATTATTAAGATTTTCAGCTGATTTGTTTAGAGTGAAGCCGAGGATGTATTATGTGGATGAAGAGGAAACCTGAATTTTGGCAATTTTTCACCAGCTTCCATATAGGTAGAAGAGATCCTGAATAGTGATTTCTATCCCTTAGATGTATCTAACGTGTATTGGTAGGAAAATGAAATGCATGGTTTGGCCATTATTGCAAACACTTGCATTATTGGAAGGTGTTGCTTTATAAGGCCTGATAATTAATAATAGTATATTGCTGACAAACAGGCATGTTGGCTTATTCTTACTCCCATTGTTTTTAAATCTTAAATTGACGTCCCAAAACTTAAAAGATGTTTTTAAATTAGCAGTTTAAGTTAAACGAATATCTTAGTCAGATAAATATTGATGCTTCTACTACTGGTTTAAAATTTAAAAGAAAGATTTTGCAAATTTAGGGTATGATTAAGAGGATTTTGATAAAGCTGCAACAAGAATTTTTCTAGAGGCGTGAAAGTAACTGTTTACCAAATAATTGTCTGCTGGATTCTTGGTGTGCTATTTTCTTCCATGGTGGGTTGCAAAGCCAACTTCAAACTTTGTAGAGACTAAAAATCCAGATACTTAATTATGTGGATAGGCGTTCTACAATGACAGCAAGGGGTGGTATCTAATGTTGTGGCCGTGTAAATTTTATTCTCTAAATTGTATTTGACATCCATTTGATCGTCACTTAAAAACGCTTTTTTTCAACTTTGAGAAGTCAATAAAAAATAGTAATATCTTGACCATATGGTAGAGTTTGGGGCCCTTTAAATCAGAAAGTTTTTTTCATCCACAAGTGGGAAATATGAAAAGGATGTAATAAAATTAGTAGTCAATGGGATATGCATAAAATCCAAAATGAGATCATTGAGATTGGTATCTATTGGCATTTTTCAAATAGATATATTTAAGATATTTGTACTTGTGTTTTAATAATTGCGCATTGTGGCATATTAGAAAAAGTGTTGTTTAAGTTGGACCTGTATGACGATATCAACTAGTGCCATCCAATAAGCTCAGGTTGTGCATTCTCTTGCCATTTTCCCTCAACTTCAAGTCACTTTGGTCACAACCTTAATATGAAAAATCAATATGTACTTATTTGTACGGAAAACTCCATGGTCAAACATGCTTGAGCTCGAGTATTATAATTTATATCATTTAGGCATATAGGCAATTAGTGGTTTTTCTTGCCATTGGCTATTTTTTTAATTTTTAAAATTGAATGAATCTTTTGGTAACGGATCTTAAAAGTACTATGAATCCAACATTGGTTAGTATGCTATAGCATTAGGCTCGAGAAATTGCATGTAAATGTAAACCAAGTCCTTTTGAAAGGTGTATATTCCCTTGTATCCGACCAAGTCAATCAGTGCAATTGTCATTTAGTGAATTTGTTCAAATGCTAAAACAAGATATTAAATCACCCAATAATGGAGTGCTTGCCCTCCTTAGATGGACGTCTGGAGTGGATTTCAACCTTTTACTTTGGGAAATAGATCTACACTTGAGAATGCATGCGAATTACTAGGTACTCTTATATGAATTGTGACATTTGATCAACCTATTCCACCATATTTTGATCTAGAGCATATATTTGATTTTATACAATGTCTTAGATGCAAGGCATGCTGAACATTTTTCTAGTTGACTTCACCCTTAGATTTTTTTGTGCATTGCATTTATATATTGATTCATCAATATTAATATGAATTAAAATGCCATGAGATTTTTACCTTCGTCTCATAATTATCTATTAAAATGCTAATGTGGAAATAAGAATTTTATGCTTGTGAAGATGAAGATACAACTTCGTTGTGTATATAGATAATTTAGCAACTAGAAAGAGATCACTGGACCTTAGATTGGTCCCATTTTTGGAGCGAGTTGTGTATATGTTTATCTGAAGATTGAGTTCTGTGCACATTCATAGCCATGGGAGCTTGTATTCATGGGTCATGAATTCTAAGCAAATAGACTTGTGATTTTTGCATGGTGCAAAAGATAATCAAATTGTAAAAAATGAACCTTATTGGACTAGAATATAAGAGTAGTTTACTCAAATGCTGTAACAAAATTTGGAGGCAATCTTGCATTGCATCTTAAAGATTTACATGTAATGATAAATGCCACATTTTGCAAATGATTAACAAGGTCAAGTTCTTAAGTTCCCTCGACTTGGAAAAGTTCCTAGTTCCCAAAGACTGGTGTAAGAGATAGGATGCACCAAAATCCAACATCATGCCAAAATGTCCGAGGGTTGTACCAAATTCATTAGAGAAACTTCGGCTTTAAAGAATCCTCCACATAAAACTGGAGATTGGCATTGTAGAGAAGTTGGCCAATCATGTGAAACTGAAAACCATACATCATGCAACATCAAGAACCATGCTTCCACTTGGGTAAAAACTCCCGCCAAAAAAATCTTAAGCTGCTGACAGTTTCAGCTTCTCAGCTTCTGTATCTGCTGAAACAGTTCATATATTTGTGGGGAAGATGCTAATATTTAGGCTTAACAGACGTCAAAATTTTCGGAAAGAGTTTGAACCAAAAATGTGGTGAGAAACTTCTCCTCATGAGCCTAATTTTTACATGTATATGGGATACGGCATGCAATCAAATGTTTTTCCATCTTTTTCTTTCACAATTTTATAGTAATTCCGAAAGGAAATCTTTATTAACTTCATTTTTTTGAAAGAAAACGACGACAGAGATTTGGTTTTTGGAATTTGTTTCTTTCATGTTGGGAGTCTTAGTATAGAAGGCCAATTTCATCACTGGTTGCTCATCTTAAAACGACATTGGGGTCAAGAATATGGAGATCTTAAGAATGAGCTTTATTTTCGAACTCTTCAAAGAGAGGTGAAGAATTAATCTTGGGAATTGTTTATCCAAATCAATAGAAGAAAAAATACCCACCGTTGCAATTTTTGTAGAATTTTATTCATGCTTGGTCAAGTCATTTCAAGAGACTTCCATAAGTAGTTATTATCTTAATGACATTTTTCCTCGTGTATTTTTGACAAGTGTTATTAAAAGTTAAGTATTATAGTAGTATAAAATCTTAACAAATGTGTTATTATAATAATACATCACATAATAATAATCATAAGTTATGGCATGCTATAAGATATAACTGAAACCACTAGTTCAACGTTGATCTCTAAAAAACATTAATGCCAAATGCTGGAACTTTCTACAAAACATGAGCAGCCGGAAATTTCACTGACAAAGTTCATCCAATCTTTTGAAGTATGAACATAACCATTAAAAGGGAAAATCAATAAATAGTAAGAAGGTAAATAATTAAAAAGGGGCAAAAACATCATTGCCATGTGATTAAAAAAAAAGGGAATCATTGAATATATTAACTAAAAATTAAAAATGAACAGTAATGCGTTGATTTCTCATCATATGCCAAAAGGCCCACCTGCATGCACACAAAAACAATGTTATATACACACAACTTCCCTCCTATTTGCATCTTTATTCACGCCCTGCAAAGTGTTGTGGAGTTAATGGTGTATACTAGATGCATATATTCAATGTTTATGTGTGCGAGCAGGAAGGGCGCCCATGCAACAAATGAAACAAGATGAAATGTGCAGTGCATTATTTCTTAATTTGGGGGCACCTTAACTTACAACCAACACCATATGTCAAGATGACCATCCAATGGTCTGCAATATACTTGGAGGATATGTGACACAATTATGTCTACAGATGGAAGAATGTTAGTTATACACAAAGAAGAATGTCAAGTAACCACAATTGTATGGAATGGTGCAGGCATGGTTTAGAGAATAGTACATGCAACATACATTGTTACTAATTAAGGATGTTAAGCAAAAAAATCAACAAGGATGTTAAGGAAGTTAATGTTTTTCAAATAAATATATTTAAAATTTTTGTATTAGTATTAAGATAATAATAATGTTATTTTTATTAGTATCTTTTTGAAAGTATAGGTGAATTGTTCACATTGGATTTATTTATGAGCTTGATTATTAGAGCGAAACTTAAAGGTTAAGTAGTCATTGGTTCTTTATTGATAATGTTTCGTTAAGACAATTCATTAGAGATGATGCAGGAGATTGAGTCTTAAAATGTTTGACAAAATAAATACTGTCGATTCTTAACATTATGCCAAAGCATATCAATACTATGTAAATTAAATATAATAAGATGCCTACTTTGAGCAACTTAAAGGTACAAAATTATACTTTCGAAAATAAATTGATTTGTAAGTTTAAGTTTATGGTTCAAATTTATATTTTAGATTGTAATGGAGTGATAATTTAAATCTCTACGATACACAATTATATTTCATATGTAAAGAACTTGGGGACTACACGTCTTTTAATTATGCATAATATGTCTTATCCAAATTGTTTTACCCAAAAAAATCATATGCTTAGAACATTTGTTCTTTAAACCTAGATTTTCATCTAAAAATCCTTACCTCTAGTGTTGTTACTCCTTTATTGAAGTAGAAATTATCTTTTCATCCAAACTAAATCTGCTCCCATTTTCTCAACCATCTACCATGGTTTTGGTGGTCTTCTTGTATATCCATTTCTTTTATAATTCTTGGGGTGCAATTTCTTTTTATCATTTTGCATTGAAGTCTATTTAAATTATAATGGTTGTAATGTTTCAAAGTATCTTTGCAAATATAAATGGCAATTTGCTACTGCATTTCCCCTCCTTGAAACTGCACATTCTTTAGTCAAAGGAGATGATTTGTTAGGTGGTTTCTTCCTTTAAAGCCCATTTCAATATGATGTGCTTGTGTAAATGTTTCATCAATGGTTTTGGCTTGGCCATAAGATCTTGTGTCCTTATGTTCTTGTCAATATCTCCAAGATACTTTACAACAACATTACAGTCTTGAGTATCCAATCCCATTTGGATTGCTTGCCTTTTCAATAGGTGGTATACATTTGCACCCTTCCCCTACAATGTTGTTTGTAAAGCTACCACTCAATAACAAGCTTCTCCTTGTATAAAATAGGATAAAATAAAGACTTGATTATCTTATTGAATCTTGCACCCGTAAACACGTGTTATTTTTAAAACCAAGGAATGTGCATGACTTTCCCATCAATTCCATGAATAGAAATGTTAAGACGTGCAAACTAAATTTTCTACTTTTCAATAACATTATGAAAGTTGAAATATACCTTTTTACAACCAATTATTAAGTTTTTCATCACCAATCTTCATCATAAGGCATCTTTGTCTACTTTTTCCTCAACTTTGAGAGATGGTTGAGTTGGGGGTTTGTTGAGAGTGCCGATCTAGGAAGATTTGAGACCTCAAATAATTTGTGGCGCTATAGAGTTTTCCATGTATGATTTGACACATTAGTGGATTTGAAATCATACTACGCATACAACGAGGTCATAATTCCTCCTCAATGATATCACCGAGTTCCACATAACATTGCAATGTCAATATTGTACTTCACATCTCTACAACATCACTAGTTGAAAATGATGGATTGGTGATTAGTTATGACACAATTGTGACACCATAGCCAATACTTTATCTTCCTTCTTTGTATATTAAGACATCTTATTCTTTGTGATTAGAGAGTTGTTTTAAAAATAGATTGAGCTAAAATTGGAGGATTTAGGTTATATAAAACACTTCACCCCATCATTATTACCATAGAACATTCACTCGGGGGAAGAATTTTTACATATTAGCTAAGTGGAGAAATTTTTCTAGCAATTGCCCTAGCAATTGCTTTTTTTTTGTTTTATTTCTTTTTGTCTGTGTTTTGGTTTGTTTTCTCCGGCAATTCCCATAGCCTATTCATTCTTCCTACTAGACCTTTCCCTAGGCCTAGGGTTTTGAAAAGCTATCTAGTATTTTTAATTACTAATATGTCTAAAGGTGATCAGAGCTCATGATTCTTTTAGGAGATTACAAGAAGTTGCTTGGTCCAAAAAGGTGCAAAAATGGATTTTATGAAAATAAGGAAAATATTGCCATCAATGCGTAGAGCTCGAGAAAATATGCACTTTTAGAGAAAATGACACCTAAAACGGAGCCACGAGTGAAAGTTATGACACTTGCAAGTTTTTGCTTGCTACATCTTCTTGGACCCTTTCCAAAAATGGAAATAAAATGTTGTTGATGAGTTTTCATGCAACTTTAAAAGCATAAGTCATGCAAGTCACACTTTTTGGGAAGAGCAATTTCTTAATGCAAGTCGCACTTTTTGGGAAAAAGCTTTCTTCCATGCAAGTCACATTTTTGGGAAGAAGCTTTCTTCCATGCAAGTCGCATTTTTTGGAAGGATGGTTTTAAGTGGCAATGGTAATTTTGGTGGTGGAAGGAAGGTGGGAATTCGAGCCTTCCGGAAGTTATTTTTCCCATCATTAAAGTTAAATCACTTAAGTGCCAATGGGAATTTTGGTGGTGGAAGGAAGGTGGGAATTTGGAGCCTTCCTGGAAGGTTGTTTTTTCTCATCAAAGTTAAATCACTTAAGTGCCAATGGGAATTTTGGTGGTGGAAGGAAGGTGGGAATTTGGAGCCTTCCTGGAAGGTTGTTTTTTTCCATTATTAAAGTTAAATCACTTAAGTGCCAATGATAATTTTGGTGGTGGAAGGAAGGTGGGAATTTGGAGCCTTCTTAGAAGGTTGTTTTTTCCCATCATTAAAGTTAAATCACTTAAGTGAAAGATGAGAATTTTGGAGCTGCCTAGAAGGGTAAAAATTCCCACTTCCTTGCCTTCTTATTTTTAACATGACTTCTAGCCAAAAAGTGCGACCCATTCTGGCATAGCTAAATGCCTAAAAGTTGACTTTTTTTTAATTATCTGGGAAGCATCCAATTTTGGCGCCTAGGGTTGGAAAGGCTTCCTTTTTATTATTTTAGCTATCTGCATGTTGATGTGAGTGCACATGGGAATTAAATAATATTTTTAGCTTGCTTGGCATGCAAACAAAGTCTAAAAATAGAGGGCAACAGGCTTTATAATCATATTTTGGTGAAGGAATTAAGCATTCATGCCATGGATTCCATGTTTGTCTGAATTATTTGCAGGAATACTTCACTAGTGCTCATATTGGTGAAAAGAAGGCAAAGTCAATGTCAGATACATTGAATATATCTTCAGAATCAGAAGGAGAAATTGCAGGTTCTGCACAAATAGATCCAACTCTCATATTTGCAAGGTCTTCTGGCAGAAAAAAAAAGAAGATCTCAGACAAAGGTTGATTCAAGCACGATGAAGGGTGATGAGTTTTGTCTAAATTGTTTACGGAAAACATTGCATTGGTGCACGTACTGGAGAAGAACTACAAAAGCTTCAAGGATAAGAGGGAAGATAGGTCAGAGGTAGCACCCACAAGTAAAATCTTATCAGTTGCTTCCAGATCCAGTTTGGTGAGAATCGAAGGAAAGGATTCAACAACATATGGGAGAAAAAAACATCTCAGATTCAAGGCAGAGATATCATTCATTGCTAAAGTGAATGAAGCAGAAGTGCAATACAGAGTTGGATCAACATGTAGAGTATGGAAGAAGAACAAGACTGAGAGCGTTGCAACTTTCTTCTAATTTCTTCTCCTCTTTCTTCTTCTTTCTCTTATTTTCTTCGACAAAGCAATTGAGCAATCAATTAAAATTGTAAAACTTAGGTAATTGGCTATAAAATCCGTTACTTCAAGTTACTGGAAGAAGTCAATTACTTGGAAATAGGTGGCAGACATGCAAAATAGAAGGTTCTATTTTCAGTTATAAATCATGCATGTCATGCAAAGAGGAATTCCAGGAAGAATACTGCCAGCTGCTTCCCCTTTTCATAGCTTCCACATGTGGCAATTCATTGAAAGCTTCCTATTTGTAATTGCCCTCTATACACTATAAATAGAGGAAGAGCCTACGGGTTAAAGGATCAGAATTTGTTAATCAACATTCTTGAGTTCCAGACTTTGTGCGTTGCAACCATTGATGTCATTTTTGTGAAAGTTGATGAATTGAATAAATGCAGATTTCCAGAGAACTTTGTGTCCACGGTGGATTTGCTTCTTATGTGGATCTTTAGATAAACTTTGTGTTATCTAAGATTTAGATTAGAAGATTTTATTTTCTTTTACTTCGAATATTGTGATATCTACTTGTTTATTTAATCCATGTGTATGAAACCAACTCTATAAACTATTGGTTGAATTACATATCTTCCTTTCTTCTTTTCCAAATTCCATTATTTCCCCCTTCTGAAAATACTTAATAAACAACTCCTTACTTGGTGCAGAATTGCTAAGCTATGGTTCAAGAACTTTGTGATTAAAGTAAAACCCCCACAAATAGTTATTAAGTTTCATACGTACTAGATTGATAAACATCTTACATGGGAGCCTCACCGGTAAATGAAGGAGATTCATCTCATGACTACCTAGGTTTTTAGTCATGTGTAGAAAATATAGCCAACAATTTGTAAGTGCCTTACAAAGCACTCCGGTTTGGTGTTTTGGTGTGGACTTACATTTACAAGTTAATTAACACGAGATCAAATCTCATTACTTGCCACACAAGTCTAAAAACCTCCACTTTAGAGAGGCTATCATAAGTTTGGTGTTTTTATGCACATTGTCATATCATTTAATTAAAAGCACCCATAGTTGCGGGTGTTATTTAGATGAGTTTGTTGTCAATGCATTTAAAACTAGAAAAAATAACAAAAATAAAGTCTCACATCTGCATATATTTTTTTAGATTTATAGGTAACCAATCTACTTTTGTTTCTTGTTGCATGCATTACTTAAAATATATTTAATTGGTAATTAATTTCCATATCTAACAATTTTTCTACTTTTTTAAAATTCATTTTGATAAGAATAACTACTTGAAAAAATATAAAAATATTCTACAATAACAATGACACACTCCCACAATTAAGACATAATTGTTTCAAAGACATCAAAACACTACTAAACCAAAAGAAACACTTTACGATCCACAAACACCGAGCATGAAATTTCAAAAATATTTTTCTAAACATACTTGATACGAGATCTAGAACAAGTAAATACACCACCACCATATGAATCCCATCCAAGCCATTTCATCCATACAATTCTTGTTCGGTGACACCCACACTATGCTCTAGATCTAGCTAGTGTCACATCGTGACTAGTCCCTTACACCCTTGGATGAATTTGGAAAACCAAGTTTTCATAGTAGGGTAGGATGATTCCCTGCATGTTCCCTATCCTTTAGAGACAAATAACGTTCAAGATGATACCTTTCCGAGTTGAGATGCAATGTCTTTTCCCTACCCCTTTACCAACCTTTGATTTTCGGACAATTGCATGTTGTAGATAATCAAGTGGTAAAACCACCTCTTGTGCTTCCACCTTCTTATGAGACTCAACCACTTCTTGGGGATTTGATTTATCTTATCCTCGTGTCTAGCCTTATCTATCTTATCTAACCACCCCACATGATCCTATCAAGATTAGAGTATTTCAAGAGGGAGGAACACTTCCCAAGAGTTCTCCAACCTAGCCATAAAGCGATTTGACTTACTAACATTGATAGGGAATTGTGTACCAAGGTCATCTTTGATCCAAATAATCCTTGAGAAGATATTAATATAAAATTCATTGTGCTTGACGAGTGAGTTGATATCTCAAGAGTTCATTGGTGGAGGATCATCTATCCACCTCGCATTGATCGTTATCCATCCATAATCTAATAGTACCCATCATTTTCCATTGAATTTATCTTCATCTCATGAACCCTCATCATCACATCATCCATACATTAGATGCCTCGACCCAACCTATGAGATTTTGAGTATGCAAAAAGGCCACCCTACACTATACGGTGTGTATAGTTTTTAATGGATGGTTGATGTGAATTCTTAATGTGGAATTAATGTACTATTAACCTATATAAGACATTAAGAAACCGAGTAAACCATGATCCTTATGCCAACTAGGGTGATTCCACAATTTAAATGGTCCTTTTACTAACATAATGGTTGATTAGTTGCACATTGAGTATGTTCTATTGCTCAACCTTCTCCTATACTCCTTTGTGGTTTCAAAATCCCAAAAATGGATCTTATTCAAATTCCTCTAAATTCCTCTAAATACCTCTTACTACCCGAGAACCCAATTTGGATACACCTCTTCATTTTTTTCTAATTATTTCTACCTTTATAAAACCCTCACCCACTCAAAAATTAATCCCACATATTCCTTATGCTAGTGGGGTGATTCCATGATGGAAATGTTATCACCAAATCACAATAGCCTCACGATTTTTCATGTGTGTGTGCATGAGCTATCAGTGTAATTTGCTAACATTGGACCATCTCTCAAGTTGTGGGACTTGCAGACTTGAGATGGACCTCCAGAGAAGGCTGGTTCCTCTACCTAATCCTAGCACTAAACTACTCCTAATGCAAGGAAAAAACCTATCTAATCCTATCCTATCATTTCCAAGGGACCGGGGAGAAGGAGAAAGCATGAAGACAGAAAAATCCTACGCTACAAAGGTGATAACACCAAAGAAAAGGGGGTGTTAGACAATTTACAATGCATGAAAATGGAGAAAGATGAACATTGAGAGGATGGACAAGCATTGCAAACCAAAACACATACAATACACCATCTTCACTAAGCACAACAACATCTAAATAATGCAATAGAGATGTGAAATACATAGAATACTTGTAAATGTAGGGGAGACGTAAGGGGAAACAATAAACACAACCATGATAACAAGAGAATCACACAATTGAAATTTTATTGCTCCATTAAAATGCATAGACCATTACATTGAAATATAGAGGCAAGATCTCCATTACAAAGCTCATAATAGAAGGCTTCAAGCTCCACATCTAGCCAAAGAAGAAGAGAAGAAGAGAGCAACATTTCCAAAATGTCCAACTTCTTTACAAAATGCTCTCTTTTACAATATATTGGAAGAATGAATGAGAGAGAGGAGAGAAACCCGAAATTCCCCTTCAACCACCAACAAAAACAATTAATTAACCTATAAAAGGGATGGGATGACATGCAAAACCCATACTTCCATGTACTTTTCCTTGTGGGAGAAGAGAAATGCATCCATGCGTCCATTTAATCCATTTTATCATGCCTGGGATGTGCCATTTGAATATGGGTATGTTTTTCACCTTTTCTCCTCACCTACTCCACCTAATCCCAAATTTAATGATTTCATGAGATAGAGATTTGAATTATAAATCCATCCATATCAAAATTTTCAAATTTGGAGCCATGGGGGTCAAGTTACGTAATGCGGAGTTTCGGGGGTCGTGGAGCCCATTTTCTAAACTTTCGGCCTTTGTGTAATTTTCTCGGTCCCCACACTTAGTTAAACGTTTTGATTTTATTTGGCCCTATGTATTGCGAACCTCTTTAGCATGTGGGAACTAAGTTTGAGAGGGAATAGGGGCCCGTGTTCGCTTGTGCCCGAAATCTCGAACTCCTACATTCAACTCTACCAACTCATTCTCTAACTTGCAAGCTAAGTCGGCTCGCCGAGCTCTTCCTCTAGCTCGCCTTGCCTTACGCCTTGTCGAGCTTGGCCACGTGTCCTCTGGTCATAGGTTGTAGACATTTCAACATTACGGGAACTTGTTCTGCGGGGAACAAGTTCCCCTCATCCCCTCGTGCTCCATGCCATTGGCTTCGCCACATTCTATTGACTCCCGCCCCGCTTTATAATGCGGGGTGACTCACCTTTCGGGAACTAGCTCCCTAAGCAGAACTAGTTCTGCCGAATCTTACTCTCCCCACACCACTTCGACCCGTAACACAAAGAACCAAGGCACTCCCTTTGAACTACGAGCAAATTAGATGCGTGAGGAACACACGTCCCCGCGGTATTTAAACCTCCCAGGGCCTCGTGTTTATTCATTCCCCTGCAATACATTGAATCTGCTCCCCCTTTACAAATTAGACAATTTGAGGATGTGGGGAACTTGAGCCTGACAACCCTTGTTCCTCTGGGTCACTAATGTCCGAAATGTCCGCACTATACCGATTTTTGACCCCATAATCATTTTTCTCCCCTTTTTTTTAACTCTTGAATTTCTCATGAATATGGGAGTTAGAAAAATAAAAATAAAGTGTCCCAAATCCAATTTATCTCAATATATCCATTTTATCCCAAAATTGGCTAAATATGAGCCTAGAAGAGGGAAATTACACCAAATGACTCCCGGATGCTCCCAAATCACTTGCAAATGCTCAAAACATAGAAATTTACACGAAAACTCTAGATTCATTCTAGAAACTCCTATCAATTGCTTATGTCCAATTTTCCTAAGTTGTCCATTTTTACCAGGGGGTAAAAATGGATAACAATTTGGCAACTCACGGGGACATTTGTCTGCTAGATGAGTTAACTAGTGGCCTTGAAGCATCCATTGGGTATAGAGTCACTGATACACCTAAAATATGATCTAAACTTTGTAATCCTATCCCTAAGCCATTTAAACAATGTTGAACTGGAGTTGATCCTTTGTTCGAATTTTCAAACTTTTATAGGAAAATCTTGAAAATTTTATGAGTTGAAAATTGTTTTGATTTTGGAAGTCTCTTTTCACTTCCCTTTTGCAAACCGATATGTTGAGACAAGGATGAAACTGCCCAAAATCTAATTTCTTACCAAGTATGAAGAGCTAAAAGCTGGTGATTTGTTGAAAAGAATGAAACATTGCAGAAGTTGGAAACACATGCTGATTTGGAATGCACTTAGAGTTCTGCTATTAAAACCGATTTCCCCATGAACATTACCACTTCTAATGAACTGTGCAAGAGCAACAATGAAGCAAAAACTATATACAAAAGAGGAATATCATACATGCCCCAAGTGGAACATGTAGAGTGTGAACAAACACTTCTTTTCTCAAAGAAAACCTTCCTACTCTACTCTAACCAAAGGAATGGAAAACTCAAACAAATCCCGACACTAGAAGGGAGAAGTAGCTTCCTTTCCTCACAAACCGAGACCATGTGACTGATTTGGCAATGGACATGGTCTTGTGTAAGAGTGAAAAACTAAGTACACGCTAATTTTCCACCTAGCTCATCAAGGTATCAACTGGAAACACAAAGAATACCTCTTTTAGTTGCTTTGCATTTGGATTGAAGAGGCATGACATCGATTTTTGGTGCTTTGAAGCTCATCCTCATGCCCTAAATTGAACATGACCGGTGGTAACTCGTATTTAGCTCCAAAGAAGCCAAATACCTGATTGGGAAAGGATTGATCCTTTTGATTTGCCCATTACTATGAAGATCAATCCCGCCATTGGGATCCTCATGCGAGACTTTCTTCTTGAATGGAGTTGTTTGCAAGCGGATTCATTTTTTCGTCATATTCTTCATGAAATCATTTAAAATGGAGATTAGGTGGAGTAGGTGGGTGAAAATCAAAAGAAAACATCCAAGTTCAAATGATACGTCCCAAGTAAGAGAAAATGAATTAAATGAATACATGGATGCACATTTCTTCCTCTACAAGCCAAAGGACATGATTGGATGGATTTTAGAGGGGCCATGCTCTTTTTAGGACAATTAAAGAGAGTTGTTGGTTGATGGAAGGGTATTTTCGGGTTTCTCTTCTTTCTCTCTTCTCTACTTTCTTCTATATATTGTAACCACTTCTCATTTGAGAAGGGATAGATATTCTAGGACATGGGGAAACTCTTGCAAAATTGTTTCTCAATTCCATTGAGCTGTAAGCCTTCTCTTGGTTCTGACAAGTGTATTTATGCCTCTATCTCAACAATGTAATGGACTATGCATAATCCAAGAGCAATAAAATCTAGAGTTTTGGTGTTCTTTCAACCCTTGCATTGTTTTTGTTGTATCTCATTGCCTCTCTATTTTTTTGTTGTCTTTCAACTCTAAATTCAGGTGAAATAATTTGTGAAAATATGACTTAGCAACTAATTTAGGTTCACCAAACCAAATCCTTCCACATGACTTCCTACTTGATTTTTACTATTGTTGGATATAAAATTTGGATTGGTTTTTCAAGTTAATGTGGCAGGAAAAATCTCCTTATTTATGAGTTTTATACCTAATTAACCTTCAATAACAACAAAAGCCATTGTAGGAGAGTTAATGATGCCTTCACCATGTCCCTAGTCGATTGCATGATGGATGTGTTACCAAAAAGTTTCTCAGAAGTAAAGCAAGCGATAACAATGTATGGAAGTGTGTTCATTCAATTTCAAAAGTTTTCATACATTAGAACAACATGATTTGAAGTAATTCCATACAAGCTTCATAACTATTGCAATGACAAGACCATTGTCATTGAATTCTGCATGTAAATGGATATCTGTCATAGAATTCATAGGGATAAGAAAGTGTCTGACATTCAATTCCTAATATATGTAGGAAATTATACTTGTAGGTCAACCATTGATGCACAAAATATTGAGAGAAATATTTCTCCTTTCCATATGCATCCTTTTCAAAAGAGAGCATCATTTGACAACAATAACTTCATCAACAATAATATTCGTCTTTCATACCTTCATGTGCCCACAATTGAAGATTATTGGGCAGATTGTGATGATGAATTTGAAGTAAGGAAAATGATGTATGGAAGGATGACTCTTGACAAATTCGGGATTTTTCAAGTTGTATAAAGTACCAAAGGGCATAATTGATGATAATTATGAATTTCTTGAACCTGAATTTATAAATTCTATCCAATATTCTCCTCTTCCTACCATTGATTGGTCACACAAAGAGAAATATAATATTAATGATCTTACTTCTCCTATTCTCTCAAGAACCAAGAAGTGGTTCACCAAAAAAATTTCAAAATGCATAGCTCCTCAAGAGGTATTCTCTCCTTAGAAAAATCCTTCTTCCTCCACTCAAGAAGAATCTAGTATAAAGGCATGTGCGGGGACCTCAAGGGATGAATCTAAGAAATAAAGTGACAAAAATATGACATTTAGCAAGAGGAAGAAAAGGAGGAAGAGACCAAAAAACAACAAGAAGAAAATGAATAAGAAGAGGAAGAATTTTCAGCTAAGGATTTAGGTAAAGTAGGTGCTCCAGACCCAAATTAAATATACAAATACCATCTCCTTCTCCTCCTACAACTACTATAGTTGTGTGTAAATCATAATATGCTCTTCCTCCTATAACACTTGGAATGAAATCAACAGGCACATCTTTGGGTGAGATTTCAAATACCTCATTCTCTTGGGTCTAACCCATGATTGAGAGTAAGAAGAGGAAAAATCAATCAAAATTTGAGGTTCCTAATTATGATGTTAAGGATTTACTTCTAAGTAATTCTCCCCTACCAAGAAAGCTAAGACAACTTCCCACATGGTTATTGATACTTCAAGCTAGTTGTTAATTGGAATTTCCGAACCACGGTTGATAAGAGTGAACAAGAAATTTATACAACTAATTTTGATCTTACAAGGATATCTCGGGTGTATCTGCTCCGGAGGTGATTTACATAACTGAAGGAAATAGTCTTCAAGGTTATTGAGATAGTGGATAAAGGAAAATAAACTCAAGAACAACTTGAAGAGAAAGTGAAAACCCTCCCCACTTACATCAAATATTTCCTTTCTTATGATACCACTCCCTTAGATCCTACTCCTTGGCATCTCTCTAGCCTCCACTACAACGATTGATATTGATATGAAGGCAATAGTTGAAGTACATAAACATACCATCTAAGGGAAAGTTGTTGAAGCTTGGGTGGAAAAGATACTCATGAATGGTCTTCAATTCATTGATGAAGGATGTAAGACCTATGATAACATCATTGCTACATAGAAACAAATAAGCTCGGGGATTGAGAGTATTGAGAAGGAGACAAAGATTTGGGTTGATGTAATTCAAGATCTTCGCATCATGGCTCTCACAGATGAGAAAATTCTTCTTTCGGAGAAAATATTTGATGATTCCAAGAATAATATGTCTCGCACATGGTCATTCAAGTGTGGAATGGAGAATGAAGGTTCTTGAGGAGGCTTCCATAGATTTGCAGAATATTATTCAAAAGGGAGAATCTTTGAAGTTCAAAATATTTGTTGATCTCATAGCTCTCGGTTGTGATCTCTTCCGGAAAATTATTTTAAATGGAAATCATCGGATAAAATCAAGGAACATTTCACCAAATTGATCAAAAAATATTTGTATAAAACTAAAAATCTCAATAAAGACAAGATGGAGGAACTATCTGAGCTAAACAATGTGATAGTTTAAGCTTTTAAAGGCCTAGCTCAAAAGTATAGTGGAACGAGATCTGAAATGGATAATTTCTTAGGAAGCTGGATGACCAATCTCACCAACACAATTGTGCAAAGGAATAAAAATAACGGTGACAAAATTCAGGATGCATGTGTTGAAACTTAAAGTCCCAACTTCTTTTATTTATTCTCTCCCTTCTTCCAGTGCCAACCAAAACTAATTGTTATATTTCATTGTTGACTTTTATTTTTGATGATAAAAATTAAATGTAAAATTCATTTAAAAATGACTTAATAAGTGATTAGTTATTTCATTAAAAAAATAGTTAGTCCAAGTAGTTATTTCCCCCCCTTCTCCTATAAAAGGCTTATTTTTCATTTGTAAAGGGGTTGGATGCTAGTTAATTGATGTAAAAAGACAAATTGTTGAATATAAAAGATAACTAATTTTTCCTCTGTTGCTATCTTTTTTTCATGTCTCTCGATTATATTCTCGCATCATATTTTGGGTTATGAAACTTTGTGTTCATCTTTGTTTATCAAGATTTGTTGAACTTTGGGTCAATGTATATTTTGTTTAAGGAAAAGAATCTCCATTATATGTGAATGTATGTATTCTAAAGCTTTATCAACATGCAAGAGTAAAATAAGATCTGGTTTCTCCTTATTTGAAAGTGTTGTTTTTCCCTTCCTTCCTTCACTACTATCTTCAAATTGGTTTATGTTCTAACTTCCTTTTCTTTGTGTTCAACCTTATGTGATTACATAATGAAACTAGCATCCTCAAAAGAAATTTCATAGATTAAGTGTACATTTTGTAAATATTTTAGGATCAATTTTTCTCTAAATAAGGGAACCTCCCCATCAAGAGGAGGGATTGTTGTCCCCTAAACTGTTGACTTCTTGCTCACCTATAGAGTTTTTAGCCAACAATACTAAAGACACGATTATTCATAAATCAATACATTTCCTTATTTTAGTAATAGTAAACTTATTACAAGTTAGATACAACTTTAAAATCAAATTTCATCATTCATTTTTATTCTTTCATGCTACTTGCAACCTATAAAATCATGTAATCATGGGTCAACAAAAGAGTTGGCATGGACCCCCACCTCTCCCATCTAACAATGCTATCAAAATTGCATCAATAGTTTAGAGAGATATAGAGAATAATTTTATCTTTCCCAAAACCTATAGTTCCTAATTACACATTATGGGTTTCAAAGAGAGAGGTAGAGAGAGAAATTCATACATTTCCTTTAAGTAAACAACCATTTTATCCACATAACAAAGTTGAAATGAAAGATATAATAATCAAATTTTCCGCATGAATTTTTGATTTTAAACTATTTTAAAGTTTTGGAGAGTTGTTCTATTTCAACACCCAATCTTGATTACACTCGTCGTTAAGGATGTTCAACAAGGTGTGCAATATTTCAAGCAAATTTAGATCTTCCATCACCAATTTGTTTAAGTGACCCAATCAATTATCCACAGTTATAAAACTTGATCCGAATATCACATTTGCCTTACCCACTAAAAGTGTCTCGAAGGGTCGAATGAGCCACCATGACTCAATTTCTCTATTGTATAAACTAGCCCAAGTGACTACATAATGACCTTGCAAAAATGTCACCAAACACCTAGATGGAATGTTTCTCACTTCTAACCTATTATCTATTATACAAAGAATTCATGGAAGTAATGAGACCCAAAACCGATAACCCGAGATCAAATTGGAAACATCCCTCTAGAGCTAGTTGATCGATTTTTGATGTTGCACTTCAATAACCTAAACCAAGGGGATCCAAAAAATAGATGCGAAAGAAGTGATTTACTGTTGGCGATAAGAAAAATAAGATATTCTACGCAATTATATGTACAACAAGGAATGGGTTTGTGGCAGCATATTTTATTTTTGGAATCCATAGGCACAAAAATCGGGACAATTATGAAGGGGCTTTACATTGTCAAGTTGTTTCCTCCAACAACAACTTTCCAATGTGGTCCCAAAACCCACTTCGCAAACACACCCAAAAAATGTTTTGGTGAGGTTTCTAGATTGAAAGGATATCTTCATATAATAAGGAATAAGTTACAATAATCAAAAGTCGGGAAAATATTTATAGACACTTCTTGTGCGTCAATTTCGAGAGACATTTGGTACATTTAGAGGGGCTATTTTAACATTACAAGGTTACATTTTTCTCACGTTTGTCATTTTGGTTGAATACCCGCTATCCAATGTAATGGTGGACATGATATCAGTTTGTTTTAAGCAAGTTCATGGTCCACTATTCTATCACACCACCCACACGAACTATAATGTATGCGTGTGTGTGGGGTACGAAAACAATCTTAGAGAGGGTTTACAAATCTAGTCAAATAAAACATGAAGTTGGAATGTTGTTTAAACTAGATTTTAGTGTTTTATATTTTTTTCTTTCTATCGCAAATTTCAAATGCAAAATTTCAAAATCATTTAGAAGGAGAAGATTCCATGCCTAAATAATCCCCACAGAGGCAACACAAAGTCCTCAGAGCAAGATTATGTTGTTACTGCAACAAAGAAGACAATTTCTCCGCCAAGTTTGAAGGAGGTTTTGATCACCAGTTTACAAGAATTGTGCATGGCTTATCTGACACTTGTAACTACAAATCATACCAATATCCACTTTCCAGTTTACTTTGATGGTTGTTCATACGCTACCTCCAAACTCTTATTTTGGCATAGGCTCGGGAGATTCTACCAGAGATAAGGTCAAATCAAGCTACCATGAACCAGTTTAGATACATCAAAGTAATTGTTACGTTAGTTATTATTGTAGATCCATTGCAACATTGCGTAATGTATGGAAATAAAGTAAACACCAAAACTGTTGAAAATGAACGAGTTCTAAAATCCCTTCTGCTATGCCTCCTACTCTCAGTCAAGCCATGATGAATGAAGATATGAATTGAAACAATACCCATTGTAACGAATCCGACCTCTCAACATATTTGGTACTCATAACCCTTGTGAGTAACCAAGTTCTTATGCAACCAAATTAGGATAATATCACCTGTGATTAATTCCATTGTGAAATCTAAACGACATAATCGGATTTAATGCACCTTATACCTTATAAGCTCCCAACTCATGCGAATAATCTTATTAAACCCTAAGGAAAGAGTGTTATTTTTATAAGTAGCAAGAGAATATCATTAGTTTGAAAATATTTTGTGAGATAATGATGTCTTAATTACCCTAATGTTAACCTCGTGGTAGGTTGTAGGTCTCGAGTGCAAATAGAAATTAATTAAGTCTAATACCTCTTAAGAGAAAATTGGAATAAATTAAACCTAATACATCTTAGGAGGTTATTTATGGACGGAATTGTGTCTAATAAGGTGTTGATTTTAGAAGTAAATAGAAACTTGTAAATTTTCCCTCTCAAACTTAAGACTCCTTTTTAACTAAATCTTAAGCCCTTGTATGTTAATACAAGTTAAAAAAATGGTTCCATGTGGGAACATAAATTTTGAAGACATAGATCCCTAACGTAGAAGAAAGTGAAATGTGACTCGTATGTATTTTAGAAATGATTGTATCACTCTTTAGAGAAAATGTGGTATTAATGTGAATCTTTTGTCGTTGTGATTGTATGTAAGTTTCTTTATATTGGGATGAGATTACATCATTGTTATTAGAGGAATAAGATGTTGTTAGTGAAGGGAGGAATACAAAATATTATGTGTTGATGCTTTGGAGGAACCAAAGGAGTTTGTGGCTAATCTTAGTGGAGGTATACGAGTGTTTCCCCACTCATAGAAAGTAATCACGTGTCCATGAACTAATTATAATATAATCTTATTATTGATTATTTATTTTATTATTTTAAATTTTGGATTATTCTTATTATTATTATCAATTTACGTCCAATACTTACTCCAAAATGGAATGCTTGATAAGATACTTATGAATTGTTAATGTAAATGCTCCCTGAGAAATAAATAAGCGAGGAATCTTAGACTCAAAATCGCAACACCTCCAACACATAGCTTTTCATAAGAAAGACACACCACAACTTGAATGCCTTGGTAAGGCTCTACAACGGCTTAAAGAGAGAAACCCATCCTAAATTATACTCTTGAGCCTCATTTTATAATAATAATAATAATTTATTATTAAATAAACATATAATTACAATATCAAAATTTTTAACCCAAAAATATATCGTCCATGCCAAAATATCAAATGGTGCTTCACGAGGCAATTACCATTTTTAACTTACAATAGCTTCTCACAAATTGAGGTTATGGATTTCTTGGCATAGACATGCCATTTCCAAAATAGAGTTTGATCTCGAGTTAATTAACTTGCAAAAATAAATCTTCACTAAACCGGGGTTCAAGACAAGTCTTGTCAAGGATTTGAGTGGTTAATTCGCGTAAAAAATCTATAATGAATTGTTACAAAAATTGATGGCTTTTGGATAGGATTTTCAAACTCATGTGATGGAGTAGGGCACTACATGCATGTCTTGAGATAAAAAGGATGTTCTTACTTGAGAAAAAAAGATGAAATTTGGACAATCGTTGTATGCTAACCAGGGGGCTAGAGATGTATTGTATGTCATGTTAGTTGAGGGTTGGATCCTCTTAACATTCCTAACACCTTTATGATATGTTTAGGCTTTTCTTTGTTTCAAGAAGATTAACCTCTCTACTCATGGTACCAACCACATGCGGGTGGAATCTCTTATGCTACCACCGACTTACATCAAATGTGTTACTAGTGTTTTGAAATGAAAATACATACATAATGATGAAACATAATAAATTAAAAATAGATTAAATCACATTCTAAACTTTTTAATCTAATGAACAAGTGGAATCAACCTATGCTTGATTGTATCAATAATATATTCATGGCGGACTCATTACGCCTCCATAAATCCTTGTTATATGGATTGATATGGTATTTGATCAATTGAAAATTTGTAGTGAGAACCAAGTTTGAATAATGGAGTATTTTACTTTTAATTTCATAGTTTATAAACTACCATACATCATATTTATTTATCGGATACTTGTTAAAGTAGGTTGTTTACCTTAGCTCATGTTCACCTAGGTATTTTATTTACCTTCTCTTTTATTTATCCTCACCCACTTATGTGTGGATATTTCTTTTATCTTATTTAGATATTAGGAGGATATTATCTATTTTTAGGTATAGTTCTTTCATTGATCTATGGCCTTGGCTAGTTCTTTGTTGTTTAGTTCTTTCCTAGATCTATGGTCTTGAATAGTTCTTTATTTTCTAGTGGTTTCATTGATTTATGGCCTTGACTAGTTCTTAGATTGATCTTCCTTGTCTATATAAGGAAGTCCCCTTCTCATTGCACTATGTAGAGTTCCATAACAATATATGCGATTGTTATTCATTTTTTTGAAAAGGTTTTGTATAGCTATTATGGCGAATTGATTGAACAACTTATTGAGTGTGATTGTTTATTAGCATTTGAGTTCTTTGTGGCTTGGAGCGACCAATTTATCATCCCTTTTAATACCTCCAAAGCCATGATCCAAAAACAACCACAAATATAGTGCGGTACTTAATAATTTGTCCATATATAACTTAAGAAGTGAATATTTTTTCCTCTACACAAACATAAGTAGTAATCTATTCCCTCGTCATTATCCTCATTTGAAATCACTATAGATATATGTATTACATCAATAAAAATATAACTTTTTTATTAATTTCTAAAAAATATTTATAAAATAGTTTGTTCACAAGTCTAAATTGTACATGGTTATAGTAATTCAAAAGATTTAATTTACCTATTGCATAAATTTAAAGGATATTATACCTTATTGAACTAGATCTATTCATTGTCAAAATTTATTGACATTGTAATTTTTATAAGTTGTAGTGCTATTGGAGGCTGATATGTGTCGATATGAATTAAAGGTATACTTTCTCATTTGTCAACCCACTCTTTTGAATCACAATCATTCCAAGAAAATTACACACATTATGGGAAAAAACATACCATTTTCCTTGTACAAATTGTCCAAGAAGATGCAATAGAGCTATGAAATGAGTGAAAATGTTTTGATCATGTTATTGTGCTATATTCTACATAGCTTGCCAAGTTATCAACATAAAATATATGAAAGCATTCTTGGGCATACTCTTTCAAATGTGATTAATCATCACCAATATAAAAATGATACTCCTCAATATCTTTTGATATTCCTTTCAGATCTTATTAGGTGCATACATAAATGTTATATGCATAAACATAGCAACATGCAATGAGTTGTAATGTTGTGAATGAACCTCATTCTGTAATTTCATTATGTAGTTCTCTACAAATTTTACCATTGAAATAATTGTATCGATTATGTGTCTCTTCTTAACTTGAAATGTTCACCCAACCATAAATCCATGTGTGTCTTGCATAATCATACACAATTTTCTCTTTGAATTTGGCCATGAAATTTGAAACATGTATTTGTTTAGTAACTAGCTCACACATTTTTAATTTTTCTCTCTCCATATTTTAATGGATATGCCACATAATTATATTTTTAAAGCTAACTACTTGTTTTCCAATTTCATGTGAAGCCTCGTGTTTTTTTTTTTTTCAATTTTGACATTCCACCACAAGTGTTGCATATATACAATCCAAAAAAAAATTGTTATAATTTTATTTCCATCTACTCGTGACAAAAACGGGTGGGAATAAATTCCCTTAATGACATTGGTGGAACATCTAATCCACACTCCTATAATAAAATGTCAATATGCAAAGTACAATGTATATGATGAAAAATATCATAATGCATAGAAAATTCAACATTCATCGATAACAAAAAGTGGTGTGTGTGTGATTGATTTTAACATAGAAAGGTTTTTCCATCTTAAAATATCTTTGAATAATAATAATATGTTGATATTTATCTAAAAACTTGTTATGCATATGTTTTTGCATAACATATAATAAATGTTTTGGATGTGGCTCATGGTTACGAGAACCAAGTCTTCTTCTAAGTACATCACTTTGATTAGGTGACACACATGTGTTATATTTCCAAAATTGTTGAATTAAATCTTTTAGTGCATCAACTAACACTTTACCTTTCCATGGGAGAATGCCCATAAGTCATTGTTGTTGGGGTCATCAAGTTTTTCACGTCTTACAACTACTTTTATTAGTTTTTTTGCTTATGTTTAGTGTTCTACTTATTTTAGTTAACATTTTTTTGTTGTTGATGTTGTAGACACAAAATCATGTACTTTGGGTAACTATTTAGTCTTGATTACATACTATTATTCATATGATTCCTAAGTAATAAAATTAGGAATTAACCCATGTCTTTGGCCACCTTTCTTTGCTTTTTGTTGCCTTTTACCCTTACTTGTTCAATCTTCCTTTTTATACCTCGACATTTATCATCCTAGACACCAAAGACCCCACCAAGACACCAGCCGCTAGGCGCCCTCATCCCCTTTGGGTTCCCGTAACCTCAATATACTTTGTTCACACTTTTTGGGTCCTTTCTAGCCATTTGAGCATCTTATCTTTTAGTAGTCATCCTTTTGGGGTTAATTACGAAATTCAAGCAAAGGAATCATATAAATATAAAGTTATGTGATCATAATAAAGGACAAAGCACTAAGCATTAGTTACACCACCTAAGGTTGCATCCATTAAGCATTTAAGAGATCCATTACATACATCTAGCACCATCCAAGGGACACAAGGGTTGGTTATTATACATACACTTCATAGGAGGGAAGTTCATTCTATTCCATGCACACATTTATTACATTTATTTACATCTAGCTACTTTTCTCACTATCAAGTGTGACACGCACAAGAGCCACCTAGGGCACGATTCCACACACACACAAAACTACATTGGGTTTGAGATGTAGTGCAATGCTCAATCATAATATCACCACCATGACATCTGAGGACATTTCGACCCCTCATTATGCATCTTTCTTTTTTAGGATTTGATGTCTCTTTGAGGGTTTTGTAGGTCATTACTTCATTGTAGGTTTCCAACAACTTCGGTGATCATTGTGTGACCTCATAGCGACCAAAGGTGAACAACAATAAATACCTAACAACCAATCAAAGGAGGTTTTTCGAGAATTTCCAGACATAAGCACCTATAAACAGGTCTAGGGCACCCACAAGCACCCCTATCCCTCTCCGAGGCACCCCAATACGGGTAGATCAAGTCAGCTTGCACACTTTTATGAGGCTCTGCAAAACTCTTCTCCCTCTCTACTCATTCATTAGCACTTCGGCACAATCTAGGAATAATTGCGAAATAACTAAGTCATCTTACCTCTTCTTTGCACTTAGGGTTTCATATATTTTGGCTTAGTTTGCTTGGGTTAATTTATGTACTTAATTATTCATTTATTTATTGCTACAATAACAATCATATTAGGCATATATTTCCATATTTAGCTTAATCATATGTTGTGTTTCTTATTAAACATGATGTAATTTACATGTTGTGTAACATTACTATCTTTGGTGTGTCTCATCAAACCTACTATTTGGTATGTATATTGTAAATTTCTTATCATCTCATTGTTTTGACCATCAATATTAGACGTCCTTAGTCTAAGGGTGTTCATATTAGGTCTCATTTTCCATAATTTCATTACAAAAATAAAAATTGACATTTTTGATCTTATTTTAAGTTAGAAAATATATTTCATATTTTATTAGTCTTTCTACTCAAATAACGTCCAAACATTTTATCAATCAATGGTGGAAAAATGTTTTCATCAATTTCAATTAAAAACTTGGGTTTCCTACGCATAATCCTAGGAGGTTTTCTTCATGGAAAAGATTGTTCACTTTGTGATTCATTATCGTTTTCTTCATCAGTTTTCTTCTTTTGATGATTCCATTGAATCATCTTCGTTGTTACTTCATTTGATTTTTCCATTAAATTATCTTCATTTGATTTTTACATTGAATTATCTTCACTATTAGATTGTTCATTAAGTGTTTTAGGATTTAATGAATTAACTTGGCTATTTTCAATAATATGAAAATTAAAAGCTTCAAATTTGAATTTGGACTTGCAACATAATTTGGTGTGATATCATTAATTGAATTTGGACTTAAAATTATAGGAGAACATTCATCAACATTAATCATTTCATTTAGTGATGTAGAATTGATTTCAACAAGATCATTAAGGATAGATGACATAACTATATGTTATCAAAATATTTACATTTTTTCTTTTTCTCTATTCTTTTTATATTTCTAATTGTTTAGAAAATTAGCTATTCAATTTCTTCCTCCTGTTGTTACAAGACCCACAACCCATGATCCTTAATTAAATAATATACAAATATGAAATTGTTAGTATAATATACAATCAATTAGAAAAAATAAAATATATGTAATTAGAATGGGGTTGAAATGTTCTATAGATAAAACAAAAGAGAGGTAATCAGAGTGTGGTCAGAATGTTGGGGACAAAACAAAAGAGATGTAATCAGGCATAAAGAATATATTTAAATCTTTGTTTGCACTGCACAATTCTATATAAAAATTAAAGTGGGGTAAGAATGTTGGAAACACATGATAAAAGAGGTTGGAAAATGATCTTGTATTACATCCATATATTAATGTTTACGTGCTATAACAGATATGTGCTACCTTTTGCTAGTTTCCTAGGCAACCCATTAGGCTCCAAAATAGCCCAGCTTTCAAATCCAAAGGCACAGACCTGTAATTTTACTACATGTAATGTTTTAACTTTCCAATTTTAACTTTGAGCATGGAGGGAATTACGGATTTTGTATAAAAATTTCATCAAATCACGACTACAATGAAGAACAAATTGTCCTCTTTCTAACAATACATATTTTTTTGAATTTTTATAACTATAAGGATATTAACTTTAAATGTTTGTAAATATGTCTTCTTATGCCAATATAGTGAAAGAAAATACATGCCTAATTTTGTGTATGTAATTTTTGATTCATCCAAGTTCAAAATAATTATACTGTCCATATGAGACCTAATTTTGTACACTTTTTTTTTTTTCCCTAATTTTCAATTAATTTGAGATAGTTGTGGGGGTAGAACACTCAACATATGTGTTTTTAAATCAAATTTAGGACCTATTTATTGGTAAAATTAATTAAAAAATATTTATAATAAAATTTTAAAAATTGTAACATACTAGATAACCTTATCTAAATTTCCACTTAAGGATTTAAAACATACTAAATGATGTTGAGAAAATTGAGCTTCTAGTCATCAACTATCAACTATGTTTTATCTAAAAATAAGATTACTTCCTTGAATTTTAATAATTTCTACCACCTATACTTCACCATTTTCAAAAAAAAAAACATTCAATGATTTAAAAACTAGACTTGAAATGTAGCACTTCATATTTTTATACATCGTTCATATTTTGAGTGTAAGTACCTCAAATTACTAACGAAAGTACACATTTCTCTAATTTCAAGGAAAACATGTCCACTTAAGATCCCTTTTATAACCCATCTTCATGCACTTACCGAATACACAAATTCTTAGACTTTTCCATATTGCACTATTTAGTATGACAATGAATATTTAAACATGTGATAAAATGGAAAGAAGATTATAACACATACACACAACTCAACGCTAGAATTTTACTTGAGAAACCCAATATGGTAAAATCCACCAAATGGTGGTTGTACCTCCTTCCATATATGATTAAAAAAATGTTACAAGCTCTTAAGCTCATTTCAAAACCAATATTTATCATTCTCGCATCATATTCTATTTTGTCTCTCTACATTTTTTCCTCATACAACCACCGTAACTTAGAATCCAACTCTAGAAAATGTTTTAGATTTCACCAAGACATTTTTAATTAAAAAAACATGTTGTAAAGATGAGGTAGAAGACACCATAACCTTAAACACTTAAACAATCAAGATGCCAATCCACCCAAATTACATTAAAAAACAAGATAGTAAAATATGTTAATTAATTTTTATGTTGTGCACATTAAGACTTTATCCAACCCTTAATTACCACCTCCCACAACATATCGACCCTTGTAGGCTACTTTCCGGATGCTTGAAATGGGTTATTGGTGACCGCAATTAGAGTGTGATTAACAACAAAAGCTGAATTGGTACTCCTACTATGTTAAGCAACTTGCTTACTTTTTTATTTTAACTATTTTATAGCATTTGATGCAAATGAGTGTTGTGGAATGTACCTTTTAACATTCATAATTCCCTTTAATGATATCAACTAATGTTACCCAATTACTTCAAGTTATAACACAAGTCACATATCTTTCAATGTTGTTTGGAAGTCTTTTTAAAAACACATCCAAGCCCCATGGAATACTAATATAGAAAAAGTTAGTATTTCAATAATTATACTTCAACCAAAAAGTCAACCTCAAGCTTCAGTGGTGTTTTAATTATGCTCAGTTTTGCTTGTTATGACCCTTGTGGTAACAAAAATTAACCATTTTAATTTTTTTGAGATTTAAGTTGTCATATTGATCATTATTTATATGGCTATTCAAGTTGAATCTCAAAATGACATAAAGATGCAATACAAAAACACGTCCGTAAAATGGAAAAGTTAGGGGATTTAGTTATACTCATGGAGTATCACTCGAAATATTGTGTGTTCCAAATAGACCATTCACACATGTGTGATGAGTTTTTGTAAACAACTACTCGTGAAGTATGAATAAAAAAGTATTTCATGAAGTTTGGCTCAATGTAAATGTGATTGATTACCCAAAAATGATGTTATATCTAGGTGTAAACATTATTTTTATAAATAATAACTGTGGAAGCACCGAATATATGTCCAAAATTACGTAACATATCCAAGAACATGACCTCTTGCAAGTCTAGAAAAACATTGTTAAGGTCCGAGGGGTATTCATTCCACCAAATTTGTTAGGGGAACAATTTCAACCTCATCCACTTTTAGTGTAGGGGCCTTTGACTCGACAAGAATTCATCCTTAGTAAACTCTTTATGAGCCAAACAACTTCACCAATAAACTAACAACCTATTGACAACTATTATATATAATTAAATTAAACAATACTTTATTCAAGTTCAATTTAAGGTTTGGTAGACCAATACTTTAAACTTAAAGTGTATCATTTGAGTATAGGTGATAAGAACTTACATATACCATTGGATAATTCTCCAATGACATTTGATATTTTACAACAAAATAGCCCCGATAAATGACACTTTAAGGTAAAATAGGTACCTTGGAAGTTGAATATTTCCTTGGATCCTACACAATTATTCACTATAATTGTCATTTATTGAATTTATTTCAACAAAATGCAAGATCACTTAATAATGGAATTTTTTGGTTTATTTAAATTAATTTTAAGTATATTTCCATGTTCATTTATTGAATTTATTACAACAAAATATAAAATAAATTTTATGGTCTTCTTAAATTAATATCAAATAAATTTCGATTTTCATTTGTGAAGAGGCTATAATAAATAAATAAATTTGTAAACATTTTATCATATACTCTAGTTCAATGTGAACATATCTTTACAAGTTAAATAATTTAAATTCAAATCTTACAAACAAATAATTAATATATTATACAATAATTTTTTCAAAACTCAACTACATAATTTTGAATTAATCTATATTTAAAAAAACTTAAAAGCCTTAAGACCTTGAAAATTATATTATGGATTGAAATATCTCCCACTAAAAATTGAAGATTGATATTGTAAAGAAGTAAGCCATTCATATTATTGAAAACCACAAAAAAGTTGTACAAAAGTCATTAGACAAACTTGAGTGGCTTTCAAGATACCTCCCACTAAAATTAGAGAAGTCAACCAATCATGTGACATTGAAAACCAAACATTCAAGCCCCTCCTTTTCAGGGCCTTTTGAAATTCTCCCCGGGCAATGGCTCCCATATTTGTGGAAAAATGCTAAATTTTTGTTTTCTTAGATGTCAATTGTTTTGGAAAAGAGGCCGAACCAAAAAGTGAGGCCATAAACTTTTGCCCTTACATAGCTCAAGTTATTTTACTCTATATGGCATATTGTATGCAATCAAATTTTCCTTTTTCCAACATTCAATAATTTATAATAAATTCAATTTTTATTTTTATTTTCATATAATCTATTTGTCTAATTCTATAATATTTTATTTTTTTTTTATTAAATCAGAAAGAATTGTACGAATTAGGTGTACATAATTCTTAGGCTAAATAAATCAAGAATTGAGGGGTTCTATTCCGCCTAATTCATTTAGGGCACGATCTCGACCTCACTCCTTATTTGGCGTCTCTTAGAAATGGAACCTTTGTGGATGGCTAGACAATGCCTTTTACACCATCATACGCATTGTTGAACCACAACTCATTTGATACTCTACTTATTTTAAAAAAGATTAAAATGAGATCTTATATTTTTGAATAAGACATCAAGAGATTAAAAAAAGATCTTATATTTTTGAATAAGAAATCTTGGTTTTTCATAGGTCACGATCGTACAAAGATGGGGATACAAGTTCAATATGGTTAAACATTCAATTAATGTTAATTGATTGAATATGAAGATTCGCACGGGTTGGGTGTACAAAATTCTTACACTTGGTTGTTAAGAATTGAGGGATTTCCATTCTATCAAATTTGTCTTGGCCACAATTTTAAACTCATTCCTAGGGATACAAGTTCAATATGGTTAAACATTTAATTACAATTAATTAATTTATTTTGATTGAATATGAAGATTTGCATGGCTTATGTGTACAAAATTCTTACACTTTAGCTATTAAAAATTGAGGGATTTCCATTCTACCAAATTTGTCTGGGCCACAATTCCAAACTCATTCCTTGGGATACAAGTTCAATATGGTTAAACATTCAATTAAAGTTAATTTATTTATTTTGATTGAATATGAGGATTTGCACAGTTAAGTGTACAAAATTCTTACACTTAGTGTTAAGAATTGAGGGATTTCTATTCTACCAAATCTGTTTGGGCCACAATTCTAAACTCATTCCTTATTGGGTATTCCCGAAAGTGAAACTCTAATGGATGGCTCAACAACACCTTTTACACCATCTTACGTACCATTAATTCACAACCCATTTGATAAATAAATTTTTCTTTTCCAAACATCATTATTCAAATATTCTATTAAATTCTTTTATAAAATTTTAATTATAAATTTTGTTAACATGTTATTCACACAAATTTAATCCAAAAATTATTATTTAAACTTTTCTAAAAATTTACTTTATTTTTAATAAACACCATCATGAAGGAATCCATAAGACCTTTCCCTGTGCTTCTCCGAGGAATCATTGCCTAATTGTTTTTTTAGAACCAAAAATTACTTAATTTCCTATAAACCGTCACCAAAGGAGACTATTAAACCATTTTATAAAATTTAAAAGTTTCTTCATAATATTTTGAGACAAATGTACTGTCTCTAAGAAACTATAGCCAAAACTTTTAGAACCAAAATTTATTTTATTTTCTAAACACCATCACCAAAAGAATTCATAAGATCATTTTATAAAATCTTAAAGTTTCTCACAATATTACATAGATGAATTTACTAACCATGGCTAAAACTTAGCTTCAAAGACATAATAAATTGATATTGAAAAGTTTTTGGAGATCTGTTACATCACATATGTTTGCAAGGTTAATTTTTTGACTATAAAATAAAATTTCAACATTGCACCGATACACTGAATTCAAATTTTGCTGTTTTTGATTATAGTTTGTATCGCAAATTTCATCAACAATACGAAAGAAACTTTTTTTTTTCCCTCTTCCGCATCTCATTTCTGCCCCGCTCCCTCTTTTTGCAACTTATTTCTACCATGCTCGCGAAAGGAAGAGCCTATATATCACACAACTCATTTCTACCATGCTCCCTAAGGATATCTGGCAACATAAACAAGAAAAGGATGATAACACATCAATGCCACAACTTATTTTCCTTCTTTATTTATGGTTATGCCAGAACTGAAATTTAAACAAGGAAAACTAATAAATAACAAGAAAGTAAATCAATGAGACAAATTTCAGCGCCATTTGATTCAACAATAAGGAACTGGTAAATCTGTTAGAAGCAAAAAAAGAAAAGAAAAATAGATCAAAACTGATACGCTGATTTCTCGCCTGCACGCACACAAAAGCAGTGACATATACACAAGACATGGAGAGATTTGTGGAGTCGATGGTGTATATTCCATGTGTATATCCAATGTTTATGTGTGCGAGCAGGCAGGGCGTCCACGCAGCAGATGAGATGAAATGAGGTCTGCCCTGTTTTTCAATTTAAAGGAGGTACAACCACCGTTTTCTGTCATGGTTACAAGTCTAATGGTTGCGATTTACTCCGATGATATGGGACGCAATCGTATCCACCGATGCGGTATATTATGAATAAATAGTACACCTAATCCTAGGGGATAGTACAAGATTTATTTAGAATAGTACATGTAACGTACTTTACTAGTTAAAGGGTGTTAAAGACTGGCATTCCGAGATGTTAAATAGGGAAAGTGAACTAAAACCTAGTGCTTGCAAAGCAAGAAGGCGAAGCATTGAGAAGAAGAGGTGGTATTAGAAACAAACACTTAGTATTGTTGAGTTAGTACATGTCATGGATACATTGTCCACAACAAAGACACTCTTTTTTTTCTTTATCATATGAACAAAAGGGTTGGGAGTTAATTTAGTGAAACATTGGAAAGAGAAAGGAGGAGATATGCACAAGTCCTCAAGCCAACGAATGCAATAGTGAAAATACGTCCTTACATCAACATTCAATATCTCCAATGTCTATAGTTGGTATGAGCAAAGTGTTAACCCTTGCACTTGGTGGAGTGCTAGAACCCATAACAATTTCAAGGGCGGTTGATGACGGCCTCCTATATTTATTGAGGATCCCGACACATCTAGGGACAAGTGGATACTCTAGAATTTCCCAACATAGTTGTCAGACTTGATAACCAAAAATCAAGGTAGTTCTGGAGCTTTTGCACCATTTTTTATAGACGACTTCCCCAATTACACCGTTGACTCAAGCAACTTGGACCTACAAGTTGGTTATAAGCATAACCTCGCCGCCCCTAAAAAGAATAATTGTTTGTTGTCATTGATCGTCATTGGGTTGTGACGAAGATTTGTGCCTTGCATTTTCCGTATCGCACATCACCATAAGAACATTCAACCACTTTAAAATTTTCTTCTTGTGTTGGTCCACCAATTTGTTTGTTGTAAACAAATGCGATTAACAATGAAAATGCACAATTTCGTCTTCGAAAGAAAGAATGTGTTCGAGACATGAGGGTCTTCCAGTCATTGAAATCAACCTCTTCATTTCATACATTGAGAAGAAGTTACTAGAAAGAAACTTGTGTTGGGTTGTTCCTTATTGATGAAAGATTGTAAACAAGGTGCCCAAAATGATAAAGCTTCTCGGAAAGGTTGAACCATAAGGGTTGCCAACATAAATTGGGATACCCAACCAAGTCATTCATAAGAATGATTGACCACCCATTGAAAAAGGTTTCTTTTTGGTGGGAATGCCTCTCGAGAGGCACGAGTCAACAAGGAAAAACAATTTTGGCCCTACAAGGCTCATTTCATCAATGACAATATAGTGGACATGTTTGAAAGATTCTTGAAAATTTGCAAGAGACCGCACCTTAAAGGTTTTCATTACCTTGACAAGTATTATAAGGCATGAACGTATGGTGGGTATAAAGATGTTGAAAGCAACAACACCTATTAGAGCGAGAAAAAGAAATGTTGAGTCACTTATGCCAAAATGAGACAAGAGTGTGTATTTGATAATGTTGATGAGGTAAGATTTCCCTATTCCAATAGTACAAAATTATTAGAACATTCACAATCAAACGAAGATAAATTCATTGGGGAAATGCTTGAGAAATTGAGCCTTTGTTTATATTTATAACAAGCATCTCAATGTTGATACCTAACTTGGTAATGTTATTGTCTAGTTTTTATAATTATATTGCCTAGATTATTCTTCGTGTCCGCCAATCAACAACATATAACAACCTCTAGAGTTTTCCATCTGAAATTGTATTTAACACCAAATCGTCAACATTCCAAGTTCTTAGCACTCATTAAATTTGAAGTTATAGACACTCATTTTGGTAATTCATGTCTTACAACAACATAAATTGTACAATGCCTTTGCACTAGTCCACACTTGTCCAACTTAGTCAATCATGCTATCCCTAGCTATATCCCATTCATTCTTGCTTACACACACAACTCATTTATTCACACAACCATATTAGTCCATAAAATCAAGCTAAACCCTGCACAATACAATCCCAATTTTTAAAGCACTTGCACATGCATCCGGACCAAAATACCCAAAATGGGCCATAAAGTATGTATGATATGGCCCTTCAAATCCGCTTTGGTCCCTTTCCATATAACGAAACTTTTCTTAATTCAAATTCTTTTGTGTCACTTCCAATCGGCCTTATCCGAGCTTTCTAGATCTAGAATGCATATATAAGCTAGTTATTCATCCATTATCAAGGAGGAGATCATGCACACTTGACACCCAAAGATCCTAATGAGCATACACTAAGAGAAATCACAAGAAAATCCATTCTAAGACTCCTTGAGCTCCATATACTTTGCATATTATTTCAAGGGAAATCATCCACTCAAGTCTGTAAATACAAGGAACATATCATCATTCCAAGTCAAGCTAGGACAAAGGTGAAAGTACAATTTCATTGTTGCAAGATCATGGTTATCTATTTAGTTACATACATTCTATAGATCACATGCTAGGCGAGAACGATGTGTGGTTTGAGCCCTCTTTGAACTAGTGACAATGTTGGCGGTGCACATGGGTGCCCAAAACCCACCTAATGTTTGTTTTGCAAGACTTCTTGGCTATCTAGGGTTTTGAAGGATCAATCGACTACAAAAAGAGCATCGTGTAGTTTCAGAGGTCTAGATTTGAGACAAGAGTATGTTATAAGACAATACATATACCTAAAAAGTATCAAGAGCGAGAACATCCGAAGGGACAAGTGTACGAAAGGGTCCATAATGGGGTACACTATGGTCTATGCCATCCACTTTGGTCAACACACAATTTCAACAATGAGGCTTTGTTAGGTCATTTTCATCATGTTTTGTCATTAGACCATTCCAGATCATCGCACAAAACAAGATAGCGACTTATTCATCATCTCCCTCATTGCAAGTTCTTTATCTATTGTTTCTTATAATTATTTTTCATTGTTTAATGGTTATTCCTGATATTGCTGCAATTAGCCTTGGAACTAATTGATTAGGATAATCTACCATTGGTTGATACCCCGAGATAAAATATTAACCAATTTAGGTTAAATTGATTGGTGAACTCGTTATTCGACGAACCCTTATTTTCCTTAGGATCCCGGGTAGTAGTTTTCTTTAATTTTACACATTCCTTGTATCTTCTTCATTGTTTTTTAAATGGACACCTCTTTGTTATCATATCTTGAGACCAATCCTACATGTAGGAAAACTCTCACAGCCGATGCCACCCTCAAGGATACTCACATCCATTTATATGCTTTAATTGCCTATATCTCATCCCGAATCTCGATTGGTCTTCGACGAGCACCATTAATACTTGCACTTTAATTATCTCTTTAAATTCATTCCGTGGTGGTGTTCATAGCTATTTGTAACAAAGAGAACGATTGAAACCATGCTCAACATGTATTCACTAATGAACTCAATCAAATATTATTCTAAATGCAATTAAGAAATGAATTCTATTGATAAAACAAGAGATTACTGAATTCAAAATTGAAATACTGAAAGCAATGAAATTCTAGTAATTTTAACAAATGTTGAATAACAGAGATTAAATAAACAAGAAATTCTCCCTTCACATTGGGGAGGAGTGGCCCTTGCTCCTTCCCTTTGATCCGATTTAGAATTGCAAATCACACAAGTTGATTTATCCCATAATCATGCACTTTATTGAATAGAATAATTTCTTCAACAAAAATCAACAAACTAACTCTACAATTCTACTACAAATGCCCTTTTATATCAAGAGCAGTCCTTGTCACTCTAGAAGAGGACGGATTATTTGTAATAATTAACTACTACTTAACTAAAATATCTCTATGACAACAACTAATTGTTGAAGAGTTACAATTATGGAAGAACAAGTGCATGTCGCACTTAGATCATATTCATCTTGTTAACTACAAGATGGAGTCCTTAATTATCTATCAATTGAGATGATTTATCAGTGCCAAAAGATGTCAAATATCATGTATTGAATCCCTATAATCATGGTGATTATAAGTTGTTCTGTTCATTTGTTCCATGTCTCTAATCAATTGGGAGTTAAGTCGGGCTTACATGATCCACATAAGTCACATGATGTTTTAGATGATAATCCACATTTCATGCCCTTTTCACCATGTCAAATCATGTGTTGGCTAAATCAACTCACCTTCTTGTCATCCGACCCCCATGCTTTCTTCACACGAGTCTTGTTCCGTCAGAAGCACTAGTCTTGCACTCAAGCGAGTCTTGTGCCAATGCGTGGGTGAGTCCTGTGCTCCAAAGTGAGTCTTACGCTAGTGCATGGGTGAGTCATGTGCTAGTCCATATATGAGTCATGTGTTGGCTTAATATATGTTCTTCAAACACATTTTTAACGCACATAAAGATCTATTAAACTCATTTGAAGAAGCATACACAAGATGAAAATAACAAGGTTATGCACAAAACTTCCTTTCAAATATACTAAAGTATTAATTACAAAATGATAATATCAACCTTAGTACAAAATGATGACACTACAAAATGGGGGTTTACATAGGAATTAACAAGGATCATCACTCCCCCACACTTAAGTTTTAGCAGTCGTCTGCTACATGTTCAAGGACTCAACAATACATGTACAATTGTACTCATTGGTAAAAGTAAGCCATGTCTCATCTTATTCTATATTACAAAACCCAAATAATTTTATCATTGTATCCCTCCATGTTTTTAGCTTCCTTTAGGTTGATCTTGGGTGGTGTTCCATTGTGGCACATGTGCTAATACTAATGGAGGTATGTATCTCATGCCTATCCATTTCTCTTGCATTTGCAACATAATTTTGCAGAGGTCCTTGGCCCTTTTTAATGACCAATGGAGTTCAGTTGGGGAAATAACCTACTTCTTCTTCCAGACCTCTAGAAGCGGTCCATATATTAGCTAAATGGAAATAAAATTCATGTTAAAGTTTGGGAGTACATACTCTCGGAAATCTAAGACACAAGTTGAAATATTTTCTTTATACTTGTCCATAAGTTGTAGACAATAAACCTAGGACTAATATCTCCTGAAGAATCTGATTGGAGCTGGGAGATCATGCCTCATTAAGAGGCATGCATTAGTTTCTTCTCTCACATATTCCCCTCTTTTCTCACACCATACAAATTGATGTCTTAAAGTGGAAACAAAAGACCTCAATTGCACTTCTCCTACATACAAATTGATTGGAATTTCCACTTGCTAGGGAGAAGAAACTTATGTACATAAAACTCACATAATAAATTCTTGCCAATCTGTTTTCATTGTTGCATATGCCCCAAAAATTGTTTATCATTTTCAAACTCTATGGACTCAGTGGAACAAACTCTGGAAACTTTCCACTTGAAGAACTGCTCTTTCAATAATAATGCATAAAAATTGGAAGGTTCCCTACAAGAAAGGGCTTGGTCATATAACTTGCAGATAAGAAGCATGTTATCTGAAGTATCTTCTTTTCTTATTTTAACATTTTGTTTTCTTCTACCACTCCTCTAAGATCATAACATTATTTCATCCATTTTACCATACCTTTTAACACAATGATATGGGGAATACAAAGTCTGTTTGAGTTATTTGATCAACAGTTTCTACAGACTTTGTTTCCTTCCTATCTCCTTGTAAGAGCACAAGTTCTTGTGGTCAATTCTTCAGTTCTAGATTGAAGGCATTGAATCATTTGTTCTCTATCCTCTGCATTATGTTTTGGTTGTTGGATTACTTCTTTCTCGCTATATTGATTATTGAAGTTGTTGAATTTTATGTTCATTTTTTGTCTCCAATTGAGAGAATTTTTCCTCTTTTCTTGTAAAAGAAGTTGTAATTGGGAAATTCTTTCTTGAGCTTTGGAGCTCATATTGAACCTTAGAAATAGACAACACTTGGGGAATAATTGTATCAGAATCAACAGGTGAGCTAGGCTCACCTTCAAGCATGGGTGATTTTCCCTTTGTCATGAATGGGTGAGTCCTCAACCATGATTGGTGTTTTATCAATATCCATCTTAGAAACAGGGCTTGGAGGGGATATAGAGTGAGGTGGAGAAGTAAGAGGTGTCTAGTGTAGGGATTGCATGATGGTTGTTGCTTCTTGTTCTTCATGCAAAGGAACATTTTCTGTTTGATGTTCATCAAGGGTATGGGTAGGCCCTAATGACCTAAGATGTTTCCTTGGCCTCTCTAAGGTAGAGGGATCTCTTTAGAACCAAAGAAGGTTCAAGGGCATACTTCTTTTGGAATTTTTCCCACTTTTTAAGCCCGTGATGTTTCTTAATAAAATGGTGCTTGCATATGAGGTGGATAAGGTCTTAGAATTTGAGGTAGGAGGAATCCCATTAGATTTTTGAGCGGCAGAGGAAACAAAGTCAAATAAAAACTGGGGAAAATTAACCTTGTTTTGGGATTTGGGCCCGACCATGTCAGTAGGTGATGTAAAATTGATAGCTCATCTAATATAAATAAGCAACAATTACATTATATAATTGTACAAATCAATAAGAGACAATGTTGTAGAATGAAGATAATAACATAAACACAAAATAAGAGCACAAATATAATAAGCACACTATATTATTGATTGAATAATTTTGGAGCTAATTACATGGTGAGAGAGCTTACAATATATAGCCTTTCCATTTCCTATAAACAAGGAGATGAGGCTTACCAATATCATCCCACTAATCTCTCCTATGATCACTCACCACTATTCTCTCATATATCCCACCAATATCTCCACACACAATAATCTACGTGAGTTGTTTATTCAACAAACTCACAACTAATACAATATCCTATATTATTAATAATGAGTTGTTTTATGACTCATATTAATAATATTACAATCTTTTATTTTTACCACACACACATGATATTAATATAATATTAATATCTTACAAGTTCACACTAATTTACTAATGTAATATATGAATATTACATTTAACTATTACAAACAATAATGTGAGCACTAATCCAAAGATTATTCCTAACAAAGACGTGAATAAGGATTCTCAAAATAGGGCCTAAAATAATCTCATATTGACCATCACATGTAAAATATTTGATCACCCATTTCATTACATCTGCCTATGGCTCAAGAAAAATACCCATTTTATGCCCTTAGCCTTTCCTTTATTATCAATAACCAATTCTAATTTCTCTTTCTTTCTAACAGAAAATTGTTTAATAATTTTTCAGAGTAGGGGTCCTGAAATTAACTAGTTTCCTTCCTCTGGAATGCCGAAATGTGACTAATTATGGAAGGGATGAACAAGATTTTCTTACCTTTCACCTTTGAATGTCCCTCCTCAATGTTCACTGTGAATTCTTTTGTCATCCTTGGGTTAAATTCCTTATATTCCAACATGAAGTCTAACCACCCTGCTTTCTCAAAGATTCTAATAATTCCTATCAAAGAGAAATTCAACCAAACTTGTTGGTTCATGACGGCGAAACCTAATTCCCATGGTTGGTATTTGGAACAGAGCAAGTAATGGTGTAGGAATGAAAGGAGCTAGAGCACAGGAATGGGGGAGTGGCAACATAGAAATGGAAATTCTATAAGTGCAAGAATGGGATTAGTGCTAGCGCAAGAATGGAGTGACAATAATGGAAAATGGGGAAAAACAAAGGGGAAACGGTTTTATATGGAAACAACACAAATTGGGTAAGGTTTAACCAATTGTGATGAGATAACGATAGTGTGGAGAATAAATTGGTACGTGAGAGAGATTAATTAGGGATGAGTGATAGATTGATTAGAATATGGGGTGCATGTGAAAATATTGGAAATGGGGGAGTCATCATTTCACACAAGAATAATAATTATCACCTCATAATTAAAATTTTTAACATTTAAAAGGGAAGTAATTGCACATACCTTGTTAATTATCACTTGTCAAATTTGATAAGCAACACTTAGATTCTCCTTTTTCTCTCTCCACATGTTTTCACACACATTTATTGATTGCATGATTCAGAAGGTGACCATCATTGCTGGTTTTTAGCCACCTGCATTTATTATTATTTTCAAATATTTTTCTCTCTAGAAGTAATGACTGCCATTTCTGGTTTTCAATCATTACTTCATAGGATGATGGCCACCATTTCTGGTTTTCAACCATCCCCTATTTATTTTTGTTGAGAACTAATTTAGCCTTGAGTTGACTTGGACAAAGAAACTTTTTCCAAGCAATTCAAAGCTACATTTTCTTGTAGCATCTTTTTGAATTCCTCTTTTGATGTTGGATTTTGGTATAACCTCAATCTATGGCCATTAACCAACATTACTCTTCTTTCACCATCAATTGGAATCAGTTGTACGGTCCCATTGTCGAATAATTCCTCAATTTGGTATGGACCCATCCATCTTGTTTGCAATTTTTAAACTTCCTTTTCTTGATATGCCCATCATGCCACAATTGTATTTTATGTTAGATGATTTTTGTTTTCAATGAAGTGCTTGTAACCTCATCTCATCCAACTCATTCATTTGAATAATCCTTGCTTATTGGGCTTTTTATAGCTCATTTCCCACTTCAATAGTTGTTCTTAATGTTTGAATTTTAAATTATATAGGAAAGATAAGTTTATTTCCATAAACCAACTCATAAGGAGTGAATCATGTGGTTGTCTTCCAAGTGGTGTTGTAGGCCCATACTACTTCAAGTAACTTTTGAACCCAATTTTTCCTTGAGATATCCACTATCTTGGTTAGGATATTCTCCAATTCTCTGTTAGTGACTTCCACTTGACCATTGGACTATGGATGGTATGGGGATGATTTCTTATGCCTTAGCTGATATGTTTCCATAAAGGAATTGATTACACTTGACATAAACTATGGTCTTTAGTCTGAAACAATGGATCTTGGTGCTCCAAACCGTTGGAAGATATGTTCATACAAGAAGTCTATAACTTTCTCATCCCTTGCATATTGGAGAGCTTGCACCTTAGCCCATTTTGTAACATAGTTTGTACAAACCAAGATGTACTCCTTTCCTTGAGAAGATGGGTCAATTGGTCCAATGAAATCCAATCCCCACTTCTCAAATGACTCTAAAATAACCTTGAGTTGGAGTGGCATCTCAAATGTAAATGTTGGCTTTCCCATCCTTTGACATTGATCACATTGCCATACATAATTTTTGACATCTTTATATAATGAAGGCCAATAGTAACCAGCTCCCAAAACTTTATGAATAATTATCTTGACTGAATAGTGTCCCTCGATGGCTCATCATGACATGCTCGTGAGTATGTCGGAGATATCATCTTCAACTATACATCCGACTAATACATGGTTAGGTCCACATTTGAAAATCATTCCATTAGTCCATGTATACATCACACTTTTTTTAATTAATTGCTTTCTTTTTTATGTGTGAGGAAATATGGAAAATTTCCATGTAGCTAAGTAGTTAGCCATGTCTGCAAAACAAAGAAGAGACAATTGAGATTGCAAACAAATGTTCATTTGGAAAATCATCATTGACTTGCTCCTTAGTACCTAAAATGGTTAGCCTTGAGAGAAAGTCAGCCACCACATTTGATTTCCCTAGTTTATCAATAATTTTGATGTTAAATTCTTGCAATAACAACAACCACCTTACAATTCTTCCATGCACCAAAGGTTTATTCATTAGATACTTGATAGCAGAATGATCAATATGAATAATTACTTCATATCCTATAATGTAATGGCGAAACTTGTTAATTGCATAAACAACTACAAGAAACTCCTTCTTTGTGGTAGTGTAATTCCTTTCAACAGGGAGAGGTTCTTGTTAATGTAGTAAATAGCATGCATTGTTTCTCCTTCCTCTTGTTGTCCAAGTACATCCCCCACTACCTCATTGGAAGCATCTATTTGTATGTGGAAGGGAAACTTCCAATTTGGGCCTCTTAAGACGGGGTATTTTTCAATTTTTCCTTGATAATGTCAAAATATTTTTGACATGCTTCTATCCACTCAAATTCAGAGTCTTTTGTTAGAAGGGAAAATAGTGGAGAAGCTAGCTTACTGAAATCTGAAATGAATCTTCTATAATAACTAGCATGTCCAAGAAAGCTTCTTACTTCTATTTGATTTGTGGGAGATGGAATTTTTACAATGATACTAACCTTATCAGGATCTACCTTGATTCCTTTAGTGGAAACATGATGGCCCAAGACTATACCCTACTCCATTATGAATAGACATTTCTTTTGGTTTAAGGATAGTTGATGTTTCTCATACCTAGAGAGTACTTTTTCTAAATTATCAATTTCTTGTCCCATAAACTGTGAAGTCATCCATGTAAATCTCAACACAATCATGAGTGAGATCAGAAAAGATTTCTAACATGGCTCTTTGGAAAGTAGCAGGAGCATTACATAAGCCAAAAGGTAAGACCCTGTAGGTAAATGTCCCCCATGGGAAGGTAAAATTAGTTTTATTTGGTGCCATTGTGATTTGATTATACCCATTGAACCCATCAAGGAATGAGAAATACCTTTTTCTAGATAAATTATCCAGGACTTGGTCAATAAAAGGTAAGGGAAAATAGTCTTGATGTGTTTCCTTATTCAACTCCCTATAATCCACACAAACCCTCCATTTCCCATTATTTTTAGGCACTATTACTAATGGAGAAACCCACTGGCTATCTGAAATTGGGTAGATGAATCCTACCCTAAGAAGTTTCTCAATCTCAATTTTTACAATGTCTCTTAAGGTAGGGTTTATCCTTCTTTGTGGCTTTCGACTAGTCTGGAATCAGTTGTGTAAATTTGGTGTGTAAAAATACTAGGATGAATACCCTTCATGTCATTATATTCCCAAGAAAAGGCTTGAGGATGAGAGCATAAAAGTTTGAATAGGGTGTTTTCCTCTTGACTAGTCAACCAACTACCGACTACCATGGTTTTCTCGGGAAATTGGGTGATCGCTTGGGTCTGCAGGTGGAGATAATTTACCATAGGGTATTCTCTCAACAATGAATTCAAGGGGACCTATGGGGATTTTTTTTTTTAGATTGCGCAGTAATGTTGTGAAAGACACACTCAATCAGATCTATGTTTCATGAGAAAGGAAAGATTATAGGTTTATTGTTCTCATCCATCATGTCATCCTTTATTTCAATTAGTTGTAGCAGGACTCATACACGGTCAATAACGCATGACTCATGATCATAATTTTGGATTTGTTTTGAATGTTCTTGAATTATGACCATGGCCAAAGATGAAACCACATCTTTTGATTCATCTGTATCATCTTTCCACCATTTTTTATCCTCATTGGCAAAGGGTTTTGTAGCTAGATAAATGGATAACTTCTTTGAATCATGCCCATTTGTAATTACCATGTTTCCTATCCTACAATCAATAAGAGTTGTAGTAGTGGCTAACCAAGGGCATCTTAGGATCAAAGGATATCCAATTTTCTTATTATTTGTTTTAATGACCATAAATATACTTGAATAATCCCATGATTCAATGGTTATGGTCACATCCTCTATGATTCCTTTGGGCTTGGCTACATACTGGTTGACCATTTGTAACACTATTGAAGTTGATTATGGTTCGAGAGAGACAATGTGGACAATGTGTCAGTAGTCATCACATTAATTGCAGCCCCTAAGTCAATTAGAACATTTGGGATCTTCACATCTCCTATACAAACTGTAACAATTGGACTCTAGGGTCTCCATATTTTAGAGGGGTCATATTCCCTTCCAATATGCTAGCCAATTTTCCATCAACATGGATTATTTTAGGATGATTTTTCCTTCTACTGGAGTTTTAACACAAAGCTATTTGATGGTTTTATTCAAATCTAGAATATCTCTAAGAGTCTCAGAGAGAGGGATTATAATACTCAAATTTTCTAATCCTTGAATTAGCTATAACTTTGGTTCCTCATGGGTTATAATGTTGCATTTTTCCAAAAGTCTATATGGAAAGGGAATATCTGAGTTTGGTTTAGATGTTTCTTCAATAACAGGATCGAGTTATGTTTCTTCTAATTTTTATTTGTCTTTAGGGACTTCTTCTATGATTAGAGATGATGGTTTTGAAGTAACCTTCCCTGAATGTAGAAAGATATTTCTACAGTCCACAAAGTTTATTGTGGGGTTTTTTTCTGATTCAATGGTATATGTTGGGTTACCCTACCTCACATTATTTGGATTTGCCACTGTTTGAACTAAAATTTGTGGTTGTGCAAGGTTATTCAGATGGGGCAAAGATTGTAGGAACAATCAACAAAGCTTGTTGTCCCTGGGGTATTCTTGCGTAATAATACTATTAACTCGATCCTTGGGGTGCATTCCACTATTGTTGGAATTGAGGATTAAATTGTTGGAATGGTGGAATGTTTGAGTTTGGAGTCCAAGATTGTTGATAATAAATCGGTGGTGAATTCCATTGAGGACTCCATTCCTATGGGACTTGTTGAGCATAAAGATAATGGTATGACCATGGTGTGTTCCACTAGTTTGGAACCCATTTTGATTTTGGTGCATAGGAATGGTTTTGATTTGATTGAAAATTCCCTCCTTACCTCTAAGCCACATAATTCAACTCAACTTCATTTTATGTGTTCTACTTTAAATGATTCTTTAGCAAGGGAAACAATCCACATTGATTTGTGGCATGCTTTAGATCATAGAAAAGGAAAATGTTTGTTTTATCTAAGGGATAGTCCTTAAGCCCATGTTTGTTCCTACATCTTGGACAATATATGAACAATGGCTCTATGTTCCTAGCTTTCTCCCTATCCACAATTGTGTTAAGTGGACTAAGAGATTTGTTCTTAGATTTGTAATTTCCTCTCTTAGTTTGGATATGTCACCATTGACAATTTTTCCTTTCTATTTTTGAAGGTTTGGGCGAGTTCGGGAGTAGTTCCTACAAAGGTCAATGATATCAGTGAATTCCAATTTTTTCATATCTCCTTTTCCCATAAGATTAAAGGCTTCTTGTGTGTCCTCATCCAATCCCTTAAGGAATAGATTTTTAAGAAGATTAATATCAAGACCAAGTACCACACCTCTTGTGAAGAAAGAGGAACCAATCAAGATAGTCCTCAACACTCTCATCCTCCTTTTGTTGTATCCTAAAGAGTTATTCCTTTCTGTCCCTCACCCTATAGTAATCTTGGTATTTATCCAAGAAGACTATTTCCATCTCCTCCCAACTATGAATGGAGTTGGGGTTAGGCCCATGAACCACCTCATGGCTATATCCTTCAAATTTGAAGGAAATAAATTTAATTTATGAGTATCTGAGGTGTATTCATAGGTCTGGCACAAGAATTTGAACTCAAATAGGAATTGGTTAGGATCTTCTGAGACTAGTCCCCTGAAGGTTGGTAAAATTTAAGGAGATATATTCTTCATGGGGCTTGGTCATTAGGGTCTAGTTCTATGGGATAGGTAAATGTTCTTCCAAGTGGATGGTTTCTATTATTTACACCATTAGGGTTTTCCACTCCATCAACCATCCTTTTTGTTGATCAAGTTGCTCCACATGTTGATTTTGAGGGGGTTTGTAAATTGATTCTAATAAATCTACCTCTACGGTCTCTAGGTCTAAACATAAAATCCTACCATACTAAGAACAATTTCCTAACTACAAGTGCTTATTGATTTCTTGTGTTCCACATACTCCAAAGCACAAAAAGAATCTTGTTATCACTACAAGGTCTTTTATTTCAAAAGAAAGAGTTATGGAAAAGATATTTCTAAATGGAAAATTACTAGGCTATCAAGAAGTACTCAAGTTAGTACCTTAATCTTTGCTAACACCTTAAAATCCTAGGAAATGGTGCCAAGAAGTGATGAGCGTCATTAATATTCACACTTTAATTATCTCTTGATTGTCGGTTCAATGAAATGTCCACATATATTTACATCAAAGAGAACGATCGAAACTGTGCTCAACATGTATTCACTAATGAACTCAATTAAATACTATTCTAAATGCATACTCATACGTGGGAGAATTTATGCTATAACTGAAATTTAAACAAGGAAAACCAATAAATAACAAGTATGTAAATCATTGAAACAAACTTCATCGCCCTCTAATTCAACAATAAGGAACTGGTAAATCTGTTACATGAAAAAAAATAGATCAAAATTAATACGTTGATTTCTCTCCTGCACGCACACAAAAGTAGTGATATATACACAAGACATAGAGAGATTTGTGGATTCGATGGTGTATATTCTATGTGTATATCCAATGTTTATGTGTGTGAGTAGGTAGGGAATCCACGCAGCAGATGAGGTGAAATGTGCCATATCGCTGCCATGTTTTTAAATTTAAAGGAAGCACCTTAACATACAACAACCATTTTCTATTATTGTTACTAGTATAATGGTCGCAATATATTCTAATGATACGGGACACAATCGTATCCACCGATGCGGTATGTTTTTATACACTAACAATGAATAAATAGTACACCCAATTGTACGAGATAATGAAAGATTTATTGAGAATAGTATATGTAACATACATTGTTACTAGTTAAAGGGTGTTAATACTAGCATTCCTTTGTGAGGAATGTAATGGAGATGTTAATAGGGAAAGTGAAGTAAAATCTAGTGCTTACAAATCAAGAAGGCAAAGCATTGAGAAGAAGAGGTAGAATTAGGAGGAAACACTAATTATTGTTGAGTTAGTACATGCCATAGATATATTGAAGTGAACAAAGGCACTCTTTTTCTTGTTTATGATATGCACAAAAGGGCCAAGAGTTAATTTGGTGAAACATTGGAAAGAAAAATAAGGGGATGTGCACAATTCTTCAAGTTAGTGAACATAATAAATAATTGTGGAACTCTTTCCGTACATCAACATTTAATACCCCCAATTCTATAGTTGGTACAAGCAATGTTAACAATTGCACTTGGTGGAGTGAGAGCCCAAGCCAATTTCAAGGTAGTTTACAATGGCCTCCTTTATTTATTGAGGAGCCTGACACATCTAGGGACGAGTGGATTCTGCATGAGAGCACAACATAGTTTTCATACTCAATAACTAAGAAGCAAGGTAGTTATGGAGGTTTTGCACTATTTTGTATAGACAATTTCCCCGATTACATCGTTGACTCAACTAACTTTGACCTTCAAATTGGTAATAAGCATAATGAGTTGCCCCTAGAAAAGATTTTTTTTTTTTTTTTGTCGTTGATCCTCTTTGGGTTGTGATGAAGATTTGTGCCTTGCATTTTCCACATTGCACCTCACCCTAGGAACATTCAACCACTTTAACATTTCCTTCTTATGTTGGTCGACAATCCGTTTGTTGTAAACATATGCAATTAACAATGAAAATACATAATTTCATCTTCGAAAGAAAGAATATGTTTGAGACATGAGGGTCTTCTAGCCATTTAAATCAACCTCTTCATTTCATATATTGAGAAGAAGTTACTAGAAAGAAACTTGTGTTGGGTTGTTCCTTATTGGTGAAAGATTGTAAACAAGGTGCCCAAAATGATAAAGCTTCTTGAAAAGGTTGAACCATAAGGGTTGCCAACATAAATTGGGCTTTCCAACTAAGTCATTAATAAGAATGATTCACCACCCATTGAAAAAGGTTTGTTTTTGGTGGGGAATGCCTCTCGAAGGAACGTGTCAACAAGGGAAAGCAATTTGGGCCCTATAAAGCTCATTTCATCAATGAGAATATAATGGACATGTTTGAAAGATTCAAGGAAATTTGCAAGAGACTACCCCTTAAAGGGTTTCATTACCTTGACAAGTATAAGAAGGAATGAATGTATGGTAGATGTAGATATTTTGAAAGCAATAAAACCTATTGGAGCAAGAAAAATAAATGGTGAGTCACTTGTGCCAAAATGAGACAAAAGTGTGTATTTGATAATGTTGATGAGGTAAGATTTCCCTATTCCAATAGTACAAATTTATCATAACATTAACCATCAAATGCAGAAAAATTCATTAGGGAAATGCTTGAGAATTTTATCCTTCGGTTATATTTATAACAAGCATCTAATTATTGATACCTAACTTGGTAATGTTATCATCTAGTTTTTATGATTACATTGCCCATATTATTCTCCGTTCTTGTCAAATCAACATCATATAATAACCACTAGAGTTTTCCTTTTGAATTTGTATTTAACACCACATCCTCAACATTCTAAGTTCTTAAAGATCATTAAATTTGAAGTTGTAGACAATCATTTTGGCAATTCATGTCTTACAACAACACAAATTGTACAATGCCTTTACAATATTCCACACTTGTCCAACTTATCCATTCATGTTATCCCTAGCTATATCCCATTCATTCTTGCTTGCACACACAACTCATTTATTCACACAACCATATTAGTCCATAACATAAAGTTAAACTCTCTTGCACAGTACAATCCTAGTTTTTAAAGCACTCACACACATGCATCCTGGACCAAAATGCCCAAAATGAGCCATAACATTTGTACGATATGGCCCTTCACATCCGCTTTGGTACCTTTCCCTCTAACAAAACTTTTCTTAATTCAAATTATTTTGGGTCACTTCTAGTTGGCCTTAACAAAGCTTTCAAAATCTAGAATGCATATATAAGTTAGTTATTCATACATTATCAAGGAGGAGATTGTGCAGAATTAACACTCGAAAATCCTAATGAGCATACACTAAGGGAAATCCCATGTAGAGTCATTCCAAGAATTCCTTGAGATCCATATAATTTTCATATTTTTCAAGGGAAATCATCCACTCAGGTCTGAAAATACAAGGAACACATCATCATTCCAATTCAAGCTAGGGAAAAGGTGCAAGTACAATCTCATTATTGCAAGATCATGGTTATTTATTTAGTTGCATACATTCTAGAGATCACATGCTAAGTGAGAATGATGTGTGGTTTGAGCCCTCTTTGAATTAGTGGCAATGTCAGTGATGCATAGGGGTTCTCACAACCCACCTAATGTTTGTTTTGCAAGACTTCTTGGCTATCTAGGGTTTTAAAGGATTGATCAACTACAAAAAGAGCATCGTGTAGTTTTAGAGGTCTAGATTTGAGACAAGAGCATATTAGAAGAAAATACACAAACCTAAAAATTATTAAGATCATAATATTCGAAGGGACAAGAGTGTATGAAAGGGTCCATAATTGGGGTACACTATGGTCTCGTGCCATCCGCTTTGGTCTATACGCAGTAGTTCAACACACAATTTCAACAATGAAGCTCTGTAAGTCATTTTTCAACGTGTTTCAATCATTAGATTAGTCCAGATCATCACACAAAACATGATATTAGCTAATTCATCCTCTATCTCATTGTAATTGCTTTATCTATTGTTTCTTATAATTGTTTTTCATTATTTAATGGTTATTCATGATATTGTTGCAATTATCCTTTGAAAGTAATTGATTAGGATAATTTACCATTAGTTAATACCTTCGAGATAAAACATTAACCAATTTAGGTTAAATAATTTGGTGAACCTACTATTATCCAAACCCTTGTTTGCCTCAGAATCCCCTAGTCATTTTCTTCAATTTTACATATTCTAAGTATTTACCTCATTTTTAAAAATGGATATCTCTTTGTTATCATATCTTGAGACCCATCTTGTATGCATGCAAACTCTCACAACCACCCTCAAGGATACCCGCATCCATTTAAATACTTCCACTACCTATATCTCATCCCGAATCTCACCTGGTCTTTCCATGAATGATGAACATATTACTTTCACACCAATTGATATTCCTTCTCAAACTATTGTTGATAATGTTCCTCCATTGTATATCCAAGTCAAAATTCGTAATGTATTGGTAAAATGTGCTCTTGTTGATAATGGCTTTGGCCTTAACATCTGTAATATTTATTTTCTACATCAAATAGGACTTTTTATTAAATATCTAACTCCCTATGACTTATGTATTTATGAATTTGACAATAAACCTAAGCAAGTCTTTGGGAGATCACTTTACCAATTACAGTAGGGATTTTACTCTTAATGTTATATGTTAGGTCATGCCTAATAACCTCAATTATAATATTATTCTAGGCCAACCTTGGTTACATGTCATGCATGTTGTACCCTCTACTCTACATGCACGAGATAAGTATTTGTATAATGGTGTTGTATATGATGTTCTGGTTGATCCTTCACCCTTCACTTTACATAATATTGTTAAACTTGAGATCCCACATACCCCATTATTATGCCAAAAATCACACCATTGACTACAACACATATGTTAAAGGTTACCAATATTTGCTACAACATGATTTTTCATTGCATGGTCTTAGAAGATACAGTCGGGGAATTCCTGAGCCAATGTCCCTTCCCTAACAACTTAATAAGGCTGGAATTGACTATGATCCTCATTGTCCCTAATCCCTCTCTTCCAACACACATTTTCTTCTTGTAAAATATCTCCAGAGAGGTGTGTCTGCTTCTTCGCACAACCTCTAGTTGGTCAACCCACACCTTATTGACAATACAAATTATCTTGACTTATCAAATTTAGATGGATTTCTTAATGATGAGGCCCTCCTCAAATACATGGGGATTATGAGCATCTTCCTTCCCACTTTCATAAAAATGATTTCCCATGCCTTGCACAACACCACATACTTAAGTGAAATTGACCCTACTAATATTAACATGGGTATTCCTAAATCTATACCAACACAACAATATGTTGAGGACCAATGTACATTTCTTAGCGAAGAGACCATGCCATATAATTGTGGCACCATCGATGACATCTATTTCATACTTTTGGCTACATCGCTTAGTGATACCGAAAAGGACAATATACGATAGGTTTTGGGTGACACTACAACGACATGCTTGATATTGAACCTTCTATTACCATACTTAACATTGTACTCTATGAGGGTGCCAAAATTTTCCAACAAAAATTTGTAAGATGCACCATCGTGTTGCCTTATTTGTCAAAGAATAAATACAATAACTATTAGATGATGGATTTATTCGATTTGACTATTCACAATGGGTTTCTAATATTGTTCCAGTAATGAAGCCTATGGGGAAATCCATTGTTGCACTAAATTTTGTGACCTTAACAAAGTGTTCCCTAAGAAAAATTCCTGTTCCACTTATTGATGTAATTTTCTATACCATCACTAGTCATGATATCCTTTCATTCATGAATGGTTTTACGGGATATAATTAAATAAACATTGAGCCTTGCTGACTAAGAAAAGATATTTTTACCACACAATGGGGAAAATTTTGCTATATCATTATGTATTTTGTCCTTAAGAACACTAGAGTCAATTACCAACGTGTCATGATCCATATATTTCATGATTATATTCACAAAATCATTGAGAATTATTTTGATGACATACTCACAAAATCAAAACATTATGTTGACAATGCTCAAGATATTGTGTTGATAATGTACGAATTAACCCTAAAAATGTGTCTTTGGTATCATTATTGGGAAGCTACTTGGGTACATCATATCACAACGAGGTATTGAAATTGACCCACTTAAGATTGAGCTATAGTAGATATGCCTTTTCGCATAATCTTCACTAGTTGCGTTCATGACAAGAAAATATCCAAGATATACATCAATTCATTGTGAAAATCATTGATAAAACTAAACAATTTACATGATTAATGAAAATATATACCACAATTTTATGGATGACATGTGTCGCCAAGCTTTTGATGCCATCTGTTTTCATGCAAATGTGCAACAAGAAAATTTCCAATTTTTTAGCATGACAACCATACCCTACCTAAATTTTTTACTCAAAGGCCATCTCAAACCCTCCTTCATATAACCCTAATCCCGAGTCGGTTTACACATAGGTTATTTATGGGTAGCTAGTCTTTCCTAGTGCTTCCTAATAAAAATTCATCGAGGCAATCTTTTTGGCAAACACAGGCGGAACCTTTTACGATCTTCTCGAAGTTATTGCACACTCCCAAGAGTGAAAAGAAAGGAAAAATACATCATGGATGTGTACCTGAGAGAAAATTACACTATTCAATCAGTTTTGAAGGCTTTGGGAAGTTTCACAAGTTTTGGAGCAAGTTCAACAAAAGTGGGTCTTAGAGGCTTAAGTAGTGCACACTGCGAAAACATCTCCGAGCTTCAGGAAAGGATTATAGGAGCTCAAAAAGAGTTAGGAGTAAAAAAATATCCAAAAAATGTATTTCAGATCCCTAGAGGATGGTAAAATCATATTTTTCACAAAACCTAGGCGCATTGTGTCCACATCCAATTTTTTGCATGCACAGCCTTGGAGCTTGAAAAAAATCCTACTTTTCAGGGATAAAATGGAATAATAAAGAGATAATACCCCCACCATTGGATTCATAATGTCATTTTCATTTGGAATCATATAAAATTTCATTAAAAATTCCTTGAAAGCTCAATATATGGTCTCGACATGTAAACTCCCAAGGTAAGGCTTCAGGAGTTAGTCAATGTTAGGCATGGAAATTCCAGGAAATGGGAGAGTGGCACACTTTTGTGCACCAATTTCACTAAATCCTTGGTGTATATGGTGCAAGAATATTCACCCTCCTTCCATTTAGGTCCTTGGTCCCCCATGTGACCCAGTCTTAGCCCCCAAGGAGAACAAAACAATTTCCTGATCTTCGACAAATGATTCTGGGAGATTTGTAAGGAGTTAGGAGGAAAAAAAATACTCATTGTAAATATAATATAATCCTATACAAGGTTTAATCATTTTATTTTTCATAAACCCTTGGCATTTTTCATGGGAGCTCATTATTCACGGGGATAACAAGCGTACCGATAAAAAAGAGACATTTCGGGAAGTTTTAGGAAGAATCAAGGAATGATACCAAAACAATTGGATTCCGAAGGGAATTTTTCATACAAATTCATATAAGGAAGCACCAAAAAAATCCTCTGGGAACTCAAGATATGGCCTTGACAAGTTACTCCACAAGGTAAAGGAGTTAGTCATTTTTGGTGAAAAAATGGACCAATGGGAGAGTGACACACTTTTTTGCACCAAGTGCACCAAGGCCTTAGTTCACATCATGCAAGAAAATGTGAAACCTTTTCATTTAGGACCTTGGACCCCAATGTGAGCTCTTATAAGCCCTTTTTTGCAATCTAAGCTTATGTACACATTTTCCTAGCCCCCGCTCTATCCAACCGGAATCCGCCAAGTGGCCCAATAGGGATGGGACGCATGTTTTTAATTTGGTGCATTTGGTGCACAAAATTGCGCTCCTTACCATCCATTAAAATCATTTAATTTTTTCATATTGTCGTGTTATCACCTGTTGTTTCTCTTTTTCCCTTCACGCATGCACAATAAATCTCCAATTGTCAGAAATTCTTTCTCTACTCCATTGCTGATACAGAACTTCCATGGAATCTTCATCATCATTTCTCTATCATTCCATTACTTCTACAACAAGAAAAGAGAATATTTCAAGCCAAAACTATTTCTTTTCATTGCCGGAAACCCTCATGAACAAAAATGGTAAAATGCTCATATCTCGCAATCTGATGCACGGATCGAGATGATAATTTTTGTAGACATATTAATTTTCAGAGGCCATTAAGAAATAATTCATGAAATTTAAAATTATGCTATGGATTATTTAATTCAACAAAAACTCCATTTTCCCTAGTTCCCATTCGTCATAATTCCCATCAATGACGTGATCGGATGAAGTTGGAATTGTGAACATAATCTCCAAACGAAAAACCGATCACAATGGAGTTGATTTCATCACAATCAGAGGTGAAATTAAAACCTGTAAAAAATCCCCAAAACTCCATTAATGGCTGCCATGGAAGCTCCGTGCCTGAATCTCTCACTAGACAAAAATTTCATTTTTATTTATGAGCTTTCCGGTGAGCGAATCACAATGAAAATTCGAGCACGTGATTGCGACGATGAGACAAATCCAAAAATGTCACCCTTGTAAAAAAAAAGGCCATTTTACAACTTTCTAAAAACAACATATTCTTCACTCTTCTACATGCTATAAATGGTAAGTCCCCCTAAATTGCAAGTTTGATCACTCAAAACAATCAAGAAAGATGCAAAATGGAAAGTAAGGCAAAAAATGACAACTTTCCCAAAATAGTAGGTCCCCAAAAAGTAACTTGCTAAAAATAGAAATGTGATAAAAATAGTAATGCCTTAGTAATGTGAAGATTACGAGAATGTGTGAGGAGGTTTAGAAGGTGAAATTGAATTAAAAAAACAATATGTCCCAAAATAATAGGTCACGACCTACACTGTTAAAAATAGAAAGTCATCATTTTGAAAGCAAAAAGTTGCAGATGGCTTCGCTTTCACTCATATTTTCCCTTTTTGGACTCCTCATGGGATAATGAGATGATTTCATAGCTCAAAATAGAGAACGAGAAATTCACAAGAGGTCATTGAAGCATCATCCTAAATTCAATTATATAAAGAGGAAAAAGAGAGCATCGCAAGGCACAACAAGTGAGCTCATCTTCATCACTTAGCGAGGTGGGTGATTCAAAGTGAGTTGGTTAGAGTGAGTTCAATGAGTCAAGTATTTCATCATCCAAGTTTCAAGGAGGGTCATCATCGGTATTGTATGTGTTCATCTGAGATCGCATCTGGAAATATCATAACAATGTTTCTGAACACTCATTCGTGATAAAGGGTGTCCGTGCATCATGCGCAGATGTTGTGACCATCATTGGTAAGTGTTGATGGAAATCCTTGGTGGATAGATCGTCAAAGTCATGGGAATCCTTAGGTTGGTGGGATGTGCATCCTAAGGAGACCTCCAAGTTTTAAAGAAGTTGGCTCTTCTTTGTGGGGTGAGATAGGGGTCAGAAAAATTGGGAAGAAAGAACATAAAACGAACTAAGGTGATGCACTGAAAAGAATAAAACATGAAGCCGGTCGAATACACAATCATCTCAAACTACTTAAGCACAACACCAAAGATTGCAACAACACCCAAAGATGCATAATTTCTAAATGAAAATAAAGGTGATAAGAGACAATAAAGATATGTAAATGATGAACCGGAAACACCAAAAACACATATATTACTCCAATGGTTATGCACAATATTACATTAGAAAGAGGTAAGATTGCTATTACAAAGTCGGGAAGAAGGCTAGAGTTTCAAGATCTCCTTTTCCTCACAAAAGAGAAGCTTAACGACATAGAGGAAAATATTAAGACTCCTGACACCTAACTAAAATTATCCTCTAAAATTATATCTTCCTTTGAACTTCGTTTACAATTTATAGGGTGAGGAGGAGGTAAGAATTTTTTTCAAACTCCTTCCCATCTGCCCCTTAATTATGATAAATGATATGAAGTGATAGATTCAAATCTCCTCAAATCTTTCTCACAATTTGACCCCTTTGGAAAAGTGAGAACCATGCCTATTTAATGCATCTTAATTATCCTGCAACCGACTCCCTTGAGATGGACTCTCCTTTTGAGAAGAAAATCTCTTGGCTATTTATTACATTTTATGCATTGGTTCTTAGCCCTTGATTAAAATGAAGTGTATTTTGTAATGAAATGACCCTTTGCCTCCGATCTTTTGAAAAAGTCTTTGAGCATTAAATCTTACAGATCAGACCCAAAATCACTTATACGTGACAACTAGCTTGTCATCTTTTATAGCTTGCTTTGAAGATGGGGTCCATTTATTGCGAGATCCACGTGGAAGGTTCACATCCTCTAGAATCTACTTTCTTTAAGGCTCCTGGGAAAGTGCTAAGTGGACACTTAGCACCGTCCATGGCTCGTTGTCCTATTCCTTTGTTGGCTCTACATGTCAATCCTGCGGGAGTTTGAGACTTTTCCCCCTTTTTGACTTCTGAAGTTGTGCTTGCTTGACACTTGGTAGCATCTACGAGTCATTTGGTTCTTCTTATAATTTTGTTAAGTCTCCTCTCTCTCGGTGAATATTTGGCTTCAAATGGGTTTCTTCTAGGTGAAAAAATTTAAAATAACAGTAAGATCTTCATCGAAGGTGGTCGTATCCCAACTCATGCTTTAGAGCATTCTTCCATTCTCTCTCCATTCTTCCTCCTATTCTCTAATCCCTTTCTAATTATTTGTTGTGATAAATCATGATGTTTGTCCTATTCATTTAAATGTGACTTTAACAAACATTGTAATAATTTTCACTTGATTAATATAAAAGGGATCTTAATTTCTTTCCTAAGAATGTTAAGAGTCACGCTTTTTGAGGACAAATGAAAGGTCATGTGGGGGTAGCCGAAGAGTCATTTCTTGGTCTATATAATGTAATGGCATACTCTTGCTTAAGGGTTGTCAATTTTGTACACTCAAGAGAGAGATCTATTGAGCAATATAAGAGAGATAACATTCTTCTACTTTCCTTCACCATTTTTCCTCCATTCCCAACATCGTACAACTTCATAAAATTGTTAATCAAGAAAGGGACTGTTTATTTTCATGACTCATAAATGTGTGCAACTTTGTGTGCATGTTTTCCTTTGGTCATTGACAAAGTAAAATTGTTGTTTCTTTCTAATTAATTGTCAATGTGAACTTCCTAATCAACCTAGTCGAGAATCTAATTTTCTACTCACAGAGTTGGGTTTCCTTGTCTAATTTCCCACTCCCTATCCCCAAATTTCATAAAATACTTCCCTTACAATTCCTTGTATGTATTTTTTGTGGGTATAGAGGAGTGTACTTGTTAGATCCCGGCCTCTTGGCCAACCATATATTTCCCATTTGAGTTGTTCACAATAAAGTAGAGTTGCACCACCCAAGCAGAGGGAACTAGATTCCTAGAGTGTTGGCTAGAAACCCACATATTTATCCCCGACAAATTATTTCACCAAAATTTTGGGCACCCACCATGGGGAAAACTTGGAAATAATATGTACCCAAAATACGATCACAAGATCAAGAAAATACAAAAAAAAATCCAAAAACAAAAAAAAATCAAAAAAAAAAATTGATAAAATTAAAAAAAGAGTTCATGGAAATCCATTGTTGAAAGGCACACTTTGTTGAAATTTGGAAATGAAATTTCACATTCCATGCATTTCCTTTCATATTCCCATTACAAAATTTTCTTAGAGCTAGCTAAAGGAAGATATACTAGGTTGAGCAAAGTCGAGAGGTGTTATTGATTCCAATTTCAAGGCTTTGCAAAATCAGCAAGAACAAATAAGAGATAATCCCTACTATTTTTCTCAAGCCTCATCCCCATTTGGGTCTTCAAGTAGTTCACCTAGAAATCCCATCCAAACTCCTATTGATACTCCCCCTTCAAATTCTCCCATTTTTCAACCACCATTGAGCATTGAGTTCTTGGAGGAAGAAGAAAGACCAGAAGAAGAATTTGAAGAAGAATTTTTAGAAGCAAGTGCCAAAATAGAAGCAGAAACAACAATGGCGTATGAAGAATAAATACTCAACCCATTGTTCCATAGGGAAGAAATGTAGGCACGCTCACTCTTGAACCACCTCTTCATGATCTACCAATAGGTTCCTGCAAGAACTTTCCAAAGTTCAAAGGCAATGACACACAACATCTTGAAGAACACATCGCCACTTTCACCACATCATGTGGGATTCTCGAGTCACACATGAAGATGTTGCAGTAAGGTTGTTTATGGAATCTCTCCAAGAAAAAGTAATAGAATGGTTCTACCTCTTACCTACTAGATCAATCACTCATTGGAATGATATCAAGTCCAAGTTTGAAGAAAGATTCAAATGTATTGAGGATTTTCAATATCTTCTTGTTCAATTAGCAAAAATGAAGAAATGAGAAAATTAAAATATGGAAGACATCATGGCTCATTCGATCGGTTACTCTACAGGATACCGAAAGAATATTCACCGTAAATCTGAAAACAATGCAAAGAGATTATTCATTAATTCTCAATCATCAGAGGTAGGATTCTTCCTACAAAGGTTTCAACCAAGGAATCTAATAGAACCACATGGAATGGACCTTGACCTTGATGATGATCTCATCCTATCTAGAAAGATCAAGAATCCCTCAAAGGGAAAGGCCAAATGTCATGGAGACGAGAGAACTGATCCATTTTTATAAAAAAATGCAAATGAAATGTCTTCACTAAAGAGGGAAATTTTCAAATGAGTATAGCCTCGAAGCAACACCATAAATCAGATTGCAAGATCACCCCGAAGGCTTTCCTTGGAGGCCCCACCTATCAATGCTTGTTTTAGGAGTCAAGAAGATGAAGACGAGCTCAAACAAGAAAGTAGGGATGATTATATTCTAGAGGTTGAGGAAGTATATAACGACACACAAATCATATTTTGTGAATATTCGAAGGTGATGAAGATGATAGTGAAGATGAACCTAGTCTCTCATGTGCAATGTTCACCCATTCCCAGTCTAAGAAAGGAGTATTCCTCCACTATTATTGCTAAAAAACAAGAAAACTCGAAGATCCTCATGTGGTGAATTTTCAAAAAAAAGTAATAAGTCACGGATCTCTACTTCCACCTTACATGGAGTCCACATTGGAGAATCCTGATCCTATAGCAAGCATAAGGACCCCCTTAATTCCAAGTAAGTCTTCCAATGCCCCTTCTAAATCTAAATCTATTGTTGCAAGATCTAATGCTTTAAAAGCTTCCACTTTACCTTTTAAAACAATATTCATTCCCAAACATCTAGCCTTACTTCCAAACCTTTCTCTCCTCCAAAATCATCCCCTTCATCCCCTTGTCTACATCTACCCCTTTTGACTTTGTAGAATATGTGAAAAGAGCCAAGGTGCAGATTACTAAAACCGAATATTTGTGGACTCACCCCAAAAAATTTGAGATATTCGTACAATATATCATGAATGGTAGTTTAACACCTAATGTTATAACTCCTAGTTATAAAGGAATACTACCAAACCCACCTACACCTCCATCACAGAACATGCTTGCATTGAGTGCATAAAAGACCAACAAGGTCGATCCTTTCTATGTCTCCCTTCTCATTGGAGAATATGTATTGAACAATTACATAATAGATTTTGGTGCCTCTAACAACGTGATGCTTGTGAAGGTTGCCAAGACCCTTAAAATCACCATGACTCAACTCATTGGATCTTATTATTGTATGGAGTAAAAAGAGGTCCCACTTATAGGGAAGGTCAAGGATGCACAAGTGGCTTTTTCACAAAATTTCAGACAAGAAGATTTCAGTGATGATTTTGGTAGAAAACATTCCGGCTTCTTTTGGAATATTGCTAAGTAGGAGTTTTTGCCAATATTTGGGGGTAAGATCCAAATAAACGGGTCTTATACAACTATTCTAGTTAAGGGAGACATGGAAAATTACTTCTAGAAAAGAAGATGAGGTACACGATTCAAAACTTAGAAGATATCGGAGCCAACATTTTGTACCAAAACAATTGGAAGATGAACCTTTTTGTAAAAACTAAAGAGGAGGACGAGATTCCCATCTTGATAGGACCAAGTATGTCTTCCCAAATGGGTATGGATATTGAAGAAGCATTGAGGAACATTGAGTTATAAGAGGATAGACCTGAGTTACTAGATGATGCAAGCCAAGAAGAAGAGGACATGGTTCTTGATGATTTACACATAGAGAAATTGGCTTGTATGCTTACCCAGAAGGAGGAGATATTCTCATTTCCATTTGGGGATGAAGAGGATCTCAATCATACCATCCATAGAGAGATAAAGCCAACTTGTGATGAGCTCTCAAAAGGTTTGAAAGAACAATCAATGCAAGATCTCCTAAGAGTGTTGGTCTGAAAATCGTGTTTGGGCAGATCTATGGATAGACGAGCTAACAGCAGTGTGCGGGGGCATAGCCCCTCTTTGAGTCAAAGCAAAGTGAAAGCGGTTTATTTCTATTCTACCAAAGCATGAATCATGCAAGTCTCACAATATTCTACCTTCGGGGGTTTGGGATCTCATCCCAGTAGGATGTTTCTGATTGCGAAAAGAAAGGAATGAAAGAGAGGATGGAGAAAGATTAGATCCGAAGAAAGAAAAGAAATGAATTCCAAAGCAGAAAGGTCAGAGGGTTTATGTTTTGGGATTGGTAGTAAATGAGCCAAACCTACTTGCATAAACGAGCAAAGCAATACTGATGAATAAATGACGATAAAACAAAAGTAGATCCAACAGAAAAAGCAGACAGATCTAACGTAAGAAAGATCCAATGCAAATAACACACGTATTCAGCACAAAGTCTAAATATTGTATTAATAATTCTTTCTGTTACAAAAAGCTCAAAGTCTTTTCTCCTCACTTCTATTTTTCATCTGAAAGATATTCACTCATGCCCAATACAACAAGCATTGGGGTATTTATAGAAGAAGGAAAGAAAAGAAGGCAAAAAGGAGCCAACCACCTATTTACAAAGATATTTACAAAATATCTCAAAGTCATGTTGACTTTTGACAACTTGATGGATGACATCATCCCATGGTGCAACATGGATGATGTCATCATTTGTGCCAACATACTCCAGATATTTACAAAAAGAAAGTCGAAGAAGAGAGAGAAGAAGAAAGAGAAGCTATTCATCATCGTCATCCTGCGACCGAAAGGGGGTAGCCTACTTTTGCTCTTTGTCAGTGTGACGAGATGTGAAATTGAGCGAGGTATTCCATGAACTTGCTGATCATGGGCCCTAGTTGATCCCGGGAAGGATCCTGTGTAAATTCACTAATCGCCTCGCAAGTCTCCCGCTCGCCTCATGAGCTTCTATGGGAGTTTGGAATATTCTTTCTCTCGCTTCTATAAGGAACCCGATGAAGTCCCGACAGTGCCAAAGAGTTATTGATGGACTCAAGCGTCAAAATTGACCTCGGCCCCAACCCTTGTGAAACAATCTCCTGAAGATCCGGATGGTTTCTTCAAATTTTCTTAAGGTGAAGGAAGGAGTAAGCAACCCAGTGACATGTTGAGAATGATTTGTTCCATTTGGTGCATCGCGTCCAGGGCTTCTTCCTTCACCTTATCGATCTTTTCAAGGACAAATTCCAGTTGATCCACCCGGTAGTCCAGGGTTGAAATGACTTTATTGAGGGCCCTGGGATGACCGAAGACGCCGAACTTGACCAGATCTTCGACTGAACAGTCGAACATTTGTTGAAAGGTCTCATGTTGCAGCCTAGCATGGTCCAGCTCTTCTGATATGGGTCCTGCTAATGCTTGGAGCTCCTTATTCACCTTGTTGATGTTTAGATATAAATCAGAGAACTTGGCGATCACTCTTTCACTGTCCTTGAGGATTTGGCTCCTCCAAGCTGAAACTGCCATGCCCTGCTCACCGATCTTTGCATATTCATTAATTTTATCCTGGCTCAGAGGCTCAGGAGTCTCGGCGGTAGTTGTGGGAGGTGCACTGCCCATCTTCTGTAAGGCTTGGAGCAGATGTTTATTTTGCTCTTTCAATAGCCTTTTCTCTTCTTTTGTTTCTTGAAGCTTCTTGCAGAGGGCGTCAACTGCAGATAGGGCCTCTCCCTGAAGGCTTTCAGAAGACGTCCCCATTGTGACTTGGGTCACTGTATAATCTGTCGGAGACAGATCCTTTTTATCCTTGAGGGGATTGGGGTATGCGATCTCCATTACCCTCTCTCCTGAAGCACTCTGAGAGAAGTGCGTGATGGGCTTCTGCTTCTTTGCCCCTTTGGACGGGATTACGGAAAAGTCCATCGGAGCGATGGGAACTTTCCTTTTCTGCTGACTTAAGTGCTGGGAGATCCAGGCTGGACTTATGGGAGAAGGGCCGGAAACAGAGAAGGGGGCAGCTGCAGTAGTAGAAGGGAAGAACGTGGAGACACTTGGAGGCGGCATCGAGAGGGAGGCCGAAGAAGTGCTCACAGGAGGAAGAGATACTGCAGGAGAGGAAGACATAGGAAGGGAAGGGAGCTCAGAGATGAGGGAAGAAATGGAGGGGGATAGGTCCGCGAGAGAAGAGAAGATGGACGAAGAAGCAGGAGGAACAGTAGAAGAAGGGGGAGAGGACACGACCAAAGGAATGGTCGCTTGAGTCACTCGAGGAAGGGAAGGAGGAGAAGAAGAAGAAACAAAAGGGACTTGGGCAGTTGCAGCAGTGCCGACATCCTGAGTGGATGGGCCTATTGGAACATCTTCTTCCATTCCTTTCTCTGGAGAAGCCAGAGTTATGACCTGTTCGGGTGCAGTGGAAGGAGGACTTTCAGGAGCTTCCTCTTGAGAAGTGCTGGACTCACCCTCCTTACCTTTACCCTTGCCTTTAGGCTGCTGTTTAGATCGAGAAGGTGCGTTACCCAATGGAGAGGTTGTGAAATCAACCCCGAGGTAGATGAGTCCGTTCATTCGGCACCAATGCTCTGTTCTGCGCAGAGTTTCTTTGACCCTCTCCTCAATTGTCTGAGGTGCTTTAGTCCTATCAATTGCCGCGAAAGGCCAATCATCCCCACCTGTGTTAAGATATACTTGATCCACTTCCTCTTCGGTAGTTTGGTAGCCTTTGGGGACGATGGCTACCCCATACTGGATGATTTCTGCCAAGGCCAAACGAGAATGGTCTTTCCTCCTGAGCTCCACCTCATGATATAGGTCGATGTAGATATCCTCGATCTGAGGGACGTGGATTGGATCGAGCTTAGCCCTCGGTAGACAATTTCTGGTCAAAGGTAGGCCTTCCGGGAAGTCATGTTTCAGATTTAGAAGCTCCAGCTCTGCAAACATGTCCTTTGCCTTGTGGTGAGTAAGACATGTATATCTACCCACTGTGAGGGGGAAAGGAGTTCCACCCTTCTTTCTTTTTAGGCACTTTTCATGATAAGTGATTAGCTGTCTTGACAGCTCTAGCAGAATCAATTTGGGCCCAACATATCTTGGCAGTCTAGTTGGCTCTCCCAAGAAGTTAGCCGCTCTCAGATAAGTAAATGTGGGGAATTGGGTGAACAGGGCCCCCCATTTTTTAGTGGCTACCACGATGCTCTTGGTCGTGCGACCGTAAGTCATATTCGGCCTCAACAGGCAGATGATGAAATAGAAAAATGCATCATTGATCTTGGTAAATTGAGGGATGCTATTCTCCAGCTTCAGCTCTGGATAGTATTCATAAATTCTAACTTGGGGCCAAACCCCACTCCGCATCAGAGCTGGATAGTCCCTTTCAGAAGCTGCAGCATAAACAACATAGGAATTCATGTAGAATCTCCCCGTTGTGGGGAATTGTTGCAGCTGTTACGATATCGTCGCTTTATAATTTCGCCCATTCAAGCGTTGATCGTGCACATTTTTGTTCATGGTTTCTAAATACATGCAGATCCATTTGTGGAAATAGTGGGCGTCTGGAACCCCAAAGACCCTGCTTAGGAACGTGATGGTGTCACTGAGCTCCTCCGAAAAATCACTGCGGTGAATGATTTGTGGCCAACGGGTCACTACTTTCTTGTTCTTCAGATAGACTTCATTCATCAGTTGCATGCACTGATCTTCATGGTCATCCCAGGCTTTGATACAATCCTCTCGGCTGACGGCCACAAAGTGCCGGTGATGAGGAATGCCGAGTATTATCTCGAAGTGGTGGGTAGTGAGGTTGATTACGACCTCGCCCTTCTCATTTACGACACACCTTGTGTCTTTATTATAGCACCGGGCAACCACCATCATGAATTCATTGTTGCAGCCGATTGGGATTCCCAAAGAAAGTGCGTGGTCTTTGCCTATTAGCTTGTCCATCCACGGACTTCTTGTGACCTTCTGAGTCCTGACCCAGAATTCCTCCATATCAATATGACCCAACTCTGAGTCTCTGATGTCCAGGTCACATTCGGCCTGGGAGTCGGGCATTCTGACCCTCTGATACTTATATTTCATTTCTTCCTCTGTAAGCTTGGCCTTGCCTTTGGATTTGGTAGGTCTCTTGCTTGATGTTGACATATGTTCTTCTGAGCTTAATTGCTGATCTGCAAGAATAAGACGTGAAACCCAATTGAAGAAAGCGTGTCAGCTGTTTGATTTTCCATGAAAAGCTTGTGTAAGAAAGAGTTAGCAATTTAAAGGCCTCAAGGCGCATGGCACATAGATATTGTAGATTTCAGAGCTAAATAGGTAAGGCACACAGAAAAGGGTGTTGCAAGGGTTAAATCAGCGCCAAAGGGCACATAGCGCATAGATACTGCATGATGCATTTTGTGTAAAGGGCGCACGGAATCTTTATGTTACACGGGAACAGGATGCGCCCGTGGCGCATGACTCTTTCATGTTGCATGGAACTTCGGTGCGCCAAAGGCGCATATAGATTTTGTGTAACATATGCTTTGGCGTGCTTAAGGGAACTCTTGGCGCGATGCATGAAAGGTTTGCACAACATGATGTTCTTGTGATGAGGGACGACTGCGCGCTTTTATAGTTTTACACTTCGCGCATAGGAAAAGATCACGTGCATGGCATCGGAGTGCGCCAAAGGTGCAGGAATCGTGATGTTGCACTCAAGTTTGATGCGCCAAGAGGCGCACGGGAAGCATTTGAGCAAGCGAGAAAGTGCGCCATGAGGGCGCAGCTTTGATGATGTAAAGCAGTGAGGAATACATACCATTGGCGCATCTCGCTCTTTTTGGTAAGGGTGATGATGCGCTAAAGAAAATACGCTTTCTTTCTTTTAGGTTTGATTCTTCGAGAGGGTTTTCACATAAGGCTAAAACTCTCTTTACAAGTTTTACTTGGGGTGATAGAAATGGCTTTAAACCAAGGTTTCCAAGCTACTACCTTAGGGATGAGCTTCCTCTACCAGCAGATCTCGGAAAGAGGAGGAGGAAAATGTGGAAAGACAAAGCAGGGGGAGCAAGATCATGATTTATTCTTTTTTTTTTACAAAAATCGTTCTACTCTCAAACAACCCAAAGACCACAAAAACAAACGCACAAAAGAAAGAAGGCCACTTACCTCGGATATAAACGATGAAAAGCTATGAGAACGGGTCCACAACATGATCGAAAGTGACAAGGCAAAAGTGCGTTGACAGGTCGAGAAAATAATGAAAATAGTCACGTGATTGCTCTGGTGATAATGATAGCGCAGACGCGCCTATATATAGGCAGTGCAGGAAAGTAATAAATGTGCCACCAAATTTTTAAAGGGGCGCACCAAATGAGCTGTCGACATGAGAAAACATGTGCCCTTTGGCACACTGAAAGACTTTTCAACATGAAGATATGTGCACCTATGGCGCACCGGAAGTGGTGCTTGTGAGAAGGATATGTGTGCCTTTGGCACACCAAAAAGAGCGCAACAAAAGTTCATTGACGACAGAAGGCGCATGCGCCTTGGTGCACACAGAAAGCCTCAACATAGAGAGGTGCACAAAAATGCTCGCTAACACAAGAAAAGCATGCGCCAAAGGGTTTAAAGGGGTGCATCAAAAGTTGATGTTGCATAGTCATTCTATGCTACTGGCAAAAAGACCAAAATGACTAAGTTCGGAAAACCAGATTTCCGGAAAGGGATTTTGCCACGTTCGAATGCAAGAGGGTCCCTAACGAGGATCGAACAAAATTTCAGATGGTTATCTCAGAAATTGCCCTTGCCAATTTTACGGGATAACAAAGAGCTATCGAAGAAATAAAGACCTTGAGCTCAATCTCGAGATCTTGATGTAAGCTATGGATATGCAAGACAAGCAAGAATCCAATTCAAAATCCTCAATCAATTTGGAGATCGACCATGACAGAATAAATCAAGGTAAAGTACCTAATATCCTTCATGAGCCAATGGGTGATGAATGTAATGATGAAGTTAAAATTTTCTCCTTTCCATTCGAAGAAGAAGATTGCTTCTATGATGAAATAATTGAACCAAAGAGTTTTAAATTCAAGACTCATCTAGGCAAAAGAGTGATAGAATATAGTGAGTCCTAAGATGATGAAGCAATCCCTCTCAATGATTTCCTTAAAATTAAAGATGAGGATGCTTCAAATGAATGAAAAGATGAATTGTTGGCAATTTAAAAATATAACTTTGTACAAGAAATCTTGGATGCGGTAGAAAATACGAAAGATCTCGAGCTAAGTCTTGAACTCTTAGCTCATGCTATGGACATACAAGATAGGTATGAGGTTACTTCTGATCCTCTAGTCAGTATTCAAACACCTCATAGTGGAATGGAGGAAAAGGATGAAGTCATGATTTATTTTGGAAGGGATGTCAATAAACACGAATGCAGGGAAGAAATAAATTCAAGTAATTCAAACAAGAACCAACCTCGGGCTGAGATTATATTCTTAATAAAATATCAGCAATTCAGCAAGCATGGAAGGAAACTGGAACTACAAAATGGATTTCAAAGGGAATGAAGATAATGGAATTTCTAAGTGAAGGTCTGAGAATCAAGAAGCTCATGTAGGCTCACTCCTACCAAGAACACATACAATCATGAAAGCACTGGCTTTCATAAACAGATTATGGAGAGGAGGCTACTTTCTTGAACTATTCAATGGCTTCATGAAAAACATCACTTAGTGTTGCCTACTCAGGGTAACATTTGAGAAGAGAAGAGCACTATAGTGAAATTGGGTTGTCTCCCATATTGTATAATAAGTGATTTAGAGTTGTTTCCCCTTTCCCCTTTTTTGTGCGTGTCTCTCCCTTTTTGTGTGGTGTGTTTTACCCTTTCTTGTTATCTCTACAAGTTTTGTGTGCTATTCAAGGCCCAATGGATAAGGTAGTGGTCAACGTTCTATATGGATATTTTGTATTTCTCATATGATGTCCTTGTTGCACTCAATCCATCACATGTCCCCAAGCTAGAGCCGCTTTTGTTAAGGAAATGCACAACAAGAAAATTTCTGATTTTAGAGCATGACAACCATAACCCACCAAAAAAATTTACTCGAAGGTAATCCCAATCCCTCCTTCATATTACTTTAATTCTTGATTCAGTTTTTCCAAATGTGATTATGGGTACCAAGATTTCCAAGTGCTTCACAAGAAAAATTCATCAAGGTAGTCTTTTTGGCAAGCTTGGGAAGGACCTTTTTCTGATCTTCTCAGAGTTAGTGTGCACCCCATGGAGTGGAATGAAAGGAAAAAAATACATCATGTAGGTTTACCTAAGAGCTAATTACACTATGCAATGATTTTGGAAGGTTTTGGGAAGTTTCACAAGTTTTGGAGAAAGTTTAGTAAAAGTGGGTCTTGGAGGCTTAAGTAGTGCACAATGTGAAAACAAATCTTGAGCTTTAGGAAAGGAGTATGGGAGCTACAAAAAAATTAGGAGTAAAAAAAAATTTGGAAAGGTATTTCAAATCCCTAAAATCATATTTTTCACAACACCTAGGCACATTATGTCCATAGCGTTTTTACATGCACAACCAGGATCATGAACAAAAGCCTACTTTTCAGGATACAATGGAATAATAAAGAGATAATACACCCACCATTGGATTCATAATGTCATTTTAAGTTGGAATCATATAAACGTTCATCAAAAATTCCTCCGGAAGCTCAATATATGGTCCCTACATGCGGACTCCCAAAGGTAAGGCTTCAGGAGTTAGTCAATTTCAAGCATGGAAATTCTAGGAAATGGGAGAGTGGCACTATTTTGTGAACCAATTTCACTAAATCCTTGGTGAAGATGGTGCAAGAAAATTCGTCCTCATTCCATTTAAGTCCTTAGTCCCCCATGTGACCTAATCTTGTCCTTAGGAGAAGAAAGTCAAAACAAGTACCTAGTCTTCGACGAATGATTCTAAGAGCTCCATAAGGATTTAGGAGGGAAAAAAATACTAATTAGAAAGATTATATAATCCTCTAAAAGGTGAAATCATCTTATTTTTCATAAAGCCTTGGCACTTTTCATGGGATCTCTTTCTTTGCAGGACAACCGTGTTTCAATAAAAAAGGAGACATTTCAGGAAGTTTTAGGAAGAATCAAGGAATGATACTATGACCATTGGATTCAAAATACATTTTTCATTAAAATTCCTATAAGGAAGCACCAAAACAATCCTCCAATAACTCAATATATGACCTCGACAATTTATTCCACAAGGTAAATGAGTTAGTCATTTTTTGGTGGAAAAATGGACATGTGGGAGAGTAGTGCACTTTTGTGCAACAATTGCACCAAGGCCTTAGTGTACATGGTGCAAGAAAATGCACCACCTTCCCATTTAAGCCTCTGGACCCCAATGTGACCTCATATAATCCCTTTTTTACAATCTAAGCCCTTGTGCACATTTTCCTAGTCCCCACTCCATCTAACTAGAATCCGCCAAGTGGCCCAATAGGGATGGGGCACACTTTTTTACACCAAATGCACCAAGCCGTTGGTGCAAAAAAGTGTGATCCTTCCCATCCATTAAAATTATGCAAGTTGTTCATATTGTCATGTTGCCACAAGTTGCTTTCTTTTCCCTTCACATACGCAAAGGAAATCTCCAAATGTCAACAATCCTTTCTCTCCTCCATTGTTGCTGCATCCAGACCTTCCATGGAATTGTTTGTCTTCAAAATCACACCTGTGTCTTGGATCTGGAAGAGCCAAGATGTTTGAGATCACAATGGAACCGTCTCCAAGTTGTGGGACCTTGCGCGCTTAAGACAGATCTCGGAGAAGGCCAATTCCTCTATCTATTTATACTACTACTGCTACTCCTAGTGTTGAAAGGGGAAACTAAAATAATAAATTCCAAGGGACCAGGATAAGAGGATAACATGAAAATAAACTACAATAAAAAAGGCAATAGCACCAGAAAGAGAGGGATGAACACTATCTGTTTTGAGCGGGAATGAAAAGGGGACGCGTGAAAGGAGGCTAGGCATGAGTAGAACAATTGAAAAATGCGTTTACCAAATCATTCTCATGGAACACAACTAAATAAGGAACTGCAATGGATGTGAAGTGGCACAAAAACATGCAATGTAAAATAAAATTCAAGAAGAAGGAATGCAAACGCATTAGACAAAGAATATTCACAAAACAATGCTTCCATTACTTTAGAAATGCACAGAGTTATTCTAATGGAAAAAGATGTCAATATCCACATACATCAGCTAGATCTATAGGTATGCAACTTAGAATGTAGAAAATATGAATTCCTTAGCAAAATGCATAAGGATTCAAAGTATCCAACATTAATAATGAGCCCAGCTCTTAAATTTATAGATGAATCTGTGGAAGGAGAAGAGAAGGAGGGAAAACCTGAATTTGAAATACAACCACTAGCAAGAAATATTCAATGCCTGTAAATATGTCAAATGCACTTCCCCATGTCTGTTTGGCATGTTGGAGAAGGAAGGAGGGTAGATCATATCAGATCTATTTCATTATGCTCATAAAGATGTTTTCCCATTTCTCACCTACCAAGTCTACCAAAATTTGAATTCGAATGTCTAACACATGGATGATGTCATCATATATCTAACAAGTCCAAGCAAGCTCGACTACGCACGAAAGACATGTGGTGTGCACAAATTGGCTGGAAAAATGGAAAACTACACAAATTTTTGTTTTTTCTGCCACGTGTCACTCCCCGATTTGTGCAATGACTCGGTGCCTTGTTTATATGCTTTGATTGGTTGCATGTGGCACACTCAAGCATGTCAGAGGATGACCTAGCATAGAATGGTGCAAAGGAGGGCATGATGGAAGGACACACAAAAGAAAACAAAGGAACACGTGCGCGACACGCATAGGGAAATGAGGCAAACTAGTGAGTAGAGAACACATGGTCAAGGTGCAACCATTACAAGATGATGTGTGGGCATGTGCGAGGGTGAAATACTACCAAGAAGAAGGTGAATGCATAGAAGATGTGTGCAAGGGAAGATAAAATAAAGAAGAAAGGAAAGGAAGGGAAGAAGGGGAAGTGTACAAGGGCACGTGAGGAAAAGAAGGGGATGTGCCAAGTGAACTTGAGCATGTGCAACCTTGCAATGAAGAGCTCAGAGCCAGAAGATGTATACAAGTTGTCCAAATAACTAGGAGAGTTATTTAGATATAATTTTTGATGATTTTGGGTCATCTATTTGCTAGATGAAGGAGTTTAGTATCTTGAAGCATCCATTAGGAATGGATTCGATCATGTAATCATTTGAAGAATTACCCTAAATTCACCTAAAGGATCATTTCGACTCAATTATAAATCTTGTAAGTTGCTGAAAATTGTTGGCATCCGGAAGTAGAAAGAAGAGCATGCATAGAAAGTGCGCGTGAAGAAAGAACTATGTAAAAACAAACAATGTGCACACAACGCACTTAGAGGAATTGAAACTACTCTAATATATACAAAAATGATGCAGCAAACTTAATGGAAGGGTTTGAGATAGATCCCATTGATTGGGATTTATAATGCACCTCCATCAAGATGAACTAACTCAAAAGAGTTAGCTTCTTTGCATGAATTGATGTTGCATAGGCCACTCCAAAGTGTATCAAACCTTGAATGGCACCTTGGTTTAGCTCTGTCAACATCCCATTTTAAGACCAAATCCCCAACTTTGAAAGCTTGAGGCCTAGCCTTTCTGTCAAACCTATTTCTTTGTTGCTTATAGATGTTGTTCCAGCTTGATCATGAGAGAGTTTCTTGATTCTTCAAGATTAACCAGCTCTGCCATTCTAATTCTCTCTTGGTCTATGCCTTCAAATTCCTACTGCTAGGAAAGAGCCAATGAGTTTAACTCTAGTGTCAAAGGAAGGGTAACCTCCTTACCATAGATAAGTTTGTAAGGAAAAGTTCATATTACCTTTTAACTATGATTCTATTTGCCCAGAGCGCGTAGGAGACCTTTATATGCCATTGTCTTTGGCTAATGTTCATTGTGCACTTCATGATTCTAATTAGGTTCTTATTTGTTGAATCTACCAAACCATTTCCTTGGGGGTAATAGTTGGAAGAATTCTTCAGATAGATGCTCAAATTCGAGTGCCTAGTTGTGATTTTAGTAAGGATTTTGCATTATCGAGAGATAATGGTTTGAGGAATGCCAAATCTATTGACTATGCCCTTGAGAAATTCAAGGATGACTGACTCGGTTGATTCCTTGAGCATGACAAATTTTGTCCATCTATTGAAATAGTTCATAATTGTCAGCACCCATTTGTGTCTTGCACTTGAAGGTGGATTGATCATACCTATGAAGTAAAGACCCCATTGCAAAATTTTTGATCCACTTGGATTGGTCGGAGGAAGCGCGCCAATTTTTTTCTTTCCTACAAAGAAAGTGCATTCCTTACATTTTGTGATTGACTTATGAGCATATAAAAATAGGGTAGGCGGAAGATTCATGCCTTTATGATCTTCGTTGTTGTAGTTTTGGTAGAAAAGTGTCCACCAGAGAATCCATCATGAAATTATGCTAACACTTTTTCAGTCTACGCATTGTTGATACATCTTAACAACACACCATCAAGATTTTTCTTGAAGAGAAGTCCATCAACCAAAACATAAGGGATAGATTGTAACCTCATATGTCTTCTCTTTTCCTTATTCAAACTAGGAGGGTATACACCCTCGAGAAAGAATGTGACCATGTCCTTCATCCATTCACACACACTAGGATCTGTCTTTTGCTCAAGCTCTATGTGTGGAAGACCTTCATCTAGAAATAATGAAGTCTCAAATTCATTTTGTGCATCCTCAACAATCTGCCTGCAAAGCACGCTACCTCTTACCAATTTTATGGCTTTGATAATCACATCATAATCCATGATTTTGGTCACCCAAGGTGCTCTCTTTTCACTGATCTCTTCTCCCATGATGAATTCTCTAACATAAGAGTGGGAGACTAAAACCTTGATATGATTTGTGGTGAGCATACTCTTGAATTTCTTGAGCATGCACATGATGGCGAAGACTTGCTTCTTCATTTGACTAATTCTTAATTCAGTAATCCTTTAGTGTTTGGATGAAGAAAGCCACTTTGGTTTTTCCAACCCTTTTTCATTTTCTTGTATTAAGATAACAACAACACTAGTATCGGTACCATAAGCATAAAGGATGAAATCCTTGGAATAATCTGAGCTGATGAGTGTTGGCACACAAGCAATCTCTTGCTTGATTATGTTGAAAATTTCTCTTCCTTTTTGTCATCCATTTGAAAGTTTTGTCCATCTTGAGAATCAGGTGATTGGACTTACCATTCTGTAAAGCTAGGAATAAAGAGTCTAACGAAGTTGATCTTACCAAGGAAGGACTGCAATGCTTTCTTGTGCGCTGAGGGAAAAAGCTAAGATGGATAAAACACACTCAGGATCAATTGTGATGCCACCCTTTGAAAGTACATGGCCCAAGATTTTACCTTGTGCTATGTTTTTCTGAATAGTATGCATATGTAAGAGCAAAATAGATAAGGTATGGGTGAGGAGGGATACCTATGATTGAAGGTGGAAGGTAGAGTGCACACGTTTTGATTTCCCAATCTAGTGTTGATTATGAGAAATTCCTTTTTGATAGGAGGAACTACCTACAAATAAAAAACAAGACCACAAGAGGAATATTAAACAATATATGTCGGTGGGATTTGCTACCTAGTGTATGCTATATCCAAGATGTGTGATACTTCCTAGATAGTTGTCAATCCACTGTTTAAAACAACTTAATGTAAGAAATCTTGTAAACCAATAATGTCCTATTGTAATTGATATTATTTAGGTGTTTCATTCAAGTACAATAAGAAAATCTAATCTAACAGGCTAGGTTACGATCAGATCTAGAAGTCAGATAGGTAAATAGGGTGGTTGGGACATGTCAGGGTCAAGTTTTGAGTAGTTTGGGTTATTTGAGTAAATGTTATGAGGTTGTTATTATAGGTAGATATACTAGACACAGAGACCAATGTTGGTTTGATATGACCGATGTCGGATGAGGTAGGACCAAACGAAAGTCTAGGTTAAGCGGCATTTGTAGGGTTGGGTTGATAGAAACTCAATGAAGCTTTGTTTTGGTGATTATTTATGATTTCATAGAGAATGGTGTGATTGATGACAGTGTTGGGAATACTCAGAGATGTCTAGAGTTGGGTATTGGAGGGTTGAGAGGTTTTAGGTGATTAGGTGGAGGGATTGGCAGGAATATGAGAGGTGATGGGATGCAAAGGAGACTAGGACTCCCAAATAGAGATAGAGAAATTGACCTAACTATGGAAGAATGCAGATTCATATGTACTTACTTAAACTTGTAGACTTGGTGGTTGGATGGAGGTGATGGTTGATCCATGGAACCGATGGTCGAGTGTTGTGGATGTGCTTCCTAGAACATTACCGTGAATGCTTTCCCTTTAGATTAGTGTTCTGCATCTTGGTTTAGGGTGTTTGGATGTGTAGGAGTTCTCTGGTGTGTGCTTGCATGTAGATATCTCTTCTTAAAACTCAAATAATTCTTCCAACCTCTCAAAAAAGGTTACCAAAGTGAATATATGGTAACCGACGATGGTTTAGGGTGACCAGCGTCGGTTTTGGGTTGACCAATGTCGGTTAAGGTGGGATATCCTAGGTTGCCAAAATAATAGATCTTGGCTATCTTTTGGCTATTTTTTCCTATTGTTGTGGATCCAAAATGGCTTTTTCTACGTAAGTAAGTGTGCATGTGGTTAGAGAAATAATATGCATTTAGTGTTAGGGTTAGACTAAGTCTTAGTTAAAAGGGAAATATGTTATGAATAGGTCTATGATGAAGTGTCTAGGCGATGTGGTGGGGTGAGGTGTCTAGGTGAGGTGGAAATTAGTTCAATTAAAGTAATTAAATAATGAATATTATGAGAATGGGCATTAATTTAATTGTAGTTAATTAGATTAATATACATGTGGGGTGAAGGGCGAGTGTGACCCAAATTTGGTGTTTACATTTTTCCCATTTTTTTCGCGTAGCTTGTTTTGCTAAGCGATGCTAACAAAAATAGGAAGTGGTTGCCCCATATGTGGGTGAAGGTGATCCCCCTCAAACGAGGCATTGATGAGGTGTAATACGGAATCGGTGAGTGGTTTGAAAAATGTGTAGTTGGTGGAAGTGGAGGTAGGTGGGGAAGGGTATGAGTACTATGGGAAAGGGTGATGGTCAACTCAAGTAATAGGTAATAAGCCGGAGGTCAAATTGAGTATGGGTAATGGCAATCAAATGCATGTGCATGTATAGATTGTAACATTGTACCAGGTTGAAGAGCTTGCAAACTCTACATTGTCTAAGGTCGATAGGTTTATCCAAACAAGGGTGAATTGATTCAGGTATCTAAGGTATATGATATGCTTTGGAAACACAACGTAGGTCAGGTGCATGAATGTTTAGGTATGTTTTGGTACACAAAAGGTTTGGTCGGGATAAACAACACGACAATAGGCAATGTATGGTTGTTAGGCTAAAAAAACATAGGTAACAACATCACAAGGTATAGTGAGTGCATAAGGTCAAAGGTCACACCAAGTAGGTTTGGTTTAGGAAAATTTGTCATGACATTGGGTAAAGCCACGGTATAGGTAAAATAACAAATCCTGAGATGCAACTAAGGAAGTGGAGAGGTAGTTTGGCCTTGTAGGTAAGGGTCAATAGGTGTTCGCCTTAAAATTTTAATAGATAAACATATGGGAGGAAATGGGTTAGGGTAAAGAGTGTTTGAGCTAACCTCCAATGGCCCCATACCCTAAGAGTGCTGCCTATATAGCCCGGGGAAAAGGGGCCTCAAGCTGATGTAGTTCTCCCATAAGCTAGGGAAGAATATGATGAATTTAGAGGAATGGGTTGGTAGGTTTTAGGCATGTTTGAGTCTATGTCATACACATGGTTGAGTCTAGGTCATAGGCATGGTAGAGTCTTAGGTGATAGGGGAAATATTTTAAAATGTAGTTGTCGATGGTCTGGTCCTATATAGGGTAGTCAATAAGTAATGAGGAAGATGAATGGGAAGAGGTGGTAAAAGATCGTTGAATTGATAAGAACCTTAATGAGTCTATCATAATGAAGATTTTCTTATGAATGTGAAACCCTAAAGGCGTTTCATAATGAACTATTCTAAAGGTGAAGAAAGTCACATGATCACAAAATGTTGCATTTGTGGCAAGTCCCTTGAGTAGATATAAAATTAGGGTGAAAATGTAATGAGGTGAAAATGGGTGGTTCAACATAACTTAGTGTGCGATAACATGTTTACCCGGAAAGAAACCCATGATGACGGAAAAGTTATTATTATTATTATTTTAATAAACTGATCGATGTGGGAAGTCTATATGGGATGAGATATTATCTCCTTGAGGTCTTTGTGAAGTTGATCAATGCGGGAAGCTTCTAAATATTTTATTAAATTTTTGCAATGACTTTATATAAGCTGTCCTTGAGGAGTAGTCTATTTATAGTGGAGAGATAGAGAGAAGATGTCCCTTTTGAGGGAGTCATATTTTTGCTAAAATTTTGACTCAAGGAGTTGAATGCCATTTTGCTTTTGGACGTTTTAAGTCATGAACAAGACTATAGAGGAAGATTAGGTTCTTGTTTAGAAGACAAAACCATATCACACAGAGGTTAACTATGAAAGAGAAGGTTTCAAGTGATGAATGACCATGGGATTCCATCTTTGAAAAGATGAAAAGTATCCATGAGAATCATGCCATGAGTAGATCCATGGTACTCATTTTGAAGATAAGGCTAAAAGGTGACGGTTAATCACATGATTCTTGTTTAGTCATTGATCCTCAAAACAGGGAACATAGAAGGTGAATAGCACTCAAGGGATGAGCGGTCAATAGACAAAAGGTGATATAGGACTTTATTTCAACAATAAAATGGTCGAAGATGTAAATTATTGAGGGGATCATGTTTGGGTTTACCTTCGAGTGAAGACAAATGATAAGCACTTGATCCATAGGTATGAATAACAATATAGGGTCTAAGCCAATTAGGAGAAAATTTTCCTTGTTTACTTTTTTTCTTCTTTGGTTACATGTTGATTTTCCTTCAGGACAAGGTTGCCGACCTGGAAGGTTCGTTCATGGACACATTTATCATAGGAAATTTTGATACATTTTTAGTAGATTTGGAGATGATCAATAGCATTGAGACGACGTTCATCTAACAACACAAGTTGTGCTAAATGGTCCTAGTGAAAGTCATCATCATTGAGCATGTCTTGTAGTGAGATGCGGAGATATGGAATCTGGACTTGAGAGGCAAGACAACCTTAGTACCGTAGACTAGAGAGAAAGGTGTGGCAGTAGTCGAGGTGCACATAGTAATGCGGTAAGCCCACAAGGTGAAAGGGATGTGTGTATGTCAATCCTTCCTAGTATCGTCAACTACTTTCATAAGAATTTTATTCAAGGTTTTATTTGTTGATTCTTCTTGGCCATTTTTTTGGGTAATAAGGTGACGAGAAACTAAATTGAATGGCAAAAGCGTCACAAATATTTCATAGGGTTTTATTTTTGAATTGCTTTCCATTATCAGTGATGAGGTAGTGAGGGACACCAAAGTGACAAATGATGTGATGGTTGATGAATTCACAAATTTTCTCATCTTTTGTAAAAATGAGGGGATGGCTTCTACCCATTTAGTGTAGTATTTAGTAGCGGTTATAATCCATTTATGGCATTGTGAAAAATGAGGATTGATCTCTCTGACAAGATCCAAACCCCATTGAGAGAAGGGCCAAAGTCTCGTGCCACCTATAAGGCATGACTAGGTGTGTGATGAAGGTTAGCATATTGTTGGAATTTCACACAATGTTTGACATAGTCACAACAGTCATAGTTTAGGGTTGACCACTAATAGTGAAGTTGAAGAATGCATTTAGTGACAGCCAAGCCACTAAAGTGAGTGCCAAAATTCCATCATGGACTTCCTTGATGGTGTAAGGAATTTCAAAACTTGTAAGGCATTGTAAGAGAATATTGTCAAAGCCGCATTTATAAAGAAGACCACCCATGATGAAATAACAAGAGACACTTTTAGAAAGGTGCATTATCCATTACGAGTGAGATCAAGAGGTAGAATGGAAAGGGAAAGGTAGTATGTAAACTACTTATACCAAATATCACATGGGTTGGGCAACAATTTCTGAGTTGACACCTTGAGATAAATAAGAGGGTGATTGCAACCTTTTTATTGTGACAAATATTTTAGAGTTGGCAGATGAAGTGGGTATCTGAGAAGCTAGGTAGGCCATGGTATCCATAAATTTATTAGTAGAATGTGGGGTAGTTTAAAGTTTGTAGCGGTCAAAGGTAGTCAAAAGTATGTCGACATGACATTTGTATTTTTGGAGTATTTCGTTACGACACTGGTATATACCATTGACTTGGTTTACAACCAATTGGGAATCACCAAAGATATTAATTAATTTAACATATAGGGAGATGGAAGTTTGAAGGCCTAATATAGTGCTTCATATTCAACGATGTTGTTAGTGCAATCAAAATCTAGTTTGAAAGATAAAGGCATAGGTTCACCATCAAGAGGAATGAGGATAACACCTACTCCACCCCATGCTGACATTTGGAACCATCAAAGAATAATGTCATCTGGTAAGTGGTATCATCCAATGAGAGGGTATGCAATGGATTCATCCAGAAATCGAAGTTAGAAGGAAGATTTTTGGAGAGAGGTGTGTTTTCCAATTGGTCAGCGATGGTTTGGCCCTTGATAGATTTTTATGGATGAATTTGAGGTCAAGGTCTGCAAGAAGCATGAGCCAACATGTAACACATTGATTCTGGTAGGGTTTGGCATACATGTAATGTAGGGGATTAGTGTTGGTGATGACAAAGGTTTTGTGGTTGAGTAGGTAATGAAAATTTTGGTGGCGACAAAAACTAAGGCTAAGAAATTTTTTTAACATGGGTGTACCTAGTTTCATAGTCCAAAATGGTACGACTTATGTAATAAACCACTTTCTCTCTGTGTTTCTCATCACGATGAGCGAGCATGACACCTAAGGAATGGTCAGTAGTAGAAATATATAGGTAAAAGGGTTGGTCATCTTTAGGGGTATGAGAACCGGTGGTTGAAGAAGGTATTGTTTTAAGGTGTCAAAGGCTTTGTGACATCCATCATCCCATTTGAAGGAGATGTTCTTTTTAAGGAGATGATGAAATGGTTGACAACGATCAAAAAGTTACAAAATAAACTGATGGATAGATTGCAACTTACCTTGCAAACATTGAAGTTTACAGAGATTAGTAGTTGGAGGCATTTCGATAATAGCATTTACTTTAGCAGGATTGAATTCTATGACACGCAAATAAACAATGAAGCCAAGGAGTTTTCCTAAAAGCACCACAAAGACACACTTTTTAGGTTGAAGGAGAACACAATACTTGATGAGGTGGTCAAAAATGACTTTAAGGACTATTAGGTGTTGACCCAATGTTTGGATTTGGTAAGAAGGTCATCCATGTAATCTTCCAATATGTGATGCATGATGTCATGAAAGATATAATTCATGGCTCGCTGATATGTAGCACTAATGTTTTTAAGGCCAAAAGTCATGACTTGATAAAAAGGTCCCCAAGGAGTGATGAAGGCAGTTTTGTGTTGATCTTCTAGAGCGAGTAATATTTGATTATAACCCGAGAAACCATCCATGAGTGATAGCATCTCATGGCCAGCGGTGAGATCAACCAATTGGTCAATGCCTGGTAGAGGAAAGTCATCTTTAGGGTAAGCTAAGTTGAGGTTGTGGAAATCCATGTAAATGTAGAGTTCCCTGTCACTTTTGTGACAAGAATGATATTAGAAATCCATTGGGGATATTAATGGGTAGGATGAAGGAAACTGAGAGAAGGCATTGAGTTCTTCTTTGACAAGAAGAGCAATGCGAGGATGCATTTTCCACAACTTTTGTTTTATGGGTTTGGCATTAGGAATGGTTATGATATTATGGACCACAATGTTTGTGTCAATACCGGGCATATCAACATAGGACCAAGCAAAATCATTGCTATGGTCCGGAGGAAAGAAGTAAAAGCTTCTGTTCAAAGAACATCTAAAGATTGGCCTATCTTTAGGATATGCGGGTCATCCTAAGTGTTAATATTGATTTCAATGGTTGATTCATTTAACATAGTTGCATCTCGAAGGTAAGGACCGGTGAATATAAGAGTCTTCCGCAATAAGGTAGGTGATTATAGACTCATCGTCCTAATATTTAATGATGTTAATAGAAGGTGTATCATCATTGATCATGTTAGGATACAAGAAGGTAAAAGAAGAAGGAGCCTCGCCATCACATTGATAAGTCGGAGGTCCCAGGGAAATCGTGTTCATGAAAAAAAAGTTAGGAGGAATAGATTTGGGATCTATGGACTCTGTGGGTGAAGGTGGTGACATTGGTGAATGGGGTAGAGAAGGTTTATCTTTCTCAATGAGGTTGATGTGGGCCTTCTTGGAAGATGGTGCGGAAAAGCCAATGCCACTACGATCGTTGTATTTACGAGTGGCACATGAAATGATAGTATGGCGGCCTTGTTCGTAAAAACTGAAGCCAAAGTGTTTCCATGCGTAGCGGTGAAGGAAAGTGTGGGCGAAGAAATGATTAGTAAGATATTGGAGGTTAGATGAAAAGGGTCATGTTTGGGATGGAGGTTTGGGTGAATAAGTGGCAGTATCAAGTCCCCCATATGTTAAGTTAGTGCAAAGGTGGGGAGGACCATAAGGGAAAACCTCACCTATGTGGTAGTCATAACGAGGGTGTTGGCACAAGTTTCCATACTCTTGCAGAAGTGAGGAATGTTTTAATATTGTAGAGGTGGTACTCCCTTAGAGTGAGGCATTAAAAACACCTTCCAATGGATTGGTAATCGATATGCGGGTAGCGGGGATAGACGAATCACTAGGGCATGAGGGGTATCGGTTGGTTGGGAAGTAGATGGTTGAATGCAGAGGTCATGGAAGCAGTAGGAATAGAAGAGTTAAGTGTGAGAGAGGTGGTAGTAGCATTGGTGGAGGGGGTCATGGGTGAAGGAGAAGTGGGGGTAATGGTAGATGCTTTGACTGGTACAAGAACATCATTAGGTCGATACAACATGTTATAAGTTTTGAATGGTGACGGGTCGGCTAGGATAGTATAGTTATGCCCTTCATGTTCAAATTTTACACAGTGGTGTAAAGTTGAAGGAACACAACCCATGACATGAATCCAAGGTCTATTGAGAAATAGGTTATACATGAATTCTACCTCTAAGATAGAATAATTCTAGGACAGTGCGAGGGCCTACACGAATGTGGATAATAATGGTGCCAAGGGTGGAGGTGATGGCATTGTTGAAGGAGTGCATCATAACTGGGTTATTATGCATACAATTTAAAGGATGCACATTTGATTGTACGTGTGGGAGGAGATGATGTTAATGCTAGCACCACCATCGATCATGACGCATCGTACGTGTATGTTATTGATATAGATAGAAATGAAAAGGGCGGGATCAAGGTCGTTTGACTAGAGAGGTATAATCTCCTCATTAGAGAAACTAAGGCGGCGACAACTCGATTAGTGAACATGGGGTAGAAGACAAATATGATTTTGTTGAGGCCATGTGGTGAGGGGTGATAATGGAGGCCATTGGTGTGGAGTCATTGGGTAAAACTTTGATGAATTGCAAAACCTCCATAAGGGCTTGTCTATGAGATTCATTTTTGGACGAGATCATACAAAGACATTTTTAGAGGGGATTGATGTAATTGTTTTATCATTGTACGATGGGTGACCCCATCAGAGATGGGGTATGTGGGTCCTCGAAGGGTGATTTTGGGCATAGGTGTAGATGGTATATTGGGCACGGGGTTGGTTGATGGGTTATTTGTTTTTTCTTTGCCTTTTCCTTTTGGTCATGGTGGCAACTTGGACCATGGTAATCTAAGGGGAAGTGGTGGATGGAGGTGTAGGATGAGTAGTGTAACAACATGATTGGAAAAAACCTAATGGGGGAATCCTTGTGAAGTGTATATGGCATAATGGCATTTGGGTGGTGATTTGGCCAATTCTGCGATCTGAGACCATGTTGATCTCAAATTTTAGAGGTGGAAAAAAGTGTTGTGAGGGTGGAGATATAGGTCATTGAAGAAGCAAGGGATGATGATGTATGGTGATAGGTGAAGGTGGAACATGGTCTTCATCAAGAAGGTCATCATCGTTGAAATTTTGTTCAAGAGGACAAAGTTGGAGAAGAATGGTTTTAGAGCCTTACAATTTTCTACATCATGTCCTGGCACATGATGATAGGCACAAATCTTGATTTCATCAAACCCTTTTGGTTTGGGTTTGAGAGGGTCATAAGGTCGAAGCGGTGGTAATGTGATGATGGAAGTATCTAAGAGATTGGTTAGGATGTTGGCATAGGACCCTACCAACGGATCACAATGGGAAGTGAGTGTGGGTTTGGGTAAAGGTGCGAGATGATCGGGAGGGAAGAGGTGTTATAGGAGGAGGAATGGGTTGGACCATTGGCTTGGTAAGTGGTATTGTCTTAGGTTTTGATAGCATCTACTTGGGTAAAGGTGTGGTAGAAGAACTAACAATGGAAGGTGTTGTTGGTTTAACTATCTTATTGGAGGGTAGTGGGTTCTTGTCTTTGGGTTGCACCTTCTTGGGTAAAGGTGACATGGGAATATGAGATGAAGAAGGAAAAATAGATGGTGGAAGAGTATGAGTTACCCATGGGGGCAATAGAGTTGCGATGGAATTGGTTAGTAGAGGTTGGGGGGATGGTACGGGTTGAAGTCGTATAGGCAAGGTTGAAGTTATAGTAAGCATGTTGGAGGTATAGGTGGTGGGAAATGCACGAGTGAGGGTAAGAGTGTTTGGTGCATAGGTAAATGAGGTGTAATGAAGGATCGTGATGAAGCAGTAGGTTGCTTAGCTTTTAATGGCCCTTGGTTAGGAGATTGTTCTTCCGAGTTGATGGGTGAGGCCCTAGGATAGACGAAAGGGGAAAAGGTGATAAAGGTGTGGTAGGTGAGACTGGTGTATGAGGCCTAAAGGGTTGGGTCTTCCTTTTAGGTGGAGGAATAATTTTGGTGCAGGTTTGGGAAGATGGGGATAAGTCTAATTTGACAGGTGGATGGGTAAGGCTTGATGTCGGCATGACACCCAAGGTAGTGATGGGTCTAGATATGGATAGAGATGTTGGTGTGGGTAGGTTCTTAGGCATAGGAATGGTTTTATTCATGGGTAAATTTTCGGATGTAGGTGGATGGGATGAGGAAGAATCCATTTCAATAGGTATGATCAGGGTCAATATTTTTGCTAGAAATACCTTTGGGTAGATCGTGGAAGTATCTTCACGTAACATTTGCATTTGAGTAAAAAAGGGGAGCCGAAGACGTCCCCAGAGCATGGAATTATAAATGTAATCCAAGTGATCAACTAGCCATGAATATGGGACTGTTGTAGGAAGAGATATAGCTAGTTTGGTGGCGATCCCTATAAAATATGTCTATGAGACAGGGAATTGGCTAGCCTTGGATTCTGTGGGTAAAAGAGTCGAGATCATGTCAATGGGGTCTTGGGATGCTGAGGTAGAGTTTCCCAACAAGTAGTGGCATGTCTGAATAATCTACCATGGGTAGGAGAGATGTTAGGTGGGGTGAGGTAGACTTATCCCTTGGTGGAGGAGAAGGCAATGACGATTCTCTGTGGATGGGAGAGTTAATACTGTTGACTATTCGGTAGGTTGTGAGGTAGACGGTGGAATGGCATTAGTAGAAAATGTGGGTTCCTCTGTGGGTGAAGGAAGAGATGAAGGGGACTCCTCTATGGGTGAAGGAGTAGAAGAGGTATGCTCCTCTGTGGGTAGAGGAGCTCGTTCCATAATTTCTTCAATAGACGAAGTAGGTGGAATTTGAGGAACGCGGGTATGATATTAAAAATGCATGGAATTCACGGACATTATTGTCATTGGATGAAGGTTCACTATTTTGATTAGATGATGGTTTATGGTTAGGGAATGAATTCTTAAATATGTGCAAATTTTCCTCTTCCAACAATATGCAACAAAATGATTAGTACCTTCACAAAATGTGCAAGGGAAAGCATATTTCTACCTACCAAAGCTATATTGTTCTAACTGAAAGAGTGTATTAGAAGTTTTAGGATTTGATTTTCCCTTAGTGCTATTTTTAGTGTAAGTGGAAGGAGGTGGAATCGATTACCTCTTTTACCTATTTTCTTACACCTTTCATTGTTGCTCGATGGCGGAATTCTCGCAATTCTAGTGGCATAGATCCTTGGCTGTTGGAAGTTTGTCTTCCTTCACTGCTTTGGAACTTTCTCCAAAAAAAAAATTCCCACTAGAATAACCCAAACCTGCAAACCAAGGCTGATCCTCTACCTATATTGGGTTAGCATCACCTTGTCCATTTTTACCAAGGCCCTTTCCGTTAAATCCCATCTTAACCATTAGCTTAGACCCAATTCCCTTAGTGTGTTTTTCAAACTGACCCAAAGGAATATCTGAAACTGAATGAGAGGAAGAATTAAAATGTGAACAACTTACAATGCATTCTGTCATAGTACCTACATCTGATTTGGAAGGCATTTCCTTCTTATGTTCACCTTGTTGCAGCTTTTCTAAGAGGGCATCCTTGGTCCGTATTTCTTCCTGCAACTCTTTAACAAAGCCCATCAAATTCTTGCTCTCTTCAAGCATCTTGTTGACATAATCCTCTTTCTTGGTTATAGAGGATTGTGGCTTAGATTTTAACCGTGCTATTTCCTCTTCCAAGGAATAAAAATTATCTCTCAAGAAAGATTTTTCTTCTTGGAGTTGGCGGTTTATGGCTTCAAGCTCATCCAGTTGCTCCTGTTTGGATGACTTGCCCATGATTCCTTGTTCTTGCAAACACAACCTGTACTTCCAAAACTACACACTATAAAAGAAGATTAACAAGCCCCAAAATGTCTACACACTGAAGACTAAAATCAATATTGAAACTAAATCCAAATTTCCAAACACAATTAGAAGCTAATCCGCAATCTAACTACTCTGATACCAAACTTGATCTGAAAACGTGTGTTGTATTTTTTTCACTTTTAAAAGTTTCCAAAGATCGTGATTTTCTTAACCAATTTTAAGTATTCTTAACTCCAAAAATTGATTAAATTCTGATTATTATGCATCCATAGCAGTGCGTAAAAATTAGGTAACGAATAAATAATTAGAAAAATTGAAAACACTCAGATAACAAACAAGATTGTTTACGAGGTTCGGAAATTCCTACGTCCCCGGGTTCAGATTGAACCGATCCATTAATAATACTAAAATTTAAGTACAATAACTCTTACAAACAACCAATAATGAATCAAAACCTACAAATGCACTAATCAATGTCCCAAGAACTCGAAAAATAGCAAAAACTATCCCAAGAATGATTCGTGGCTCCTACAGTGTTTTCACAATGTGATCTCCTGCAACTGTGTTATAAAAAAGCTACAAATGGAGATTTAAAAACATTATATGAAAAAAATCATATATATGAGATCATCTTAAATTTTGAACACTTTTCATGTTTACACCTAAGTCACTTTTCCATTTGAAGTGCATTGAAATTCAGTGTTTTCCAACTAGCTATCTTGTAGATCCCTATTAAAAACTGCATTCAAAGCTTCCAAAAACATGTTAAAAATAAACAAAAACATCAAATCTTATATTTTGGAATCTGTCTCAGATTTTCCTTCATTTCATATTTTTACTCCAAGTTCTCATTCTGAGTGTAAGGCCTTCAAAAATGGTGTTTTTAAAAGCTGGTCCTTATCTTTGCTTTACCTGAGACTGTTCTTCGTATAAGTTCAAACGACCCATTTTATATCCAAGCGACCCTCTTTGGTGAGTTGGTTAGCGGATTGGTCTTGGGCAGTGGAGGTTATGGGTTCAAGACCTGGCGGCATGCATTATGGTGGAGTTTGTTTTGCATGTGGGTGAGATATCCCACATTGAGCGGAGGTAGTCATGGTTGGAGGTTTAAATATAAAATGACCCTCCATTTTAAACGTGGCTTAGGCCACACCTGTTTGCCTTTTGTTGGCCACCACTTATATTGGCTGAGCTATGTTTGAATTTGGATTTGTGTTGTTTGAAATGCCCGTGATATGGGCCGAGCTATGTAGTAGGGTTGTTTATCCACGTGGGTGGCAACATGGTAAGGTTTGACCACCGAGTTAAGTGGAAACCGGTGCATTGTTGGTTGGCCCCAAACGATTTGCATTGGTTGTGGTAAGTTGTTGTTGACACTCCGAGTTGCTAGGAAATATGTGGATATGTTGGGAGATAATGTGGCAATGTTGACTAGCCCAAAATCCCAAACACATAAAAAATGACATGGACGTTAAAATGCCAAATAATTACAAAGGTAATATATGATATTCGACCCAAGTAATATAATGACATTCCAAATGAAATATGGCAATAAATACCACTTGTCGACCCTCGATAGGCAAATCGAACTTGTGGTGGCAAGCCACGTGGTGGTTTGAGGACCCACCACGTCGGCGATAATATAATCGTCCTCACGGCGGCCAGGCTCCCTTCCGTTATAAAAGTTGAGCCTCTTGTTCTAGCCCGCTTTTACGTGTGTCGAAGACCGGAGGTTGAAAAAAACTCAAACAACCTTCATTTTTCCTTTTTCTCCTTTTTCCACGTGTCACAATGGTATTGGTCCAATATTGACCTATTGACCAAAGTTGACTTCCTTGTTGACTAAACTTTGACTGGACATATCTTGAGCTCAGAGTGTCCATTTTTCACGTTCTCCTTCATCGTTGGAAAGATATCGAGATGATCTTATGCATTGGAATAGTTTAGGGAATTTTAGGGAACATTTGACACTAAAATTTATTACACGATCACTTGGATTCGATCAAGGAGTCTTGCGAACTCCTCTTTACAGGTAGAAATGGTGATAGGTTGAGTTGGATCCATAGGTGACAGGATGGATAGTAATGCGATGACTAGGTGGTAGTGGCTGATGGTTGGTGTGAAATATAAGGGTGTTATTTTTGCTGCAATTCAACACCATGTGAATTAGTGTTGAATTGGTAAGATTGTATTCTATAAATGACATAGAAAATATAGTAAAAGCAGAGAAGAATGAAATCCGGGGGAAAATCTGGGCATTGTTTTGCTTAAAAATCAAACGCAGCAACCGACGACGGTTAGTATGACCGATGACGGTTAAAGGGTAACCAATGACGGTTATGATAATGAGATACAGTCATCATGGGAAATACTAGTTTCAACAAATGAAACATAATTGATGAATGTGAAATGGAGAAACTGTATTTTACATATATATCATAATGTTGGGGGATATGATGGTGTTATGAGGACCAAAAATAGAAAATAATAGGTGATGAAGGTTGTTTTAGGTAAAATAACCAAAAGATCCAGAAGAGGCGACACCGATTAAGTAAATCCATGATGGTCGTTGGGAACGATGTTGAAGTTCTTTGTGAAATTAGAAGAAATGAAGAAAAAATGGATTCTTGGTGAATTAAACTAGATGAAGGATCAAACAAGATATCGAGAATGATAAGATGAGGTCTTGACACACTTAGAAATAGTCAGAATACTCCAACTATGATGGGAGTGTGAAAGGAAGAAGAAAAATGAAGAATCGTAACTCTCACAACTCAAAATGCAAGTCAAGAACAAAGCTAAGAAAAACACACAATCCTAATAGTGAATTTATGTTTGTTTTAGCTTATGTTATTAAGACTGACTTGTGAATTTAGAATAGAGTTTTTGGTTGGGAAGGCATCCTACGAAGAAGGAAATCTAAAGGTGAGGTTTCAGGTTATGTTATGGTGGGGCAGTCCTTTCTTTGAGTTATGAATGGACAGAGAAACCAACTGGGCACCCACTGTCAATCCTCTGATTGTGTGATCATTGACAACTTCTTCCGGGTGGGATGTTGTTTTAAGAAGATGTGTAAATTCAATTTTTTCAGTTTGGCAAAGAGATAGAGAGAAGAAAGTGATTTCTATGGTTTTATTGTATCAACCATCAGCTGGGCATGACTTCCAACATATAGGTTTCCCTCATTTTTAAATGTGAGCTAATAATGTAGCATACAAGGATGAAATGCAACAAATTTTATAGCCCAAATTGACAATTATATTTGATGAAGAAAATGATGAATAGGTAAAGAACGTCCTCTTCCACTACCATGCAAATGCAAGAGGGAATAATTGGTTCGTTTTAAGCACCAAATGAAAAATGTCGTTTAGGCAATTAGAAGAAAATAATATTACTAGGGAGAAGATCAAATGTGTATTTTTCAAAAGGAAAGAAACACAAAAATTTCCCTATATGAAGAAAATTCAATGAACCCAAGAGAGGGTCCCACAGAAAATGCCAAAATGTTTCACTGAATATTATGTGTACATAAGAGAAAAGCAGATAAGACATGAGTGAGGAGGAATATATGTGATTGAAGGTGGAAGGTAGAGTGTGCACGTTAATTTCTATTCCAATCTTGATTGAGAATTTCATTTTTGCTAGAGGAACTACCTATGAATACAAAACAAGACCATAAGAGGAATATTAAACAAAATATGTCAGTGGACTTCTAGTGTATGCTAGATCCGGAAGTGTGATACTTCCTAGATGGTTGTCAATCCACTATTTAAAACAACTTAATGCAAGAAATAATGTAAACCAATAATGTCCTATTGTAGTTGATATGATTTAGGTGTTTCATTCAAGTACAATAAGCAAATCTAATCTAACAGGCTAGGTTATGATCAGATTTGGAAGTCAGACAGGTAAATAGGGTGGTTGGGATAGGTCAGGGTCAAGTTTTGAGTAGTTTGGGTTATTGGGTAAATGCTATGAGGTTACTCTTATAGGAAAATATACTGCAGACAGAGACCGACGTTGGTCTGGTATTACCAAATCTTTGGATGAGGGTAGTCGATGATGGTCTAGGTTAACCGGCATTGGTAGGGTTGGGTTGATCAAAACTCAATGAGTTTTTTTTGGTGATTCTCCGTGATGACACGAGAGAATGGATAGAGAATTGTGAGATTGATGATAGTGTTGGGAATAACTAGAGAGTTCTAGAGTTAGGTATTTGAGGGTTAAGAGGTTGTAGGTGATTAGGTGGAGGGATTGACAGGAAGATGAGAGGTGAAGAGATGCAAAGGATACTAGGACTCCCAAATAGAGATAAAGAAATTGATCTAAGTATGGAAGAATGCATATTCAAATGTACTTACTTGTACTTAGAGACATGGTGGTTGTATGGAGGTGATGGTTGATCCGTGGAACTAATGGTTAGTGTCATGGATGTGCTTCTTGGAATGTTACCATGAATGCTTGCCCTTCATATTAGTGCTTGGAGTCGATTCTCAAGGTGTCCGGGTGTGTAGGAGTGCTCTGGTGTGTGCTTGCATGTAGATCTCTCTTCTCAAACTCGAATAATTCTTCTAACCTCTCAAACAAGGTTACCAAAGTGATTATATGGTAACCGATGACAATTTAGGGTGATGGCATCATTTTCGGGTTGGATTAGCGTTGGTTAAGGCGGGATATCCTAGGTTGCCAAAATAACTTATCTTGGCTACAATTTTTTCCATTGTTGCAGATCCAAAATGGATTTTTATGTGTATGTAAGTGTGCATGTGGTTATAGGAAGAATAGGCATTTAGTGTTAGGTTATACTAAGTCTTAGTTATGGTAAGTAGGACTAAGTCTTAGTTAAAAGGGAAACATGCTATGAATAGGTCTATGATGAAGTGTCTAGGTGATGTGGTGGGGTGAGGTGTCTAGGTGAGGTGGAAATTAGTTCAATTAAAGTAATTAAATTAATATACATGTGGGGTGAAGGGGAGTGTGAAAAAAATTTGGTGTCTACACGCCATAAAAAAATTACACTTGTTGGGGTTAAGAGACACCCCATACTTTCTGCATCTCTCAAATACTTTCTCCAGTGCGCCATATGATCTCGTGCTCTAATTTGAGAAGATTATTATGTCATCAAGGTAAACCAAGATGAACTCATTTATGTAACCTTTGAAGGCAATATCCATGGCACGCTAGAAATTTACGCCTACATTTGACAAACCAAAGGGCATTTTATGATACACATATGTTCCCCACTTGGTTGTAAACACCATTTTGAATTGATCCTCTTCCTTGACCAAGATCTGATTGAAGCTTGAATATCCATCTAACATTGAAAATCTTTGCGTGCTAATGATCCTTTAGAGATGCCTTATTCAAATCTTTGAAATCAACATAGAGTCTAATTTCACCATTCTTCTTGCGATGGAACTAAATTCATGACCCAAGTAGAGTACTTGATGGGAAAAATGATTTTTGCCTCAATGAGTTTAGATAATTCCTTTCTCATGAGGGGATCTATCTTTGGATTGACTGGACGTTGCTTCTGTCTGATGGGCTTGACACCAGGATCAAGATCAATGGAGTGTTGAGCAACACTTGGATCAAAACATTTGAGTTCTTCATACTCCCATGAAAATATATCACTATATTTTTGACAAAGAGAGATGAAGGCCTACTTTTCATCATGTGCACAAGCCTTGCTGAGAAACAACTCCTTTCTACGTGTAATAATGACTAGGGAGCAGTCTTCTTGCGTAGCATGCATATATTTTTCTTCACCCTTGAACTCATCATCAGGGCTAAAAATTTTTATAAGGTGAGCATCCCTTTAGGAAACTTGTTTGTCTTCAATTGTATTACTTGGTCACCATAGCTATCATGCAAGTCAGCTTGCATGCTTGATGAGAACTCAACTTCATTTTAGATGAATTGGATGATCTACGTGTCACTATCAAACACTTGTCAACTGGTATTGTTGTCTAGAATGGATGGCCTGATCACCATCTTAATGTGTTGAGTGTTTCCTTTGAAAATTCCTCAACAGGAGAGAACTACGAACCAAGAGTGGCCATTTGATTAGCTTCCTTGTTCATTTTGTGTGGCACCACTTACAGGTTTAGAGCATCAAAGCTCTCAAGGAGGTCCCAAACTCTGTGCTTATAATCTTTGAGAAGCTTATTCTTTGTTAAGCACTTGTTGGTAACCTGATGGATGACCAAATTTATATCCCCAAATATTTGTAGTGCCTTAATATTCTTCTTTTCAGCAATCAGTATACCATGTACCAATGCCTCATATTTTGCCACATTGTTGGAGCATGCAAACTACAACCTATGTGTGAAGAAGAATTTCACATCCCTAGGGGAAATGAGAACCACTCTTTCTCCCCCGTCATTTATGCTTCTGGAACCGTTAAAATATAACTTTCATAGACCAGGTTGAACTTGATCTTTCTTGAGTGTGAGCGAAAGCACATTTTCCTCTTTAAGAATGTAGTAAGTACCAAGCCCAGTTTCATAAGCTTTGATTTCTTCAGTATATGGATCAAATTTATAGTGCCTCTCCGCCCATTCATCAAGTAATATGTCAAGAATAGAGGTGGGAAGAGGCTGCTCTCAGAATCAAAGCTTGTTCTTGGATTAGACAATTGGCTTGGAGGGGGGATGGGACATATGGATCTACATGATAGGAAAATATAGGCTCAGCTTGTATGGTAAACCGGGTACCATACCTTTTCTTGAGTAATATATGAGACTAATTAGAAGACAAGTAACCACCTACTTGAGAAATGAAATCTCTTGAAAGACAAGTAACCACCTAATTGACACATCTTGAGTAATTATTAAAGTTTGGAGATCCCATGAAGGGTCAATTCAAGATCCTTGATGACTCCTAAGGTAGTGACAGTTGAGTCGTCAAAGTTATAGGACTCCTTTAGACAAGGGGCTAACCCTTCATACCTATGACATCAACTATCTTCTTAGGCATAACAGAGGTACTAGCACTTGAGTCTATCATGCAATTATGGACAAGATGTTTGCCTATGATCAAGGACATATAGAAGGGTGGGGTCTTGACAAGATTACTTACTTGTTTCTCATTTTCTTGGTAGATGTTGATAGAAATGTGTGGATTCTGTATGGTTGGATCAATGCGTGGGAGTTGTGCCAGAGCTTCATGCAATAGATCCTACTGAGATGGAATAGTCAAGGCATCCCACATTGTGAAATTTATATTTTTCTTCTTCATCTGGTCAATAATGTTGAATAGAAACATCGTTGACTTTTGCATTTGAGGAATAACATCCCTTTTTGATTGTTCGGAGTGCGAAGCAATATTTTTAGCTGAAGTAGGAGCTTGACCTACCAAAGGAGGGGTGTGCACCACTTTAGAAGCCTTCTATGGCTGGGCCTCTTGTGTAGGGACTTCAACGCTCTTACTACTAGATGTCTTGGCTACTTCTTTCTGCTTTTAAGGGTTGGTTTTGTTGTTAGGAGTGTGACTGTGTTCTCTTCTTATCTCTTGTGTTGTCCACAACTTGGGCACATGGTTTACTTGTATTATCTATTGTTTGGTTGATTGTAAAGAATTTCTCAATGCCAAAGAACATTAAATTTTCCTCTGGAGGAGCTTCTAGTCTTCCTTGGTTTTTTGCTTCATAGGCATTTGTTAAAGGCTCGCAGGCTGAAGCACTTTGGATCATGTAGACTTAGGCACACATAGCATTCACACATTGATATTGACTATGAGGCATGTTGCAAGGGAAGCACCATTCGACTCTTGTGCCAAATTGTTATGAACTGGAATGAGCACCTGGCTTATACTAGGTACTAGAAGAGAGGGTGCGGGAGGAACAACTTGCAAGGAAGATGTGTGTTAGCATGTCATCTATCATTTTGCTAGTTGGGTGTGTATCTTTGGTTTCCATATTGATTCTACCAAGGATGATTGTTTTGGCTATGTGCCTGATTAGAACTACCTCTATAGGATTGTGCATGTTACTTTTCTAATGATATGACTTTGTTTGATAAATTTATGATCAGAGCCTTTAATTCTTCATCCTTCTTTTGTTATGCTAGAGAGTAGGATGTAGATGCAACTCGGTGCGCACCTTGTTTAGGAATTGGAATAGGGGCCAAAAAAGGTTGAGGTGCTTGTGACATTTATGGGAACAAGGGCATAGGTGGTCTAGGAGCTATCTTTCCCACCTGGATAAAACTATTTTCTGCCCCTACTACAATACTAGAAGCAGCTGGAAAGGTCCTACCTCCCATGGATTGAATCATGACTGAGATATTGTTGTTTAGCACCTTTATATAACACAAAAAAGTGTGTTGGGTTATAGGTCTTACCACAAGAGGGATTCTGTCCCAAGTCTTTTGAAATATGATGTTGAAATCATTGATCTGCTCGTTGGGCAACCCTTTGTTGTTTTCGTTTGATCCATCAGAGATAGGTGATTTGACTTATCTTCAAAATAGTTACAAAGAGTTGTTCCCAACTCATCCGAGGTGGTAATAGATCCAATTCTCAAGCCTCGATACCATTGAAGCGCTTTACCTTTGAAAGAGGATGCAAGTAGCCTAACTACTAGATCATAGAGTGAACACATGTTTGTTACATCCTGGATATGCTCCTGAGGGGTGACTTGATTATCACCAATAAAGTATAGAATAATTTTGAGTGCGCCATTTAGCATGTCATTTTTCACGGCCAACACTAAGGGACTCCCTCGTGTGAAGTTGGAAAAGTTCCTCAGTGGAGGAGGTGGCTGATGTGCCATCGTAGGGTGCACAAGTTGTCTATTCTGAGGAGTTGAATGGACATGACATGTTGGAGATAGAGACACGCGCGTGGGCCTTCTAGAATGAACTCTTCTAGGGATAGCTGGAGGTATTCAAAATAATCTTTAGCTGCTACACTTCTTCTTGTATGCACTCTTCTCATGAAAGGTACTCAAGACTGCTAAAATAGAGATCTAGAAATGTTGGGAGTCACTAGATGTGTTGAAATAAACCTCCAAAGGCTGAAATACTAAGTCCACACACCATAACTTAGTAATATGAAATTTAAGATTTCATTGTTGGTCCCACTGGGCATGCTAGAAACTTTTGGTCTTCAAAATTACACCCACGTCTTGGATCTGGAAGAGCCAAGTTGTTTGAGATCACAATGGAACCATCTCCAAGTTGTGGGACCTTGCGCACTTGAGATGGATCTCTGAGAAGGTTGGTTCCTCTATCTATTTCTATTGCTTATTGCTACTCCTAGTGTTGAAAGGGGAAACTAAGATAATAAATGCCAAGGGACCAAGGATAGGAGGATAACATGAAAATGAACTACACTAAAAAGGTGATAGCACCGAAAGAGAGGGATGAACACTATTTGTTCTAAGCGGGAATGAAAAGGGAACACGTGAAAGGAGGCTAGGCATGAGTAGCATAGATGAAAATTACATTTACCATATCATTATCATGGAACACAACTAAATAAAGAAATGCAAGGGATGTGAAGTGGCAAAACAAGCATGCAATGTAAAATAAAAGGAAAGAAGAATTAATGCAAACACATTAGGACAAAGAATAGTCACAAAACGATGCTTCTATTACTTCCAGAAATGCATAGAGTTGTTACGGCGAAAGAGGTCGATATCCACATGCATGAGCCAGATCTAGAGGTCTGCAACTCATAATGCAGAAAATATGAAGTCCTTAGAAAAATGCATAAGGATTCAAAGTATCCAACATTAATAATGAGACCAACTCTTACATTTATAGATGAATCTCTTGAAGGAGAAGATAAAGAGGGAAATCCTGAATTTGAAATACAACCACCAATAAGAAGCATTCAATGCCTACAAATATGTCAAATGTGCTTCCCCATGTCTGTTTGGCATGTTGGAAAAGAAAGGAGGGTGGATCATATCAAATTTGCTTCATTAATGCTCATAAAGACGTTTTCCCATTTCTCACCTACTAGTTCTGCCAAAATTTGAATTTGAATGTCTAAAGACCTGTGGTGATGTCAACAACTCTCTAACAAGTCCAGTGCATGCCAATCGGAGTTTTGTAGCAAAAGATATGGTTGTCGAGGAGGATGTCGAGCCATTTTTGCATGCAAGAAATGTGGCATGCATGAATTGGCTGAAATAATGGCCAACTATGCAAAATGTTTGTCATTTACATCACGTGTCACTCATCGATTTATTCAATGACTTGGTGCCATGTTGGTACACATTGGTGGTTGCGTGTGGCACACTTAAGCATGTTAGAGGATGGCCGACACAAAAGGGCACAAAAGGAGGGCATGAATGAAGGGTGTGGAAGAAAATAAGAGGAAGGCACAAAGAACGTGTGCATGATGCATGTGAGAAAATGAGGCAACCGGTGAGAAGAGAACGCATGGTCAAGGTGCAACCATTACAAGATGATGTGCGGGTGTGCGTGAGGGTGAATGGATGTCGGGAAGAAGGTGAATGTGTAGAATACATGTGCAAGGGGAAGATGGAACAAATAAGAAAAGGAAAGGAAGGGAAGAAGGGGAAGTGCACAAGGGCGTATGAGGAAAAGAAGGGAATGTGCCAAGTGAACTTGAGTGCGTGTAACCTTGCAATGAAGAGCTCAAAGCCAAAAGATGTATACAAGTTGTCCAAATAACTAGGAGAGTTATTTGGATGATAGAATCTTCATCATCATTTCTCCATCATTCCATCATTGCTACAATAAGAAAAGAGAAGATTTCAATCCAAAACTATGTCTTTTAAGCGTTAGAAACCCTCATCAACAAAAATGGTAAAATGCTCATATCTCGATAACTGGTGCATGGATCGAGATGATAACTTTTGCATAAATCCTCATTTAAGAGGCCATTAAGCCATAATTCACATAATTTAAAATGATTCCTTGGATTATTTAATTCGACAAAAACTCCATTTTGTGCCTTAGCTCCCATTTGTCATATTTCCCATCAATCTAGCAGTCGGATGAAGTTGAAATTATGAACATAAAATGCAAATGAAAAACCTATCTCAATGGAGTTGATTTCATAAAAAATGGAGGTGAAATTAAAACCTGTAAAAATTCTCTGCAAGTCCATTAATGGATTCTATGGAAGCTTCATGCCTAAAGCTCCTACCAGGTGAAAATTTCATTTTTTATTTCTGAGCTTTCCGGCGAGTGAATCACAGTGAAAATTGGATCATGAGATCGCGACGATGAGACAAATAAAAAATGTCACCTCGTCACAAACCGAGGCCATTTTTTCCAATTTCTAAAAATATCATATCCTACACTCTTTTGCATGTTTTAAATGGTAAGTCCCCTCGAATTATGAGTTTGATCACTCATGACAATCAAGAAAGATGCAAAATGGAAATTAAGGATAATAACGACAACTTTCCCAAAATAGCAGGTCCCTAAAAATCAACCTGATAAAAATAGAAATGTGATAAAAATATCAATTCCTCAAAGCATAAAAAGTGTACGGAATGTGTCAAGAGGTTTAGAAGGTGAAATTGCACTAAAACAGATAATATGTCCCAAAATAGCAAGTCATGGCCCTACTTGCTAAAAATAGAAAGTCATCATTTTGAAAGAAAAACTTGTCAATGGATTTGCTTTCACTCATATTTTTACTTCTTAGACTCCTCATAGGATAATGAGATGATTTCATACCTCAAACTAGAGAATGAGAACTTCATAAGAGGCCATTGAAGCATCATCTTGAATTCAATTGTATTAAGAGGAAAAATAGAGCATCGCAAGGTGCAGCAAGTGAGCTCATCTTCATCACTCAGGGAGATGGGTGATTCAAAGTGAGTTGGTCAAAGTGAGTTTAATGAGTCAAGGATTTCATCAGCCAAGTTTCAAGGAGGGTCATCATGGGCATTGTATGTGTTCATCCCGAGCTCGCATCAGGAAATCTCATAACAATGTTTCTAAACACTCATTTTGTGGTCAGGGTGTCCATGCATCATGTAGAGGTTGTGATCATCATTGGCAAGATATTCATTGAAGGAAGAGGTATCCCAACTCATGCTTCAAAGCATTCTTCCATTCTCTCTCCATTCTTCCTCCTCTTCTCTACTCCCTTTCTAATTATTCATTGTGATAAATCATGGTGTTTGTCCTATTCATTTAAATGTGGCTTTAGCAAACATTGTAATAAGTTTCCCTTGATTAATATAAAAGGAACTTAATTTCATTCCTAAGAATGTCAAGAGTCATATTTTGTGAGGAAAAATGAAAGGTCATGTGGGGTTAGTTGAAGAGTCCTTTCTTGGTCTATATAATGTAATGGCATACTTTTGCTTAAGGGTTGTCGATTTTGTACTCTCAAGAGAGAGATATATTGAGAAATACAAGAGAGATAGCATTCTTCTACTTTCCTTCACCATTTTCCTCCATTCCTAGCATTGTACAACTTGATAAAAATGTCAATCAAGAAAGGGATTGTTTCTTTTCATGACTCATGAATGTGTGTAACTTTGTGTGCATGGTTTCCTCTAGTCGTTGGCATAATAAACTTGTTGTTTATTTCTAATTAATTGTGAATGTGAAATTTCTAATCAACCCTGGCGAGAATCTGATTTTCTACTCATAGAGTTAGTTTTCCTTGTCTAATTTCCCACTCCCCTTTCCCCACATTTCAACAAATCCTTCCCTTACAATTTCTTGTAAGCATTTTCCATAGGTATAAATGAGTGTACTTGTTGGATCACCGGTCTCTTGGGAAACCACAAATTTCCCATTTCAGTCATTCACAATAAAGTGGAGCTGCACCACCCAAGTAGAGGGACCTAGATTCCCAGAGTGTTGGCTAGAAACCCAAAAATTTGTCCCTTAACAAATTTTCTCGCCAACACCATCAAATCTTATTTTCTCAAGCCACCTATCTTGGCACCTCCGCCACTAAAGAGGCCATTACTATTGTTCATATTTGTAACCTTTCATGTGTTGGATACCTTTCTTCTAAGCATGATGATACCCGTCGGGGACATGTTATCTACTATTTTAGTCACACATTGCCATCATATGAATATAATTATATTTCTATTGAGAAACTTAGTCTTGAACTCATTTTCATCACAAACAAGCTACGTCACTACATGATAAACACATAAATTCATGTTATTACTAAAGTATACCCACTATGTAATTTTCTCTCATGCACACATTTATCCATAAGATTAGCTCGATGGGTAATGCTTATTATTGAATTTGACCTCAAGTTCATTCCAAAAAATCAATAAAAGGATTTTTTGTTGATCAATTAGTTGTAGCTAATGTAGAAAACCTTTCTCTCATTTGCAACGATTTTTGTGATGACTATACTACTTACATTATTGACTTAGAGGTTTGGACCATATATTTTGAGGGTTCTCTTGCACCATTGAGGTTAGAGTCAGCATTTTATTCATCACGCCTCAATTTGAACCCATGCCTTTCTCATACCGCATTGGATTTTCCTACACCAATAATGTTTCCAAATATTAATCACTCATCCTTGGTCTCTACGTAGCCCGCACCCTCCAAGTATGACATCTTCAAATCTTCAGATATTCTCATCTATTTCAATCAAGTTGGTGATGTTTATAAGATAAAGGAAGAAAATATTATTCAATACAATAAAGTTGTTAAAAACCTTCTATCTACATTTGATTCCTATTATATTACTACCATCCCTCACAAAGATAATTTGTATGTAGATGTTATGGCTAATGTTGCATATCTAATGCTAATGCACATCACAGATGACCATGTTACCTTTACTATTCAACATTTACATTGGCCTTGTTGACTCCCACAAGATTGAATCCCTATAGGTTCTTGTGGTCACATGCAATGCCAATAATACTAAATGTTATACTGATATTTATAACTTCTTTTACTGGTAAACTTTACCAAGAAACTCATCACCACAAACAAGCGTGCACTGCTATGCCGTGAGGCTTCCTTTTATGCTCTTATTGGGGGTCATTATTTAAATGTGTTTTTGATTGCCACCTTCTTCATTTCCTAGGGTTGACAACATTCCCTTGGCCCTATCGAAAATCCATGAAATTTTTTTGTAGCGGTCACTTTAGTGGCAAGACTATGTCTCAAAAAATTATTACAAGGATATTATTGGCCTATTGTGGAATAACATTGTCTTAAATATTCCAAATAATGTGATCAATTTCAACAAAATGGTAATCTCATTCGTGACATGGCCTATGAGTTATAACTTATTTTATCTCCATGGAATTTTGTCTATGGGATTTTGACCTTGTTAGCAATGTAAATTTTGAATCGATCGATGGACACAAATTCATAATTATTGCCACTAAATATTTCACCAAATGGGTCAAAGCAACACATTTACACACCACTACTAGTGAGAATATCTTTCAATTCATCACCACACATATTATAACTGGATTTGGGGTACCATTTGAAATTTTCACATACAATGGGAAATCCTTTAAAAATCGTACGATCAAGGAATTTTTTGCTAAATTCAAAATCAAACATACTTTCTCCACTTCATGTTACCCTCAAGGGAATGGTCAGGATGAGGCTATTGACAATACTATCATTATGATCTTGCACAAAATTGTGGACAGACATGGTTTTTATTGGCAAATCAACTTGTATATGCCTTTTAGGCATACCATACAAGTTTGCATACTCCTACCAATGTCACCCCATTCTCTCTTGTTTATGGTACTGAAATTTTTATACCATTATAATCAGAGATCTCATCTTTACATGTATCACTCAGAGATGTTCTCAAAGATAACAAGTATTATCGTAACATCTTCCGAGTTGGAAATAATCAATCAACAAGCTTTAAAGCATCTTGTCCAATACCAGTAATGTGTCAAAATAACATATAATAATAAAGTTCACTCACGTGAATTCAATATTTGTGACCTTGTCCTCAAAGAAAATTAAATTAATACTAACTTGGAGGCCTCTATCAAGGTAAAATTTAAACTCAATTAGCTAGGCTCATTTATTATCAAGGAAAAAATTGGAAATGGTGTATATCACCTTGCAAATCTTACTAGAAAACCCATTAAAACCCCGATGAACATCATGCATATAAAACAATATTACGCATGGATGGGGACCTTTTGTTTAGGAATGTATGAGTATTCATAGATCACCCTCCCTTCTACTTGTATAATAGGTTTTTATGGATCTCTTTACAAATCCCAAAAATGATACCCAAGTTACTCTAACACTCTAGGGGCATCCACTTTCCCCTTACTTCTCGATGACATAGTCTATTTATAGGTTCAAAATGACTATTGAGGGATTGATTACACACTTAAACCTCACTTTGTACACACACACATACACACACTAGGGGAAACCATGCTTACTCATCTCTGTTTACATGCTCTACACTTCATCAAAAACACTAAAGATTTAAACCTCCCAAGGGGCATTATTGGATCACCCTTCCTTCTCTTTGAAGACGGGTTTTCATCCATGCCCTTAGGGGATCTAAAAATCCAAAACATTCAAATATGCTAAAAATCCAAAAACATTCAAATATGCTAAAAATCCAAAACGGTTGCATTACTCTTGTTTGGTTCTTTCTATTACATGTTTATACTCTTCATGTTGCACTTTACTTATCATGTTAGCTTGATACAGAGTATGTTATATCCTTTTCTATACACATGTGCTTTCACATGGTACATAAAATTGAATGGAGGATAAACATAGATTGTTACACGATGCAAGATGCTTGAAAATATTCTTTACTAGTTGTTATGTGTCCACTTTGGGGCATACACTTTACACTTTCTTACACACCTTTGGTGCACTATCATTACAATATTTACTACTTCACTTCCTCTTACCTCATTTACTCAATATATACATTGTATATGACATAAGTGCCTATAGAGGACAGAGCACCCCAGTGCTAATGACTTATATGGGTGCTGTGTTTTCTTAAAATGATCGAAACTGGTCTTTTCGGGTCTCAAGTTCTTCGTCGTTACTAACTCTGGTTTCACTATTAGGTCTTGGGTCACACTGTAACATGAAAAAAAAATGACTACAACTAATTGATGCACTACATATTAGAATCCATGTATTTCTTCTCTCTCTCTTTGTGTGTGTGTGTGTGTATTCATGTCCCGTGACCTAGGTTTCCCTTATGCAAGTTGCACAATGATAGCAAGCTAGATCTATATTGTCCCAAATATGAAAAATGTGTGTGATGGAATAGAATAAACTCCCCTCCTATGTAATGTATGTAAACCAATGCAGCCCTTGTCCCTTGTGTGAATGTGCTAGATATGTACTTTGTAGTGCTCTTGTGCCTTTTTGTAAGCTTAGGTGGTGATAGATAATGTTTATAGTGCTTGCCCCTTTTCTTTTAAAAAGTAACTAAGTATATATATGATTCCTTTGTTTGAATTTCGTAATTGACAACTAAAAGGCTGACCCAAAGTATTAAAAGGTGACCAAGAAGAGAAAGGGACCCAAAAGAGTAAGAAGAAGAAAGAGAGGGACAAGAGCGCCTACGTGTTTTCATCCTAACTAGGTGCTAGTGTCCAAAGCCATCAAAAGGTAAATTATTCATGTGTTGGCAGAATTGTAATATGTGTAAATCCAAAAGGATACTCTGTCATTCTCAAAAACATTAAAGTAAAATAAATAAAGTAACCAAAAGGCCAAAAGGATTTGTTAACCACTAGTTTTCTTGCTTAGGAATCATGTATACATTAGTATGCTTTAGGACCTATAAATGTACCCAAGTGCATAGATTTTGTGTCTACACCTACCCATATATATCCCCAATACACTATGGACCCTTATCATCTCACTCATCTATGCACATTGCACTCATATGTGTCACAACCTTGATGGAAGTGATTGTTGTTAAACCAAAAGGTTGACCCGTCAATTTTGATACAAGTGCTAGAGTTAATGAATCCATGGGAGCTAGTTAGTCCATGTCACGAATCCCACAGGAGCACTAGAAATTTTACCAAAAACTCCACCCCATCATTACCTGTGGGATTCAAAATTGTGAGTTTTCTCTCGATACCAATTGTTGGAAGCGATTGTCATTAAACCAAAAGTTTGACCCATCAATTTCCGATACAAGCACTAGATTTAATGAATCCATGGGAGGTGGTTAGTCCATGTCACGAATCCCATGGGGAGCATTGAAATTTTTTCCAACAAACCCTATATGCACTCAAAACTATAAAACACCACTCACCCCCATCATTCCAACCCCTTGACTCTTGGTGCACTTGATTCCATAGTTTAGTTTTTGCTTCTTTACTTGTATATTTGGTATTACATATTTTGGAGAGTCAAAAGTAGATCACAAAGGACTAATACAATTTAATAAATCACTCTTTTTAGTTCTATTTCAGCATAGGTACCACACCCATGAATGGCTTGTAAACTTCATGTGATTTTTGGTGAATCGTAGTTGTGAGTGGTTTGCAATTGAGTTAGGTATATCACTCATTTTTATGCATTGTTTTATCATTGTTCTATGAATAAAATGTCCTTTATCTCCTTAAATGGTTAGAGATCTCACTGAGGTAGGTCCCCTAACCACCAAAAAGAGCTAATTTATTTCAAGTGTTTACATGTAGGTTTTAGATTCAGATCTAGAAGTTTACCCACTTTATTCATTGAAATAACCCATAATTGTCCTCATTTTTGATGGAAACATGTTTATTTAAGTAGCACTTCTACAGTGATGATTTGGGGATTTTATATTTAAGTAGCATTGATTTGGGGATTTTTATGATCAAAATGTATGCTTAGATTTGGATTACTGTAAGAGCATGATGGAATGAATGGCTAGTATGTTACCTTATATTTTCTAGACTTTTCTTAAATTGTTGATTTTCTTCATGTTCATGGTGGCACGCATTCATGCCCTTCAATGATTCCTAAAATACCTTAGTATTTTGTCACATTATTCCATATTAATAAACATGTCCATGGAATTACCATATCATATATGTTATCCCATGCATTTAAAATTTATTCACATGAATATATTAAAAAAACAATAAGTAAACAAAAATTATTGATCTTTGTTATCATGTACATATCCATTTTAGCACACATACCAAAAAAAAACCAAGATGAGTCATATTGTGCAAAAATGGGTGAGACCATTATCTCATCTAATATAACCTCACAAGTACATACAAAAATCATGACCATATGTCAATATAATTATGGGTCTACATGGGTAATTAATAAACATGTCCATAATTACCATATCATATTGTGTATCCCATGCATTGAAAATTTATAGTCACATGAATATATTAAAAAACAATAAATAAACAAAAATTAGCTATCTTTGTTATCCATTGTACATATCCATTTTAGAATAAACCTCAACAACACATACAATAAAAAAAACCAAGATGAGTCATATTGTGCATTGAAAAAAAAACCATTATCTCAACATATAGTCATATTGTGACCATATGTCAATAAAATGGGTGAGACCATTATCTCAGTCACTACAATAAATAAATATAGCCATCATTGTACATATCCATTTTAGTACATAAAAAAAAAACAAGAAAACATGACCATCATGTCATAATATAATTATGGGTCATGGCCTACATGGGTAATCAATAAACATGTCCATAATTACCATATCATATTCATTGTATCCTATGAATTGAAAATTTATAGTCACATGAATATATTAAAAAAACAATAAGTAAACAAAAATTAGCTATCTTTGTTATCCATTGTACATATCCATTTTAGAATAAACCTCAACAACACATACAAAAAAAAAACCAAGATGAGTCATATTGTGCCAAAAATGGGTGAGACCATTATCTCATCTACATATAGCCATCATTTGTACATACAAAAATCATGACCATATGTCAATATAATTATGGGTCATGGCCTATGGGAGCTTACTTATCAACTATGTGCAATCTATTAGATGTGTGCCCCTTGATGCAAGAGCATCATTATTTAATACTTTTTAAAGTCAAATTTCATGTTAAACATGTATGGAGGTTATAGGTATGTCATTAGGTGTGGTTTGAAGTCATTAGAAGTCTTTAAAATTTGAATTTGAGCCTTATAAAGGTTTTCCGCCAAAACATCATTTGAATCTCTAAAGGAGGTATTTAGACCTTTTGGCAATTTTGGGGTTTGTTAGTGGTTTGATGAGTTTCTAGGATGAATTGATAATGCATTAATAAAGTGTATCAAGCCTTCTTGAGGGTCACAATAATTTGTTCAAGGTGTTTTTTATAAAGGTCTACTTGTAAAGTCTTAACTCATCCTTACAACATGAGTCATGGGTTGGTTAGAGCCTAGTTAAATGAATAACTATCTTAAAGGAGTTATGTATTCGTATAAAAGGAGATTTTTGAACATGGGAGAGACAGGGATGAAGATAATTCCATGTGAGAGAGGGAAATAGGATAGAATACCTTGTTTGCATGGTAGAGAGGATTGTAAACATGCATGAGAAACAAATTTTAAAGCATGATTTTGTAAATGAATAAAAGGAAAGTGTTTGAAATTTTTTGCATTCTCTAATAGTGTATGTTTTCTAGTGATATTGAAGAGTATTTTTATCTACTTCATATTTTAAAATCATTACAAATGTGTACAAACTAGCCCCAAGGTAATTGCGGGCTGTAGGAGGAGGAGAACACTATTTAATGTGAGGTATTTTCATTCTTTCCCATCAAATGTCCTTAAAATTTCTTGTTAATACATACTCAGGAAACTGCTGTAGGAAAATTTTATAGACCTTTGTGACAAGTTACATGGTTTTATTTAGTAAAAAACTTATTAAATGTGTAATTTTTCTCTTATCGGGCTTGGTAAAATCCTAGGCGGGGTTTAGGGAAAAATGCTAGTTTGAGGGACTTAGAAGATGAATTGGGGTTTGAAAATTTTAAGATATCATCTTTGTCATGTCTAAATTCATAATATGAAGGTTTTTTTACTCAACTTACTCCCACATGTAATAATTATTGATCATATCATTCCTAGGTATGGTTGTCCTACAAACAAGCCTAATGTGAAAATTCATTGTTTGAGAGACTTAGAGGTTGAGATAGTGATTTAAATTTGTAATATATCATCCTAGGAGTGTATTATCACTAAATATGAAAGTTTTATTTCTTAATATGCTCCCGTTTTCTAGGAATCTATGACAATTTACAGCTTTGGAGGATTGTCCTTACAAGAGACCTAATTGGAGAATAATTATATAGAGGAAAAAGGAGTTTAGAGTGTGAGTTGGAAAATGAAACTTCATATGAAACCATAACATCTAAATGGGTATCTGAAAAGCCTACATGTTTTTTCTTGAAACCCTCTCTATAAAATTTTCGGAAGGGCTAATTACTTGAGACCAAGAAAGAGAAATTAGGTTTATCTTGGGAGTTGGCTCATAAAGTTTGGTATACACTTTGGGAGCCAAAAGGACATCCAAAACTAGATTTAGTGTGTTCAGGGTGTTTCTAGATTCTCCTAACCAATTTCCACCATTGGCATTACTCTTAAGAAGGTTAATAGGGTTGTTTTGGATAATTTGACAAAAGTGACTCTTCTTTTGTTTCCACTCAAATTGATTGTTGATATTACATGAACACAACTAAACAATAGGGTGTGTGATGATAAAATATCATAAAATATTTTAGAAGTTAAATTTGGATGTTTTAGGTCTATTAAAGGTGAGAAGGAAGATCCTCTTAGCGAGAGGTGAAAGGAAAAGTTTGTGTCATTTTTTCTCTAACTTGTGGATGTGATAGGTGTCCTTAACAATCATCTCGCATCGTTTTGGTATCAGAATGGATTATTGGTATTGTGAATTGATAAGAAACGTGAAGATAAAGATTCAAAAGAAAGTGATGGATAAAGAGATATCATATTTGAGAAATGGTTTGAATAGGTTATAAGTCTTGGAGAAGTTGTGTCTACAGATGAGAAGAAGTCCTGGTATGTAGTTAGAGGTTGAATAGAAAGGTTAAGTGGCCAATAGAGCTACTTGTAAAAAGAAGACAAAGAATGTTTATTATGAGAAGAGGAAAAGTGCATAAATAAGCACTAGGGAAAGAGATGAAGAAGAAAAATAAAGTGTTTAGGAAAGATGCACTCTTGAAGGATTTTTGTCTATTATTTTTTTGTCTAATGTTGTGTTTCAATTCTTGTGTACACATGTGAAGAATCTTGGAGAAAAAATCAGAGATATGACAATGAAATTGGCAAGAAATGATCAAGAAAAGCATCCATGGAGGCAAATAGATGTGTGAAGGAAGAGAGCTGGTTAATGAAGTTTGTAAAAATAAATAGATGAAGATACAATGTTTTGTGATGCCTTCGAGAGCATCAAAAAAAAAGACTAGAAAAGAAGAGAAATCAAGAATATTATAAGTGATGAATACATGAACAAGGATGTGACCAAACAACAAAGCATTGAGAAGGTAAATATAAGTTTGAATCTTGATTATAATTATTAATGTAAGGATAAGTTTTCTAATGTACATGTGGATAGAAAGAATAGTCTTGTTAATTTCTCAAAACAAACACTAGATCATGGATACAAGATGCCTAAATGGCTTAAAAAACCAGCGCTTAGATAGAGAATTCCAAGTTTAAGAAAGTTGTGGAAAATGAAAGGTCAAATGGACAAGAGCAATGTGAGAAGTACAAATAAGAATTCATGAAGAAAAAAACTAGACATAACGTGACAAATAAAGTATGACAAAAGAAGATTAAATATGTAATGCGAGGGAGAAAGAGGATGAAAGGTTGAAGGAGGATACAAATGTCTTGAGAAATGAGCAATTTTTGAGGATGAAGAATGAAAAATAGTCCTAAGTTTGATGAAGACCATGAGTAATTGGATGATCACAAATGTTGGAGAATTTTTTCAGACTTCTAAAGATTCGGTGATAAAAAATGAAGGATCGAGATCATATGGATGAGTTTGCTAAGAAACAAGAAGGATATGAAGAAATTCAAGTGAAGAATGATGCACGGGATATTAAAAATGAATATCTAGCCAAGGAGGATAAAGAATAAATGAAAGAGATAACCATGAGGTTTGTTCAAGCTCAATATTTTAAATCGATGTTTCTTTGAGTGGTGTTTGTGCAGTACATCGGTTGAAATGGTGATGAAGGAACAAGAATGTTGATGAGAAAATTTGTCAGGGACAAATTGGTGGTTATCTTGCCAAAGCTTTGGGAATATAAGTCCCTCTATTTAACTGGTGTAGCTACCATATATGCATGCGTATGAAAAGGTGGATTTATGTGGTGGCTTTTTGACCGGGGATCCAACAGGGACACTCCAATGACCCTACGAAAAGCTTGTAGATACCTACAAGAGAGGACTTTTCTAAAGAGAGAAGGAAAGGGGAGTGAGAAATTAGATAGGAGAACTAATGTTGCAGGTAGAAAATCAGATTCCTGCACACACTAGTTAGAAACTTCAACACATGCATTCATGAGAAGAAACAACTCTGCAAATAACAACAAGACCAAATAGAATTTATCGATCACAAAGTATCAAGAAACCCCTTAGTCAAAGAAAGCTAGAAACTCCTTCTTCTTGTATTGATTGTTTAAACAAAATTTGTACATAGTGTGGGAATGGAAGAAATTTGAGAGTGGAGGAAAGTAGAATAAAATGGCTATCTCCTTTGCTTTCTCTAAGTACAATGCACTCTTGAGTTTACAAGATCAATCGTCAACCCTTTGAAATGGGAATGGATTTACAATTTATAGAATGAGAGGTGACTTATCATCAACCCCCAATGGCTTTTCATATGTCCTTGTGCAACTTAAAACTTTTCAACTTCCTAGGAGAATATTAAGTCCCTTTTTATAACATAAAGGTGACTTATTACATTAAGAACATTAGGACATATGAAAAAGTACAACCCCAACATGAAATTAGAATATTAGAAAGTGAGATAAAAATTTTGGGAAGAGGAGAGAGAGAGAGAGATAAGAAGAGGAGATGTCATCCCCGATGAATTTCATTGATCCTCGTTGGCAGAAAGCTCCAAGTGTAGTGAAAATATGAGTCTTCGAACTCCTTGCACACTTGTCCTTTGAGAACAACCTGATATTAATAGTAGGTGTCTAGATGGAAGGCTTACTATTTTTAGTGAGAGGTGATTTTTGCCTCTTCATGATCATCTTGATGTGATGAAAATATTCATTCAATCCTACGCACATTGCCTTTTCTTTGACCACTTCTTGGGGTGACTTATTGTTTTTAGTAAGCACCCATATAAGGGACTTACTATTTTTAGTAAGTGGTCATTTCCACTGTTTTCTACTCTGAACACTCATTCTAGCTCCCTCATGATCTTCAATGCCCGTTGCCTTTGTCTCAACTACTTTTGATGATGACTTTCCAAACATAGCAAGTTTGTATAGGAAAACTTACTATTTTTAGAAAGTGTGTTTCCAATGCTCAATTTGTGATGGAACATACTTTTTGGACTCTTCTTTTCATTACGATCACACCCTCCGAATTTCACATAGTTTTCCCACTAGAATGCCGGAAATAAATTTTGAAATTTCCACCTGGCAAGTGGCTTCGAGCACGGAGCTACCATGGTAGCCATTAATGGAGCTTGAAATTTGCAGGTCTAGTTTTTGTCTCCATTTGTGATGAAAACAACTCCATTGCGATAGGTTTTTTATTTGGAGTTCATGTGCAAGTTTTTATCTTGATCGGACCATCAAATTGTTGGAAAATCCAACAAATGTGAGTCAATGCACGAAATGAGGATTTTGTTGGAACAAATGTTTCAAGGCACCATTTGACCTCCCATTTGTTACATCTTGATCATCTTGAAAAATGTGGAAGTCTGAAAAATGGAACCTCAATCGACTTGTATCTTGCAAGATATGAATATTTTTTTATTGGGTGACTTCATGGTTATCTGGCAAAAAAATCTTCGTTTTCTCCTCGTTCTTCATTTCTTCAACACTTTCGATCAATATTTCCCTGAGACCTATGTATTTTCATGGATTTGATGGTTTTTTTGGCCATGGTGGAGCTGGTTTGGAGCAACAATGGTGGACCGGGTGTCTAGACAATCATGAACAGAGCCATGGCAAGGTATGAAGCTGTGCAGAAGAAAGGGGGGAAATAACGGCTAAGTGTCGGATTTAAAATTTTCAAAAAATGCACATGGAGGGGTTGGGTGAATTTTTATGTCCCTAAAGTCCCTCACCTCAAAGGGATGTGAGGGACATCAATTTTCATGATGCGCCAAGTGACAACACATGGCACTTAATCCCGTGAGAAGGGGATTTGAGCAAAAAGGCTTGGCAAGCACTTGGGGGCTGGAAACTAGTCATATGGGTGACCAGAGGTCTCCCATAGGGGCTGGAAGAATATTTCAAGGTTTTATTTCCTTGACCTCAAGGACTTCGGGGACATAAAATCCCACCAAGCTCTTGGTGCTAACATGTGTCCTCCTAAAAATTGACTAACTCATGAACAGTCTCTAAGAAGGTAACTTGGAACGATGATAACTTGAGCTCCCGATGGAATATATTGGTGAAATTTTATATGATAATTACTATAAATGGCCTTTTTAATCCAATGGTGGGGGTCTCATGTCTTTATTCATCCATTTTATCTATGAAAAATTGGAATTGTGTTTTAGACTCCACCGTGCATGAGAAAACTACCTACTGGACCTTATGCGCCAAGGTGTTGTGAAAAATATGATCTCATCATCTCATAGGGTTTGAAATTATCTTTTGGATATGTTTTTTTACTCCTAACTCCATCTGGAGCTCCCAGAATATTCTTCTAAAGCCCAACAGTTGTTTTAGGCTTGTGTATTGCTTAGGCTTGTGAACCCTAATTCTGGCGAAACTACCCCATCTTCTCTGAGACCTTCCAAAATATTCTTAAATCACCTCCACATCCACCTTTGGATTATCTTATACTCTACTCGGTGAAGTTGTTCTAGCTCTAGGAAGGCCAATGATAGCCCTTCCCAAAACTCTCTAGCTTTGCAAATGAACTCCTAAAATCACCTAGGGGGAATGAAGGGACTTTCCTAAATCACCTAGGGGAATGAATTAACACCAATCGGGAGGTTACTAGACTGACTAGAAAAACCTTGGGTGTCTCGGAATGATGGGACTTGAAAAAATTAACACTGGGGTATAGTTGTCATGCTCGGGAATTGTCAATTTCCTTGTTACACATTTGCATGACAACAATTGGCTCTAGCTTGGGGACATGACATGGACTGAGCACAGTGAATACATGGCATGAGAACTCCCAGAATCTCAACTTACACATATTGACCAATGCCTTATCCATTGGGCCTTGTGGAGTCATGTACAACTTATAACAAGAGAGAAAGAGAGAAGAAGGAAACACACACATACGAAAAGGAAACGACACACACAACATGAAGGGAAAAACACCTAGCAATCACCTATGGTATAAGGTGGGGGACAACCCACTTTCACTAACACTCTTTTCATTCCTTAAAATTCAGCCCTGAGTGGGCAACACTGAGTGATGTTGTTCTATGAAGCCATTGACTGGTTCAAGAAAGTAACCTCCTTTCCTTAATTGTTTATGGAAGCCAGGTGCTTTCATGATTGTCCTTTACTTTGTAGGAGTGAGTCCATGTGAGATTCTTGATGCTCAGGTCTTCATTTTGAAATTCCACTTCCTTCATGTTCTTTGAAATCGGTTTCATAGTTTCAATTGCCTTCCATGTTTATCCATATAGTTGATTCTTCATTAAGAAACTCATCTTTGCGCCAAAGCTGATTTTCATTCAAATTTCTTGAATATTCTGAGTTACTTTATTTCCTGGGTCTATGCTCATTGACATCTTCTCCATGAGAAAAATTAGATTCATCCTTTATCTCTAGTCCAATGTGAGGTGTTTGAGTACTGATGGGAGGATCGGAGGAAAACTCGTACTTGTCTTGTGTGTCCATGAAATGAGTGAAGAGATCAAGAATCATCTCAAGGTCTTCCACAACTTCTACTGCATCCAAGATTTCTTACAAATTTATGCTTTGTTGTTTCGCAACTCATCTTTGTACACCTTTGAAGAATACAACTCAAGGAAACTATCTAGAGGGATTACCTCATCATTTTGGGAATCATTGCACTCTACCAATCCTTCATCAAAAATAGATTCATCTTCAGAGGTCTCAAAACTCCTTGCTTCAATTTCTTCATCATGGAAAGAGTCTTCATCTTCAAATGGGAAAGAAAATATCTCCATTTCATTATTGCATCCATCAACCATTAGCTCAAGAGTGGCATCATATTTTTCATCTTTCCTTATCTCAATATGGCCAACCTTCACATTGGTTAAGGATTCCAAATCAGATTCACGCTTGTCTTGTAGATTTGTGGCTTGCATCAGGAGTTCAAGACTGAACTCGGGGTCCTTTGTTTCTTTTGAGCTCTATAGTTCTTGTATGAAGATTTCTTTCAAGCCTTTCATGGGCTCATCACAAACTAATTTTGTCTCTCCATAGATGGCCTAACTAAGATCATCTTCATCCCCAAATGGGAATGAGAATAACTCCTCATCTTGGATAAGCATATAAGCTAATTTTTCTTCTTGAAAATCATTAAGAACCATCTCCTCTTCCTCAAGGTTTGCATCATCTAGCAATTCAGGACTACCCTCTTGTAACTCAAATCTCCTCAATGATTCTTCAAAGTCCAAATATCTCCGGAAGGCATGTCTAGACCTATCAAGATGGGGATATCCTCTTCCTCCTCGGTTTTCACAAAGTGATTCATCTACCTACTACCTTAATACAAGATGTTAGCTTCGGGATTCCGGAGTTTAGTACCTTGTACCTCATCTTCTTCTCGAGAAACAATATTTCCATGTCTCCCTTCACTGGTATGGTTGCGAATAACCAAGTCATCTGAATTTTCCCTCCCAAGTCCCAATGAAACTTCTACTTAGTAACATTCCAAATGAGGTTGGGACGTCTACTACCAAAATCATCAGTTGAAACTTTCTTATCTAGAAATTTGGCGAGAGCCACCTGTGCATCTTTGATCTTCCCTACAAGTGGGAATTCTTTTGACTCCAGAGAGTAACAAGAACCATCGGGTGGAGTCATGGTAAGTTTGAGAGCTTTGGCAACCTTCATAGGCATGACATTATCCGAGGCACCCAAATCTATTATGCAATTGTTCAATACATATTCTCCAACAAGAAGGGAGACATAAAAAGGTTCAACCTTATCAGTCTTTGATGCACTCAAAGAAAGCATGTTCTGTGAGGGAGGTGTAGGTGGGTTTGGAAACATGCCTTTGGAACTAGAAGTTACAACATTGGGTGTTAGACTACCACTCCTGATATATCGAGACGAACCTCTCAAATTGTTTAGGATGAGTCCACAAATATTTGATTTTGGTAATCTGCACTTTGTCTTTGTTTTCATATTCTATGAAGTCAAAGGGAGAAGATGTGGACAAGGGGGGTGAAGGGACTGATTTTGGATTTAGGACAGGTTTGGAAGAAGGAGAATATTTTTGGGGAATGGAAGGTATTTTGAAAGGTATAGTAGGAGCTTTCAAAGTACTAGATTTACAGGATCAGATTTAGATTTAGACTTGGAAGAGACATCGGAAGACTTACTTGGGATTGCGGGAGCCTTCTTACTTGTTACGAGGATTAGGCTTCAATAATAAAAACTTCATGAGATGGAAGTGGGGATCCTTGACTGATTATTTTGTTTTGCAGAGTCTCACAGGAGGATCATCAACCTTATTTTCTTTTGTAGTAGTGGAGGGAGATGCTCTTTTCTTGGACTGAGAGCAGTGAATACCACACATGAGAAATTGGGTGAATCTTCTTCGTCTTCTTCATCACCTTTGGAATACTCACAAAATCTGATTTGTCTATCGTTCTCAAGTTCATCGATCTCTAGGAAGTTTCCACCTTCACTTTCTTGTTCAATCTCTTCTTCACTTTCTTGAAATATGCAATTTACATTCATAGGTGGGGCCTCTAAGGCGAGCCTTTGCGGTGCTCTTGCAATCTAATTTTTTTGCTTCTTTAGGAACATGCTCGTTCAAATAATTCCCTCTTCAAAGATTCCATCTCATTCACCAAATTTTGCGCAGTGATGGATTAGTTCTTTCATCTCCAGGATGTTGAGCTTTAAACTTTTGAGGTATTCTTGATCTTTCCAGATAGGATGAGATCATCATCAAGTTCAATGGCCAATATTTTTTCTTCTGCAATATCCCTCGGTTGAACTCTTCGTAGGAGAAATCCTACCTCTGGTGATTGAGCATTGATGAAGAATCTCTTGACATTGTTTTTAGATGGTGAATCTTCTTCAGATATCCTATGAAGAAACCATTGAAACAAGCCATGAAGTCTCTCATAGTTTCACTTTCTCCTTTCTTCATTTGAGCCAACTACACTAGGAGGTCCTAACAGTCTTCAATTGATTTAAATCTCTCTTGAAGGCATCCTTGATGTCATTCCAACCCATGATGGACCAGGAAGGCAAGAGGTAAAACCATTCTGCTACTTTTTCTTGGAGGGACTCCATGAAAAATATTATAGTAATATCCTCATGTTGCACACCAAGAATGCCACATGATGTCATGAAGGAAGCGATGTGTTCTTCAAGATGTTGTGTTTTGTTAGCTTTGAAATTTGGCAAGTTCTTATAGGAACTTGTTGGTAGATCATGAAGAGGAGGATCAAGAGCAAGCGGACCTATATTGCTTCCCATATGGAGCAATGGGTTGGGGTCTTTCTACTTCATCTTCCATTGTCATTTCGCTTCTACTCCAGCTCTTGTTTCTATAAATTCTTCTACTTTTGAGAACTCAATGCTCAAGGTTGATTGAAAAATGAGATAATTTTAAGGGGGAGTATCTACTGGATTTTGAATAGGATTTCTAGGTGAACTTCTTAAAGAGCCAGATGAAAAGGAGGCTTGAGAGAAGAAGTATGGATTATCTCTTATTCATTCTTGCTAATTTTGTAAAGCCTCAAAAGTGGAATCAGCAACATCTCTCGAATTGCTCAACTTAGTATATCTTCCTTCATCTGGATTTTGGAAAATCTTGAAGTGTGAATATGAAAAGACATTATGGAATATGAAAGGTCGTGTGCATGAATTGATAGTGTATCTTTCAACAATGGCTTAAAATGAACTTTTTTTTTTAATATTTCATTTTTTTTGTATTTTAAGACCTTACTGTCATATTTTGGGTGCAGAAGCTACCAAGTCTTCCCCACGGTGGGTGCCAAAAAATATTGGCGAGAAAAATTTTTAGGGAAAAATTTGTGGTCATCTTGCCAACGCTCCGGGAATCTAAGTTCCTCTACTGATCAAAGTGTAAGTTTTTGATCATGTAGTTTTGAAACGTGGATTTTGTGGTGGCCTTTTAACCAGGGATCCAAGAGGGACACTCCACTGACCCTACGGAAAAGCTTACAGATACCTACAAGAGAGGACTTTGTCTAAAGAGAGGGAAAGGGGAGTGAGATAGGAGAACTAATGTTGCAGGTAGAAAAATCAGAATCTTGCACACACTAGTTAGAAAATTCAACACATGCATTCATGAGAAGAAACAACTCAAAAATAACAAGACCGAATAGAATTTATCGATCACAAAGTATCAAGAAACCCCTTAGTCAAAGAAAGCTAGAAAATCCTTCTTGTATTGATTGTTTAAACAAAATTTGTACATAGTGTGGGAATGGAAGAAATTTGAGAGTGGAGGAAAGTAGAATAAAATGGCTATCTCCTTTCTTTCTCTAGGTACAATGCACTCTTGAGTTTACAAGATCAATCGCCAACCCTTTGAAATGGGAATGGCTTTACAATTTATAGAATGAGAGGTGACTTATCATCAACCCCCAATGGCTTTTCATATGTCCTTATGCAACTTAAAACTTTTCAACTTCCTAGGAGAATATTAAGTCCCTTTTATAACATAAAGGTGACTTATTACATTAAGAACATTAGGACATGAAAAAGTGCAACCCCAACACGAAATTAGAATATTGGAAAGTGAGAGAAAGTTGGGGGAAGAGGAGAGAGAAAGAGAGAGAGAAGAAGAAGAGGAGATGTCATCCCCGATGAATTTCATTGATCCTCATTGGTGGAAAGCTCCAAGTGTAGTAAAACTCTTAAGTCTTCGAACTCCTTACACACTATGAGACTCCTTCAAATTAGCTCACAAAACTTGCCAAGTTGAGTAAATTGTTCCGTTGATGACTGCAACTCCCAGCCTGCATATGATATACCTGTGACCTGAACTATGTAGTGAGTGTCGAAAAATGTTGTCTAGTTCCCTGAGATGATCATCCCTCTATGTCTCATTGTGCCAAAATTTCCCTTTGAGAACAACCTACTATTAATAGTAAGTGTCCAGATGGAAGGCTTACTATTTTTAGTGAGAGGTGATTTTTTCCTCTTCATGATCATCTTGATGTGATGAAAATATTCATTCAATCCTGCACACATTGCCTTTGCTTTGACCACTTCTTGGGGTGACTTACTATTTTTAGTAAGCACCCATATAAGGGACTTAATATTTTTGTAAGTGGCCATTTCCTTTTTTCTACTTTGAACACTCATTCTGGATCCCTCGTGATCTTTAATGCCCGATGCCTTTGTCTCAGCTTCTTTTGATGATGACTTTCCAAACATAGCAAGTTTGTATAGGAAAACTTACTATTTTTAGAAAGTGTGTTTCCAGTGCTCAATTTGCAATGGAACATATTTTTTGGACTTTTCTTTTCATTACGATCACACCCTAGGAATTTCACATAGTTTTGCCCACTAGAATGCCTAGAATTAAATTTTGAAATTTCCACATGGTAGTGACTTTGAGCACGGAGTTGCCATGGCAGCCATTAATGGAGCTCAAAATTTGTAGGTCTATTTTTTGTCTCCAGTTACGATGAAAAAAACTCCATTGCAATAGTTTTTATTTGGAGCTTGTGTGTAATTTTTTAGCTTGATCAAACCATCAGATTGTTGGAAAATCCAACAAACATGAGTTAGTACACGAAATGAGGATTTTGTTGGAACAAATGTTTCAGGGAACCATTCAACCTCCCATTTGTTGCATCTTGATCATCTTGAAAAATTTGGAAGTCTACAAAATATAGAACCTCAATCCAACTTGTATCTTGCAAGATATGAAGATTTTTGATTGGGTGACTTCATGGTTATCTGGTAAAAAATCTTTGTTTTCTCCTCGTTCTTCATTTCTTCAACACTTTCGATCAATATTTCCCTGAGACCTATGTATTTTCATGGAGTTTATGGTTTTTTTGCCATGGCGGAGCTGGTTTGGAGCAACGATGGTGGACCGGGTGTTTGGACAATCATGAACAAAGCCATGGCAAGGTATGAAGCTGTGTAGAAGGAATTAGGGGGAAATAACGGCTAAGTGCCAGATTTAAAATTTTCAAAAAATGCACATGGAGGGGCTGGGTGAATTTTTATGTCCCTAATGTCCTTCACCTCAAAGGTACGTGAGGTACATCAATTTACATGGCGCGCTAGGTGACGACACATGGCACTTAATCCAATGGTAGGGGATTTGAGCAAAAAGGCTTGGCAAGCACCTGGGGGTTGGAAACTGGTCATATGGGTGACCAGAGGTCTCCCATAGGGGTTGGGAGAATTTTAAAGGTTTTATGTCCCTGTCCTCGGGGACATAAAATCCCGCCACACTCTGGTGCCGACACGTGTCCTCCCAGAAAATTGACTAACTCCTTAATAGTCTCCAAGAGGGTAACTTGGAATGACGATAAATTGAGCTTCTCGTGGAATTTATTGGTGAAATTTTATATGATCCTAACTAGAAATGGAATTTTGAATCCAATGGTGTTGGTATCATGTCTTGATTCATCCATTTTTCCCTTAAAAATCATAATTTGTATTTTCTACTCCACTTGTGCCTAAGAAAAGCCTGCAAAACCCTATACGCCAAGGTGTTGTGAAAAATATGATCTCATCATCTTGTAGGGCTTGGAATTATCTTTCTAGAAATTTTTTATTTACTCCTAACTCCATCCAAAGATCCTATAATATTCTTTTGAAGCCCAATGGCTGTTTTGGGCTTGTGTCTTCTAGGCTTGTGAACCCTAATTCTAGCGAAAGCGCCCCATCTTCTCTCGAGGCCATCAAAAATATTGTTAAATCATCTCCATGTTTTCCCAAGAACTTTGGATCACCTCCACATCCACCTAGGCTCTTCTACTCCACTTTTTGAGGTTTTTCCAACTCTAGGAAGGCAGTGATAGCCCTTCCCACAACTACCTAGCTTTGCAAATGAACTCCTAAAATCACCCAGGGGAATGAAGGGACTTTCATAATTCACGTAGGGGATTGAATTAACACTGATAGGGAGGTTACTAGATTGAATGGACAAACCCATGGTGTCTCGAATGATGGGAATTCAAAAAAATAACACTATGGTATAGTTGTGTGCTTGGGAATTGTCAATTTCACTCGTTACACATTTACACGAAAACAAAGAGAAAACAAGATATTTAAGCAAGAAAGAGATAACATTATAAATTATTGAGATCATGATGAATCAAAAAGTACAAAGCAAAATAAAATAACATGATGTCATATCCATGGGAAGTCAAAAATTCTTCAAGAACAACAAGAGCAAAGGTAGAGTGAGCCAACAAGAAGGAAGATAACATGTAAAGCAAGCATAACTATTTCATCAAGAAGAGATCTCATCTATAAGAAAAAAAGATAGTACAAAGTATGGAATGCATCATGAAAGTGTTGTACTCATGGCCTAAAGTCAAGAAGAAGCTGGAGGAGGTCATCTATAATTGGAAAATCAGAAAAATAAACAAGCCTTTGTTTATACATAAGTTCATGGGGAATCTCTTTCTGTTCCTTGGGAGTATGATGTTGGAGCATCAATATTTAATATTTCTTAAAGTAAAATTTCATGGTAAACATGTATGGAGGGTCTAGGTAGGTCATTTGGTGTGGTTTGAAGTCATTATAAGTCTTTAAAATTTGAATTTGAGCCTAATAAAGGTTTTCCACCAAAACCTCATTTGAATCGCTAATGGATGTATTTAGACCTCTTGGAAATTTTGGGGTTTGTTAGTGGTTTGATGAGTGTATAGGATGAATTGAGAATGCATTAATAAATTTTATCAATCCTTCTTGAGGGTCATAGTCATTTGTTTAAGGTTTTTATTATAAAGGACTACTTGTAGAGTCCTAACTCATCCTTGTAACATAAGTTATGGGTTGGTTAGAGCCTAGTTAAGTGAATAATTGATTGAAAGGAGTTATCTATTCAAATAAAAGGATATTTTTGAGCATGGTAGACACAAGGATGAAAATAATTCCATGAGAGACATGGATATAGGAGAGAATACCATGTTTTCAAGGTAGAGAGGACTGTAAGAATGCACGAGAAACTATTTTTAAAGCATGATTTTGCAAATGAATAAAAGGAAAGTGTTTTAAAATCATTGCATTATCTGATAGTGTATGTTATCCAGTGATCTTGAAGATTATTTTTTATTTTCCTTAGAGTTTAAAAGCATTACAAATGTGTACCCAAGGAAACTACAGGCATATAGGAGGAGGAGAACAATATTTTTGTGAGGTATTTGCATTTCTTCCCATGAAATGTCCTTAAAATTTCTTTTTGATGCATGCTTAGGAACTTGTAGGAGATTATTACAGACTTTTATGACAATTTGTAAGGTTTTATTCACTAAAAACTCATTAAATGTGTAATGTTGCTCTTACAGGGCCTGGTAAAACCCTAGGCAAGGTTTAGGGGAAAATGCTAGTTTTAGGGACTTAGAAGATGAACTAGGGTTTGAAAATTACAATATATCATCTTGTTCATGTCTAAATTTAGAATATAAAGGTTTTTTTACTCAACTTGCTTCCACATGCAAGAATTCTTGATCAAATCGGTCCTAGGTATGGTTGTCCTACAAACAGGCCTAATGTGAAAATTCATTATTTGAGAGACTTAGAGGTTGAGATAATGATTTAAATTTGTAAGATATCACCCTAGGAGTGTCACATCACTTAATATGAAAGTTTTATAGCTTAATATGTTCCCATTTTTGGAATCTCTAACATTTCACATATTTGAAGGATTGTCAATACAAGAGACCTAATTGGATAAGAATCCTATAGATGAAAAAGGAGTTTAGAGTGTGATTTGGAAAAGGAAACTTGTTAGGAAACCATAACAACCAAATGGATATCTAAAAAGCCTACAAGTTTATCTTGAACCCCTCTCTATCAAATTTTAAGCTAATTGCTTGAGTCCAAGTGAGAGAAAGTAAGTCTATCTTGGGAGTTGGGTCATAAAATTTGGTATAAACTTTGGGGAACCAAAATGGTATCAAAATTTATTTTTAGTTTGTTCATAGTGTTTATATATTCTCCCAACTAGTTTATATCATTGGCATTGCTCTTAAGAAGTATAATAGGGTAGTTTTGGAGAATTTGAAAAAATGACTCTTTCTTTTATTTCGACTCAAATTGATTATTGATATTTCATGAACACAATTGAAAAATAGGGTGTGTGATGATCAAATCTCATAAAAGTCTTTAGAATTCAAATTTTCATGTTTTATGCCTATTCAAGGTTGATAAGGAAGATCCTCTTGGTAGAGGTGAAAGGACAAGTTTGTGTTGTTGGTATTTTTTCTCTAACTTGTGGATGTGATAAGTGTCCTTAATGGTCCTCTGCATCACCCCTCCTATGTGAACCCATGTTGGTCCTATGTGTCCTATACTTAGAGCTAGATGATATCAAAAATGGTTGCACTACAACATGTAAGGAATGAACTCATAATAATGCCTCATAGTATCATGCATATGCACCCTATCTAGAAATATCTTTAATAACATGGGATAATGTATCATTTTCAATCTCTCAATGGCCTCTCTCACACTCATGCTCCGCCATGACTATATATAACTGAGTAGCTTTCTCCCGATCACACTCTCGCTCGGTGACTATGAACTCTAGATCATGGATACCTCTCACAACATCGACTATACTACCATCTATCCCTCCAACTCCTCATCCTATCTCAATAAAAATCTATCCCCACCCTCCCTATCTGATTGCACATCTTGTACCCCTATATCATCACCCACATCACCACCAACTACCCCACTAGCCTTTGTTGATAGCTTTTCTTTGCATCGCTGACTCCACATCAGCGTGTCATTGGCCTCTGGATCCATTGTCTTTGTCTCATCCTCATCCTCATCTAGATATCACTACCCTCTCATGGATCTCTTGTATCTAGAGCTACCCTTATTACACATTATGATTCTTGGCACATACCGCACTATCATCATTGACATAAACACACACCTCCATATAACTATTTTTTTTTAAAAGTAAAAAATATATATATCCCAAAAAATTGTAATAAACCAAAACTTTCTCATGGACATTTTTTGTTATTGCTCCATCCATTCATATTTCATTCCAATTATAAATTCACTAAAACATACTTCAATTACAATTCATTCACATTCCATGTCATGGTTTGTTTCATAACTTTTGGTGAACTCTTGATTAGATTTTTGTCATTTTTTTTTGAGTTAGTAGGCTCTGTTATCGCTTTCTTGAACTTGGTATCTTTCCATTTAGTGAATTAAGAATGTTTTTTCTCCTAGATATCCATGCACTATTACACTCTTAACAACTAATTGTGAAGAACCAATGGCATTATCTCGTTAACATTTGCCAATGTCATCCCCTTAATAACTTCCATTCCCTCAACCAAGCTACTAGTGGTTCTAAACCCCTTGGAAAATTGAGAGAGTTAAATTTCACGTGCAAAACAAATCCAAATAATTAAAAACAAATTCAAAAAAATATTTTTAAAAAAATTAATATAAAAATCTTTTAGGTGTCTTTCTAGCATCTCTACTAGGGCTACGGACACTTGGGCGGGTAGTAGATCAATGTTATGAATAGAATCAAATGTATCTCCATCGAGGCTATAAATGCATGGATAAGAACGAAGAAATACATGGGTTACACTTGATTTCTCTTACATCAATCATGAATCACCTATTTTACTCACACTTACACATAGGGTTGTGTTTTCACTTACTGTCTTATGGATCTTCACTTCACGCAGTAATTAAATTTCACGTGCACACATAGGATCTCAATGAGGCATGGGTCTATTATGTTGCATGAGATGATGTTTAGACCTTTTTCAAGCTCTTTTTTAGCTCAATTATTGTCTCATTAATTGTGCCTTCTCACTCATCATGTGCTTGTTAGCACTATTGTTTCAAACTAGGTTCATGCACCTACACACTTCTAATACTTCATTATTGCAACCATGTCACTTTTTTACTCACATTTCATTCCTCTTAGATTTAACATCCATGGAAATTCATTTCCTTTTACACACATTTTGTATATCCACCACTTCTCATGTTATTTACCTTTCCATCATTTCCAATTACCACTTTGGGTTGGGGAAACAATGCTCTCACAAGATCTAACTTGCATCCATTCTTGTACATATCCATCATCACTTGTCATCTGCACATGGCTAGAGAAACACAATCCTTTCTCCCACACATCATGTCTTTACCACATTCCACTTTATATCATTTACCAACTACCACTTTTTATCCCACATTTGTTGGGGCAACCCACGACTTCAAAAATTATCACTTGAGGGGGATATCATCCAGAATTCTTCTCATCTAATCTTATAACACCCAATCATCAATCATCATATCAATTAAACACATGGTATTTTCCTTGTGAAATCAACCTATTGATCCCTTCACAAACTCCGGTTAAAGTGGCACATCAATCACATTTCTAGGTTCTTGTCTATCTAGTCAATCACTTAAACCCACATGTGTAGTAACCATTTTCATAGGGTTTAATGACCCCATCTTGTCTTTAATTTTTTATCATGTATTCTACCTAGTGCAACACGCAACCCAAGAGGGGGTAAAATGTAGACACTACAAAACACATCTTTCAATAAGATATCTTACATTAAAAATACTAAAAACATAATAATCCCAAAAAATCAAATAATCCCACAAAAGAAAATAAAAATCTAAAACCCCACAAAATGTGATAAAATATGCCTCATTACTCATTTACTAACCTTCTTCGCCCACTCATATTTAATTTTATCCATTCCACCTACCATTTGCATCCCCAATGTACTGTGGACCCTTATCATCTCACTCATCCGACACATTCACCCATATGTGTCACAATCTTCTATGTACTCAAAAACTATAAAACACCACTCACCCCCATCATTCCAACCCCTTGAATCTTTGTGCACTTGAGCCCATACTTTAGTTTTTACCTCTTTGCTCACATATTTCAGTATTGTAGGTTTTGGAGAGGCGAAGGTGGATCACAAAGGACTGGTGCAATTTGTGACATCATTGTTTTAGCATTATTTCAATGAAAGTGCAAGTCACACCCGCAACTAGCTTCGCAACCTTCTTGTGATTTTTGGTGAATTACATCTGCAACTAGTTTGCAATCGAGTCACATATATCACTCATTTTTATGCATTATTTTCTCATTTTTCTACACATAAAATGTATTTTATCTCCTTAAATGGTTAGGGATATGACCGAGGCAGGTCCCCTAACCACTAAAAATAAGTAATCTTTTTCAAGTGTTTGCATGTTGGTTTTAGATTTGAATATGGAAGTTTACCCACTTCATTCATTGAAAGATCTCATGATTGTCCTCATTTTCAATGGAAGTGCAATCCCATTTATTTGATTAGCATTATTTTTTAGATTCTTATATCGACTAACACATCTTATAGGCGATCCAAATCTAGGCATACACCCGCAATCATTTATAAAGTGTCATAATTTTATGAGATAATGATAAGTAACATTTCTCTTTCCTATACTTGTGAATTTATCCTTATCTTTCCCCTCTAAATTACTTTCCTTGGTTACAATTTCCTATTCTAAAGATTGTTTTAAATCTCATGCATATATTCTCATGTTATCCTCATAAGACAAGAGAGAACTGCTAATTCATCAATGCATATAGTGTCCATGTCCTTTCACTCCTCAAGAGTGATCACAATATGCATCCATATTTGTCTCAAATATCTTAAAATTTTCCTTACCATAAACTTGGCTTATATGGTTTCTCCATAAACCCTTATTCTATATACTAAATCATTTATCTTTCTGCAATATTCTCCAAGCCCATTGTTTGACATTCTCAATTTTTCCAATTTCATTTTAAGATTTCATAGTTTTGATTCACTTACCTTAACAAAACCTTTATATTAATTCTCCAAATTATTTCACGCCTCATGGGAATTGTTTCTTCCAGCAATTCTTGGATAATTTCTTAGGTCTATGGCACTGGATATAGAAGAAAGCTTATGCATCATCCTTTTTCTCTCTTTTTATCTAGAGATGGTACTAAAATCTATAGGTGGAGTGTATCCATTGATAAAATTCTCCCAAAATCCCTTCCAAACAATAATCCTCTTCAACTGATCTCTCCAATACTCAAATTTGTCTCCTTTGAAGATAGGGATATTCGTAGAAGTAGAATTCATCAAGTCATGATTCTCTTGATAATGGCTTAAAAAATTCAGACTTTCTTGAATGAGTATCTAATTCCAAATGAATGTTTTTGATGTGTGGATGGAGTGCAAATCAAATCTGAAATACCCTTTAAATGAAGTTAGTGATCATCCAATCTTGCCAGAATAACTAGTTATTAAACTAGTATTGTTGTAAGTGAGATTGATGACAAAATATGCACTGAATAACTTCAAATAATGAATCCCAAGCTTTTTGGTTTTATTTGTAAATACCTGCAAATAAAATCAAAGATAAACTCAATGCAAAAGGATTACCACTTGGAAAAATTCACCCCACTATTGTTTATTGAATTAATTAACAAACAAGGTTATATTAGCCATTACAATTGAACTTGTCTATTTTTGCATGAAAATTAAAAGAATAATAATAACATATACAACTCCTAAGTTAACTAAATTCAACTAAATCTATCTAAAAATAGATTCGAGATGAAAAGTATCATCCACTAATAAGATATGGTTAACATGCAAGAAACCATTATTAGCTTAATCGACACACACGTTAGATTCACAAACCAAAACATTACCTATCATGTGAATTCATATTGGGTCTTTAAATATTAGTCAAAATACACCCAATATATAATCCCATATAAAGGGGTATAAGGAGTTAAATTATAAACATTTTTAAAAATATATTAGGAGTAGGGTATATGGAGTAGTGTGGAGGAGTAGTCATGGGGTAGATGAAGAAATTGTAAACTCGTATTATATTTATTATTTTTTTCAAGGTAGCATCATGGTTTTTAGAGAAGGAACATGTTTTTACAGTGGTAATGACATTACATAACTCTCAACAACTAGGACATCGTTCATAGTATCATTCCTAGGATATGTTTTTTCATTTGATTTGTAATTATTATGAGAATGAATTTCATGAAGATTAATAAATTTAATTGAAAACTATTCAACCACACATGAACCTTTACGTTACTATATATATGTACATACCCTTAAGTATGTGTAATTTGATGTCTCTCTTCCTTTATTTTCTATCTACAGTTGTCACACTAATCAATATGTATATATATAGTGATTAGTGTGACAAATGTAGATAGAAAATAAAGAAAGAGAGACATCAAATTACACATATTGAGGGTATGTACTTTTCGGGTCTAGTTTGAATTTCATCAAGGTTTAAAGTGGAAATATAATTAATTTTTTTAAAATTAAAGATACCAAATCTAACACTAAAGAGGTGGAAATAGAAAGGGGTGTAAAATTTCAATAGGGAAAATGGGTAGTTTGGATAATGGTAAAATAAGGGATATTTTATAATTGAAGTTGTAATGGAAGGGGATGTTAATAATAGAATATTGAGATGTAGATTTGGAAATAGAGATATTATTTAATATCCTATTAATGTGCATGATAGACCACAAGTTTATAAAGTGAATCCCCGTCAAAACCATCATGCACATTAGTAAAACTAGCCCGCCCAAACTCTCTTAAAAATATAAAAGACCTAAGATAAGACTAAATTAAGTCATCTATGTTTAGAAATGGTACCCCACCTCTTGGAGATGAGTGTATAATTATTTGACCTTGATTAAGTACAAATGGAATTGCACTCTAATTAGCACTTCTAGTTAGAAATAGAAGATGTATAAAAATAGACTTTTTTCACTTAACCAAAAAATATCTCACAAAACTAACTCAAATATACCTCCTAAAACTGATAAACACAATTGAAAATAATGATCATTAATTATGTTCCCATCTTGGCATCATGATTTATAGTGGATTTCCTCCAAATGCTCAAAATTAGTATGATTAGTAGTATTTATTGAAAATGTAAGAGGAATAGGTCTTGTAATAATGAATAGTTATCAATAGACCCATTAGGTAAATCACAAAACCATACTAATGCAATGTCGTTGAGACTATGTGGAAAATCCTTTAGTAAAATTCTATCATTTTACGCATATAGTCAGAGGTAACTAGAAAAATGTCAATTAGTTGTGAATGATCTTATTTTCCTACGAATATGATAAACTTATGCATACAATATCCATATGGTAATGTAGCATTTTATATGTTTTACACTATTGGTTGGTTAGTAATATAATTATTATCAACCCAACTAATAAATGGCTTGGAAGATATGCGTAAGCTCTTGAATTCATGTTGTAATCCATGTATAGCTTGCATTATATATTTCATTTGTTGTGTCAGGATACTAATAAGTTTGGAAGATGTATCCCATGGAAAGGAAGACCTAGGAGGATCGACACAAGGCATATTATGGAGAGATTTATTGTTAATACATGGTTTCAAAAAACTATGACTATAATAAGATGTGTCCATATGTTGTTCTAAAAGACACTATTTTGATCTAACCGGTTATGATGTTTCAAAAATAAGGAACATTATTATTGATATAATATACATGAATAGAAAGAATATTTTTGTCATTTACAAAATAAAAATTACCAAAAAAACATCTTGACTATGTACATCTACATCCACAACATTATTTTTCTTTAAAACCCTAGGTGGTATAATTTTTGTGTTAGAAGGGGATTTGTTAGTACAATATATGTCCTAATTAGAGGGGTCATTATTCATTAGGATTTAAGACGAGTTATGGTGGTTCATATACTTGTGTCTTTTATAGGGCTTCCAATTTGTCATATGTTTTGTTCATAATATTTTTGAATAAATCACTATCAATAGAGGCTTCTCAATTAGTTATAGAGAGACATTGATCGAAATAGAAGAAATACAAACCCTAATAAGAGAAAGAAATTATCATGGAATCATAAATGAAATTAAAACCTTAAGATAAATAAAATAAAACCCTAAAGGATTAAGGAAACCTTGGGCTAACTTGTTCAAGAATAAAGTGGGTTCACCAAAATGTAATATCAAAACTAGGGATTTACTAATCAAGATTAATTATTATTTATAAATTATGAATTAGCACTAGAAATACAACAATAAATAATAAACCAAATATCCTCAATAATGTACTATAATTATAATAGATACTCAAACTCTATAAATTTAGATAATGGAAGTGTAAGGTAGGGTTTATAACCTATTCATCCAAAACTAGATGAAATGAAGTGACAATGATCTAAAAGTGTGCAAATGAGTTGTGTAGACTATCATTGAATTAATCGGAAAATTTGGGGACCTAAAACTAAAAGGAGGACGAAATAAATTATGTTGGAAAAAGTCTCATGGGTGGATTTATGGGTAGTTTTATCATGTGCGTGTCTAATCCAAATTCGGTTCTCTATGATATTTTTATTTAATTATGTATTCAATGTTTAGGCTTCAACGACTACACTTATATAATTGAATTAAGCCTTCTTATTCTTCTTCAAACCATAACTTCCTACCCATTTCTTGAAGACCTAAAAAGGGTTATCTTGACATGGTTGAGATTCCTCAACCCCCCGCTAAGTTGAGATTTTTTTACATAGAAATATTCTATGTAGGCCTCGACCAATGTATGTCTCCCACATGATTGATGTGTCCAAAATGTATATTACTATTGTGTTTGGTAATGAAGACCCCAATAAGATCTCTAACACTTGGAAATTATATTTATGTAGAATATAGCTTGTGAAAATGACCTTGGGGCTCCTTAAAAGAAGTATTCAAGTTTAGTAATTGGTTGACGTGCTTGAGAGAGTGATTTTACTATTGGGTGCTTTGTTGTGAACTCATAGGTGGCCCAAAGATATGAAATAAGAGGCCCTTTGAATCGTTGGGGTAAGTTTTATTTTATAATTGGAGTTGTAAAAAAATTCCTTCTCGATTAACACTAGGTCGGATAGGATTACTTGTTCATTTGAAAAAGTGACGATAAAGTGAGTGGAGGACAAAACCATTAGCATTAAGAAAAAATTGTCAACTAGTTTTGTCCTCATAGGCATCTCGTATCCGTGAAGGTGACAATTAAGTTATGATAGTTGGATAAGGTGAAAATGTCTAAAGATGTGTTATATATTAATAAAATATATTTTTAACGGGTCAATGATGAGTAACAAGCATGACCTAGTGGCCAACTAGTGCTAAATTAAGTGACATGCATATATAAATAATATATTTAAGTGTACAATATGAAATGGACTAAAATAAATGTTAAGACTAATTTTTAAATGTCATTGGTCTATTTTCAAGGTACTATAAAACCTTACAAAAATGTTGAAATATCATCTTCAAAGTAAAGTATATCTTCAACAACATCTATACTCGAATAAGAAATAGTTGTAGACACAAAATCATGCACTTGGGTACATTTCTAGGTCCAAAAGCATACTAATGTATATATGATTCCTAAGCAAGAAAATTAGTGGTTGAAAACTATCTTTGGCCTCTTTTATTTGTTTCTTACTTTCTCTTTGGTCTTACACACCTTACATCCTAGACAAAACTTTTCTTATTTATTTTTATGGCTTCAAACATTAAGACCTTGACCCGGAGACAAGAAGGTAGTGCCAGGCGCTCTTATCCCTTCTCGGGAAATCCTGACCCTCTCTCTTCTTTACTCACTATTTTTGGGTCTATTTTATCTTTTGGGAATATTTTTCACTTATGGGTCAGTATTCCATTTGCCAATTATGAAATTCAAACAAGGGAATCATATATATACTTAATTACTTCTCAAAAATAAGGACCAAGCACTAAGCATTACTATCATCACCTAAGCTTGCATTCCAAAGGCACTAAAGCAATTCAAAGGATTCCATATAGCATTCATACAAGGGAAAAGGGTTACATTAATTCTTCATACACTACACATAGAAGGGGAAGTTTATTTTACTCCATTCATACATACTATTACATTGCTACATTCTAGATCTAGCCCACTATCATTTGTGCAACTTGTACAAGGGAATCCTAGGCATCATTTCTACACACACGTACAAGAACTACATGGAGTCTGAGATGTAGTGTAGCGCTTGGTCATAAGTTCACTCTTTGGGTGACCTTTAAGGTCAGTCTAACTCCCCATTTTGTAATTTCCTTTATAGGTTTGATGTAGTTTGTGGGTATGTGCAGGTGAACTTATTTCTTCTTGGGTTACAACTATCTTCAAATATCAAGGAGTGAATATCAAGTGATCAACAATGATCAATAATGAAAGCCATTTCAACACAAAATAAATTAGTTATGTAGCTTTTTGCACATTCACCAAAGACACCCAGATCCATTCCCTAATGCCTCAGCGCCTCTTCCCTACTTTGGGTGCCCCTATCCGGCTCTATTCTTGAGTTCCATAATTTACGAGTTAGTAGTGAGGACCTTGTCTACAATTTTTCAACACTTTTACCCACCCATATCACTTCTTGTTCTCTCAAAATCGATAAGTCTTCATATCTCTCCTTCTTACTTAGGGTTTTACATTTTACATGTTTTATTGCTTGTGTAATTTTTGTATTTTATCATTTGTACATATGTTATTACAATATTTACTCAAATATAGATTTAATACAATTAAATTAAATCATTTGGTGAACCCGCCGCTCGAACCCAACCTTTCTTCTATTAACCCTTCAATTTTTCTCTTATGGTTGAAAACCTATAAACCCTTTGAGATGCATACCTTCATGATCTCCAAGATCATATTGTTGAACATTCTCAAGACTTAGATCTTATTTTATTCGCTACTCGTGAGGAAGCCACCAACCTAGCTGAGCTCAACCCTCTTACCTCTAATACTACTTCCATTCCTATTGCAACACAACCTCTTAATTCTACCCTTCCACCTACCTCTATTATTCCCATTTCTATTCCTACTCCTACCAACCATTTCACTCCACCTCTTATTTCTCACACACGACAAGTCTCCTCTTCTGGAACTCAAGACCTAGCTTCCTTATATCGTGATCTAAAAATTCAAATCCATCAGTCTACAACAAGTTACTTCACACTCCTCTCCATCTCTCGATTCCTCATTACTCCTTCATACCCCTTTTACACCTGTTATATCAACTTACCAACCGCCTTCGAACTTCGTCATCCCTAAGTTGTCCACCTTCAATAGGCATGGTGACCCTTAAGATCATCTCCAATTTTTTCATGTGGCATGTCTTGACTATGCAGATGATCATACATTGCTAGCTAAGTTATTTCCTATAAGTCTACAATATTATGCCATGCATTGGTTTTATGATCTACATGTTCACTCGGTAACTTCCTTCACATACTTAGCCAATTCTTTCCTTGCACATTTTTCTATCAATATCAGCACCAATATCTCTCATGTATAACTTGTTCAAATCAAACAAGGATATAATGAGCATCTAACTGACTGTGTTTTGCATTATAAGAACAACCTTGCTAAGATGACTAATGTACTCATTGATTCCAATTGCAATACAAGGTTAATTTTAAGAAGCCTTTGGTAAATTGGAGGTGGAAAATCCCTAGTGAATATACCTAGAACTAATTTTTCTAGAAAGGTGAATTTTCCAGGATTTCAGAGTCAAATTTTCACCTATCAATTTCTTAAGGGGGAGCATTTTTTTGGTGTCGTGTGACAACAAACCTTGTTATCGCATGACACCAAAAATGTTCCTCTTATCAACCATCTATAACCCCCTTTTCATGTGTTAATAACCCTCTTGTCACACGTCAACACCCTCTCTTGTCACACGTCAACAAAACTATATTATCACCCGTCTAGAAATGAAAATCTTCCTTGTTGTATGTTAGTGACACTTTCTTGTCATAAGTCTGCAATAACCAAGTCTAAGACTCGATCCATATTGTTTGCTTGTAATTCACAAGTAATTCGGATGATACCTCAGTAAGTTAGTAGTAAGTTACTAGTATACTATTGGGTGAATTACCTAGGTTTATATAGGAGTAGTTTTCAATGGTAGGTGAAGTGACCCCTAAAAAAATTATACTAGAAATTTTAGGCAAACAAGTACACTAACCTACTCTGAAAAATTTACCTTTTCAAATTTTCCTAAAATGGAATATTTTCCACTAAAAATCCATGTTGCAATATATTTTTGTTTAAAGTCTCTTAGTTGTACTTCAAGAGAGGTTTATCTTTGAGACCTCTCCTTCATTTGATCAATTATGCCATACACTAAAAATGTGTGAAGGAAAACTCTTATCTATGGTCAAATTGAATTATTATGATAATGATTCATCATCATCTTCTAATCGGTTTCAAGATAAATCTACTTTCAAACCATATTTTAAGCTACTGAAGCAAAGGCCATTATTAATGTTGTTTCTACACCTAAAATCTTCAATTCGCAACCTCCAAAGTGAATGTTCACCAAATTAACCTACGCACCTAATTTTCTATTGCCACAAATTATTGAAAGTAATATTATCACTCTTCCACCACCGGTCAATCTCTACCCTTCTCACCCCTGTGGTCGCAACTATGAAGAAAATGCACAATGTGATTATCACCAATGTCTTGCACACTATGTTGATCATTGTTTCAAACTCAAGCATATTATTCAAGATCTCATTGACAAAAATGCACTTGAGCTCCTTGATCCATCTACTTCTCAACCGGTCAATGAAATTAAAAAGCTAAAATATTTAATGATCCTTTGCCCTAGCATGACAAAGAAGCTTTTGATTCTCCTGCTAATCATACATATCGAGTTATGCCTCCTCCTTCATCGGGGCCTCTTGATTTCCTTATTGCTTTTGTTGATGCATCACCACCAATCATTACATTCTCATATCATGATTATCATGCTACATTTACTTTTGATTCCTTGCACATCAATGTTTCTATATAGGTTCCTATATTGTCAATAATATTATAATATATCTAGTAGCTCCTACGAATGCATGCTTTGTTGCACTCCTAGTTATGTCCACTATTTAATGTCACATTTACAAAGTCCCTCATTATTTTGGCTATGTTAGGATTCCCATCATGGTTGGGCCCCTTACCATGCTTGTACCATTCGTCATTGTACCCTCAATCAAAGGTTGTGACATGCCCTTAGGTCTCTCTTGGCTATGCGCTACCCAAACCATACCTTCCATGAATCATTTGTGTCTCAAGTTTGTCCTTAATAAACAAATTGTTACTATCAAAGGTGTTCCACCATATACACCATTTCCTCAGCCCACTCTTATTGATATCTATACACCGTGCACGGTATCTAGGCCTCATATGCCTATCAAGTATAAAGCACACTCTATACCAAGTTCTTTTCTCCTATTCACACGTAACTTAGTTTTCCTCATCATTCTATTAGTCGACCTCATTGAACTAAGTGCCCTACTCGAGAAACCCCTTCACATAGGTTTTCACCACATAGGTCTCCTTTACATACACATAATTACTTTCCTACATCATCAATCTAATAGCATCATCACATGTCTTTGTCTCTCTAGGATATCGGGTGGAGTGACTTCCCCCTTCACTATTGTCGGATAGCCTCTTATCCCTTACACACTTGGGGGCATCACACTTTCTTCCCCCTTCAAATTTTTATCACATCTCTCTAGTGTCTATTACTACACTTTGTGCTTCGTGCATCATAACTAATCTTCCCATGCACTTTCACACCCTTTGATACACAATTTGTATCTTCATTACCCTATGATGCACTCTAGTTCTACTGTTCATACTTGATTGTTGAGGGTATATTTCTAAAATGAACCTCGCATCATCTATATTTTGTGCTATGTGCTTCATGGTTCATCTTTCCAACATCTATCCTCTCGCAACAAATTACACGATGACACACTCTTGTTTATGGTTCATTCTTGATTGTTGATTGTTCCTATATAAATGAACCTCATCTCGTACACATCTGCTAGGGGTCACGTTGTTCTTATCATATTCACATCTTACATATCATACCATCACACCCATACACAAAAATTACATGTATTGGTTACTTTTACTCTTGTTAGCTTATTCTAGTTACATATTACATTTTGTTTTCCATGTTAGACATGATTCTTAGTATGTCATCATCTTTCTATATATACACACATACGTGTTCACTTGGTATTTTGAGGTGAATGTGTATCTCTTACGAGGTTTTTACATGTTGCAATGATGTTTGGCATTGTAGACATCCCAATTTCACATCTATCCTAAATCAATTAATTCCCCTTCCTCATTTCCCACAAAAATACACTTCGAATTAATCAAATATAATTTGATTAATTATCCATTTCAAAATCTAAAAATAATCTAATCCTCACCACATGTCATTATTCTCCATGTTTTTCCACTATTGAATTAAAAATTCAAATTCAAATCCTCACCCACCATTCGTGGTCCCCACTCACCTAAAATCCTCCACTTATGAATTAAAAAATAATTCAAATCCTCACCCATTCTTCGTGGTCCCCACTCACCTAATCTTGCCCACATTTTCAAACCACCCACTTAATCTTGCCCACATTTTCAAACCACTCACTTAATCTTGCCCACATTTTCAAACCATGATTACTTAAATTAATCTAAGCTAATCACTCCCTCAGGCTATAAATACAACCTTACCCCTCCCCTCTAAACACACAAAGAATAAGCTTACATGTCATATCTAAGTTCTTGCATCCTTTGAGCAAAGAACATCCTTTTGCCTCGTCCTAATGCCAAAATAGCTTCATAATCCTTTTTCCCATCTAGTACAAAGTAAGAGGATCATTGTTGCAGGAAGATCTTGCTCCGTCTTGAAGAAAAGCACCTACATATCACAAAATCAGGGCTCAATCCAAGTTTCCTAGCCCATTCGATGGATTTCTGCTATATGGGAACGCGAAGGAGGAGGTATGATTATTGGTATTTTACTTCCTTGTTAGTAGTGTATTTTTCCTAGCTTACATTCTAGCATGCTCGGTGAGAAAGAATACCAATGGGTGAGAGGGGATAGGAATGGTGAGAAGGGTAATATGGGTATAAGCGGCGGAGGAGTAAAAATGAGAAGTGAGAATGAATGGATCAAATACATGGTGATCATAGTGGGGGAGAAGAAGTGCTGGATAGTGAATGCTACTTGAGAAAGATCGTCAAGTAGGATTATGCAACCGCAACTGATGATCAAGTAGGATTCACAAACTGGAGAATGCATTAGTATGGGTGAATGGATGGGGTGCAAAGTAAGATGTGGATCATGCAGAAGATACTCACGTGATGAAAGCATCTTAATTTTAATATAGCACATAACAGATGCATCGTGATATAAAAGATCGGATGACTAGATTGTAATATGCGTGATAACATAGGCAGGGGCCATCAAAAAGGTTTGATGCCCGGTATGATATGCAAATGGAAGAGAGCATAGACAGAGGCCATCAAGAAAGTATGATGCCCGATCGACGACATGCAATAAGAATATTACGAGAGAACACCAGGATACATAAAATCAAGATGCCCCCTGTAATATAGCAAGATACAAGAAAGTAATTATCTTGCTCCGTCTTGAAGAAAATAAATGGATGGATGTTGTTGCAGGAAGATCTTGCTCCGTCTTGAAGAAAAGCACCTACATATCACAAAATCGGGGCTCAATCCAAGTTTCCTAGCCCATTCTCGAGGTTTTCTACGAACGCGAAGGAGGAGGTATGATTATTGGTATTTTACTTCCTTGTTAGTAGTGTATTTTTCCTAACTTACATTCTCACCATTTTTTTTTTTTTTTTCATCACCACATCTATCCATAATCACATCTTCTCATGACATTTTTGTCTTGGAGGATACTATAACATCCGTCACTCACCACTTTCCATTCTCCCCAACAAACATTCGCTCTACCTTTTAAAAAGTAGATTGAATTCTTCCCCCATACCGTCTACTTTCTTTGAAAGGACACTACTTTCATAGTACCCTTCCAAAGAGGGGCAAATGTAGACACCCCAATTTCACATCTATCATAAATCAATTAATTCCCCTTCCTCATTTCCCACAAAAATACACTTCGAATTAATCAAATATAATTTGATTAATTATCCATTTCAAAATCTAAAAATAATCTAATCCTCACCACATGTCATTATTCTCCATGTTTTTCCACTATTGAATTAAAAATTCAAATTCAAATCCTCACCCACCATTCATGGTCCCCACTCACCTAAAATCCTCCACTTATGAATTAAAAATAATTCAAATCCTCACCCATTCTTCATGGTCCCCACTCACCTAATCTTGCCCACATTTTCAAACCACTCACCTAATCTTGCCCACATTTTCAAACCACCCACTTAATCTTGCCCACATTTTCAAACCACTCACTTAATCTTGCCCACATTTTCAAACCATGATTACTTAAATTAATCTAAGCTAATCACTCCCTCAGGCTATAAATACAACCTTACCCCTCCCCTCTAAACACACGGAGAATAAGCTTACATGCCATATCTAAGTTCTTGCATCCTTTGAGCAAAGAACATCCTTTTGCCTTGTCCTAATGTCAAAATAGCTTCATAATCCTTTTTCCCATCTAGTGCAAAGTAAGAGGATCGTTGTTACAGGAAGATCTTGCTCCGTCTTGAAGAAAATCACCTACATATCACAAAATCAGGGCTCAATCCAAGTTTCCTAGCCCATTCTGAGGTTTTCTACGAGCGAAGGAGGAGGTATGATTATTGGTATTTTACTTCCTTGTTAGTAGTGTATTTTTCCTAGCTTACATTATGACACGCCTGTTACTTTCGATCTGTTACCATTAATTTCCCAATTAGTGGTTTTATCTGTTCTTTGTTTATTATTGTTCATTATTATTTCCTTTTCTGTTCCTTATGGTCTTCTTTGGTTAACCTTCACGCTTTGGGTAGTGTTTTTGTTGTGTGGTGTCTTGTGGTGTATCTGCAGGTTATAGCAACAATGAAACTCTGAAGCTCATTCTGTCTTTGATCTCCTCGGTGCTTGGTGTTTAGTTCCCAGTTTTGATTTTGCTATTTACTCATCATCTGTAGAAACACATGAACTAGCCATTAGTTTATCATCTTACTGTCATGGGACAACCAATCCGGAAAATGTATTTATTTATTTATTTTTGCTAAAATAACTGCTTTGTAGGAAGTTAATCATTTTTATTTTCTTTTATTTTAATCAATCATTTTGTGATCTAACTCTTTCTTTCTGTTTATTTTTCTTTTTTAACCTTGCTGTCAAAATTTTAGCTTCTCAGGTGAAGTATAGAAGTCAGAAAATAAAAAAACTAGCTCCTAGGACGTTTTCTCACGTTTAAAATTTTCATTCAGAGTGTTCTCGTAGCCCATCTTCCGGAAGCCATAACTTTTGCTCCCGAACTCGGAATGACTTCATTTTTTTAATGGAAAGGTATTGAAAAGATATATGCAATGAAAAAATAATTTTTAGATTTAGACTTACAAAAATTTTTGGTTTCATTTCTTCTAACACCTATCTTTTTAACAAAAAAACAACAAAATTATAGTTTTATTTATTTTATTTTATTTTATTTTATTTTATTATTTCACGTAACAACCTCACACGTATGCTCTTTCCTCACACTTCAAAAGTGATCTTGGAAATCAGAAACGTGAGGCCACTCGGGCTCTGCACAACAATTTTTTTAATTTTTAATTTTTTGCCTTACATTTCAATTTTCCACGACAACACTTCTAGATAACGTTTTCACCCTCTTCTTTCATCGTTTTTCTTTTTTGTGAAAATAATCATTATCGTTATTTCGCAATCATAATTAATTGCAATAATTATTAATATTTTAAAAAAATTATTCCAATTGTATCGCGTATGCTCTTTTCTTGCGCCTTCAAGCGATCTAGAAAATCAGAAACGGTCACAATTTTTTAGTTTCTTGTTCTAACATTGCAGGATCCTCTAGCTTTGTTTTCTAACTTGTCATTTTAATAATTACTTTCCTTTGTCATATTCTTAATATTTGTTTGGTCGTTGGTTGTGTATGCTCTTTTCCTGCGCCTTTGAGCGATCTGGCAAATCAAAAACAACCACGATCACTTTTCTAACATTTCATTTGCAGGATAACTCCTAATTTGTTTTCTGTAGAACCGCGTTGCTGGAATATTGTCAAAAACAAAAACAAAAAAAACAACAAAAATCCCACAAAAATACCACCATTCAAAGAAAATTGCTGAAACAAAAAAAGTACACTCAGGTACGCAATTATTTTTTGTTAGTGATTTATTTCAAGTTGGAAAGAACCTGTGTTTAATCACTTTATCATATTATTTTTACACGTAGACGAGGTGGATTTCATCACCACCAAAGCTACACCGGTGACGTGGACTTGACTACCACACACCAACAACATTTGCATCTGCATTGCACTTTGAGACCTAGTCTCATCACAACGTTCGGTATTTACCTCGCCCCTGCTCTTCACTTACAGGTAATGTTGTCGTGCAGCGCATGTGAGTCACGCCTAAATAGTTGTAACAACGAAGCCTAGGCATCGTCCTTGTAAATCTTCGGGGAGTTATAAGGACACCATACACATTCATCCCTCCATCACCTTCCACCTTTTCACAAAACCTGTTTTGGACGTGGTGATTCACTCGAAATAGGCAAGTAAGAATTGGTGAGTCTCCTCCAGTGCTCTAAGGGTTCCCGTACCAATTTTTTCCCCGCATGAATTAGGTATATCAGGACTAGGGTATATCGGAGGATGCATCTTCTTGGAGTAATAAGAGCCTGCATCCACCATTTCACAACATACTTGTATGATTGCATGAAACAATGATCATTCCTGAAGAAGTTACCTCATAAGCCAAAACAATTGAATCCACATGATTGCTTGTTGTTTGAAAACAAAATAGTTTAGCATTGTTTTATCATAAAACTTGGCTGATATCAATGTGTTCATTGTAAAATTTCAGACCCTAGTTGTGTTCCACAAAAAAATCAGTTCTCGACCAATTCAATACCAAGCGAAAACATCCAAACAATCCAACAACATAGACCAAAACATCACACCAATTTCATTAGCTCACTTTAGCCAATAATACATCTGTCATAGCTTGTCTTCAGCTATATCCAATAGATATTGAGTGACTTGCGTTCACTCCTTATCTCATCAATTGTCAGAACATTCTTTCTAGCTTGTTTCAAGCTATATCAAAATGACATTGGGTGACTTGTTTGAGTTCACTCATTATTTCATCAGCTATCGAGTTTAACAAAATCCCTTCAAAACTCATTTTGAGTTCACAACTGTGTTGAGTCACTTGTTTGAGTTACTCTTCCTATCAAAAATCCAGAGCTTGTTAAAGCCAAACCAATCAACATATTCATCATAGCTTGTTTGAGCTATATCTCACTTGTATTGAGTACCTTGTTTGAGTGTACTCCTTACATTTTCATCTGCTAAGCTTGTTTAATCCAAACCAATCAAGATATTCATCATAGCTTGTTTGAGTTATATCCCACTTGTATCCCGAGTAGCTTTTTTTTTTAAGCTTTCTCCTTATAGCCTTACTTGTTAAAACTCGATTGAGCCAAAATAAAAATCACAATCAATAGGTTGATTTCTTCATCGCACCTTTCTTCGTTCTCCCTCTCTTTCAAACATGAAGAATTCACGAAAAACATCACACAATGAGCTATTAGAACAAATTAATAAGATGACAACACAACTCTCTCATATGGCTACCCAAATCAGTGAGCAATCACCCAAAAATCTGATCATACAACCTCACGAAGAAATCAGTTCATGTAAAGTCCAACGTCAGTTTACCCCCCTTGGAGAAAGTCTCTCTAGTGTTTTTCATCAACTAAAAGAGGCTAAACTGATAAGATATCCAATTACAAAACCCTTTGTCAAAGGGGAAGCTAAGCCATGTTGGTACAAACCTAACACATACTGTGACTTTCATCGCATTGATGGTCATCACACAGATAAATGTGTGTGATTTAAGAATTACGTCCAAGACTTAATTGACGACGACGTCATCTCTGTAGAACTTGATGACAATGCTCTTGCAACCAACGACACATCCAATACCACAACTTTCCATGAAGAGCTGACTACTGTCGAAACTCCTATATATACTGAAATTCCACGAGATCATGACGAAAACAGTCAAGACTTTCTAATTCCAAACCAATCCATATCTTCTTCAAATTTTCTTCCATCAGCCCAAACATATATTGAACCTGTTTTGGGTGACAACATTCTTCCAACATCTAATGAGAACTTGACCTTGATTCAAGACTCTCTTTCAACCCAAACATACATTGAACCTGTTTTGGACAACAACATTCTTCCAACATCTACTGAGCACTTGAACTTATTTCAAGACACTCTTTCAACCCAAACATACATTGAACTTGTTTTGGACAACAACATTCTTCCCACATCTACTGAGCACTTGAACTTATTTCAAGACTCTCTTTCAGCCCAAACATATATTGAACCTGTTTTGGGTGACAACATTCTTCCACCATCTAACAAGACCTTGATCTTGTTTCAAGACTCCCTTTCAAACCTTGATATTACTGTAGACACTACAGATGAGGTTCCATCAACAGGTACCATTAAGTTTGATTCTATTCTTCCAATATTGGCTCTTATGCCTAACATCTCTAGCTTTTTGTCGAAACACAACCACATCGAGTTTGGACACTTGCGACAATGCAACCCGTCGTGTCCATCATGCTTTCAACTATCGATCTTGCAGGCATCTCATCACTAATTAGTCTCACCTGTCAAGACTTCTACGTGCATCCATTCTATGAGGTACTTATACCCAGGAATATCTTTACACAACCTTTTCCATCTTTAATTGTGAATCTATCCTCAAAACAATCAATTAATGGACAAATAGAAGCAAAAAACCAAATAACACAAACCATCATTGTCAACACACATGGAAGCTATTGGCTTAACCAAATCTATCCCACTCTTTGGGCTTACCGCACATCTTATCCCTTCTACTTTATTTATGGTTGGGAAGCTATTTTATATGTCAAGGTTGAATTTTCATCCTTCATAATATCCTTCAAAGATGTAATCAATAAAGATTATTATCAACAATCACGCCTTAATGAACTCGAGCTTCTTGATGAAAAACGACTTAATGCCCTAGATCATCTTCAAGTATATCAAAATCAGTTATGGCATAGCTACCATAAAAAATTCAAACCTAGAAAATTTCAGGTCAATCATTTCATTCTCAAAGAAAATCGAAAGAACACACCCAAAGAACGAGACAAACAAGACAAATTTGAGCCCAACAAAATCATAGATAATTTTGGGTTTGGAGCTTATAAATTGGCCATTGACATAGGCCAAGTCCTTGAAAAACCCATGAATGCATTCCATTCAAAGAAATTTTATTCTTGAAAGCACTCTCTATTACGGGAAACAACAACGTGTACATTGTTCATTTTGTCTTGCTTATCTCTGAATAAATTTATTCATTTCCATTGGCAAATATTTTCTTTATCAAAATCACATCTTCATATTTATCATCATGAGACAAGTGCTAGTATAAATCCTATTAAGTTTGTGAGCGTCATACTTCTTCCATTTTCTGTCACTTTCCTCTATGGTCATACCTAGAAGCTTACTGATGGTAATATATTCCCTTCAAATACATTCTCTCTTTCATAACAAAGCTCTAAACTTTGTTACCCAATTCGTTTGGTCATCCATCTCAGTCTTTGGTGTTGAACCCTCGCGTCCTACTAGTCATGTGGGGCTGAGATTGGGGGGCGGACATTTCTTCCCAAATACAAAGCACTATTGTAAAAAAATCCATCAATTCAATAACTTATGAATAATTCATTCCCACATCTTTTGTCTTTCATAGTCTTTGGTATTGAGCCCACACTTCTTACTGGTAGTGTGAGACTAGGAATGGAGGAAGGTGCCCTTACTCGTCTACGTCTTGTCTTCGGTGATAAACCCTTGCCTCTTACAAGTGGCATGGGGCAAAGCGTAGAGGGTCATTCTCATACAAGCATAAAACAAAAAAAAAGACAAAAAGGAATTCACTCGCCTATATTTTGCCTTCGGTGATGAGCCCTTGCTTCTCACTAGTAGCATGGGGCAAGGCATAGGGATTCATTTCAAAAATATAAAATCTTATAGTGCTTACAAATTATAGAATCCCCAAACACGTAATTTAGATGCCTAAGTGAAGAGAGAACTATCCCTTAACCTCATATCTTATCAATCAGTAGGCCACATAACTGTCTAAGTCTAGCATGTGACTCATAAAGTGAAAGCCATTTTTGAAACCGGTTCAGTACCATTATGAAGAATGGAGTCACAATTTCCCAAAGGGATTGTTGTTAGCATTTGTCTCTATATTCATTATCCACCTCCTGCGTCCTTCTTGATTCTCGGTGATGAGCCCACACATCTTACTAGTTGTGTGGAGTCAAGAATGGAGCTGGAATTCTTTTCATCATATCATCACCACCATATCCTGCCAATGGAAAGAGAATTTGTGTTATTCTGAGCATAAGTTACAACACGGAACATGGTACATATGGATAATATCCATGTTTATCACCTCTCAAAAATAAGTCTGCACTCTGGTCCATAAATTGCCAATCACAATGTAAAAATCTAAAAACATTTGAAAATCATCAAAAATCTAAAAACAATGTAAAAATCTAAAAATCCAAAAACATTTGAAAATCGTCAAAAAAGTCAAAACATTTTAAAAAATCGTCAAAAATCTAAAAACATTAGAAAATCTATATATATATATATAATAAACAAAAATAAAAATATTGTAAACTCCACAAAATCGTAAAACTCTAAAATAACCAACACAATTCAACCTTTGGACTATTATCCCCAACGAATGATCCAATCACCTTATGACTACCAAATTCAAACCACTTCTCCTTGCGTGAATCCTCGCTTGGGGCAAATCCGGCTCTCATTGCTTCCTTGTTTGAGGACAATGACCCAATATTTTACTATGTCCTCGTGCCCCTGCTTGGGGGCACATCCGATCAATCCTCACTGTGGAACACGTTAGGGACATGTTTATTGGTTCTTGTGTTGCATTATTAGTTGTAAATTATTAATTACTTTCTTGCATCTTGCTATATTACAGGGGGCATCTTGATTTTATGTATCCTGGTGTTCTCTGTAATATTCTTATGTTATCTTATTGCATGTCATACTGGGGCATCATACTTTCTTGATGGCCTCTCTGCCTATGCTCTCTTCCATTTGCATATAAATCTTGGGGCATCAAACCTTTTTGATGGCCCCTGTCTATGCTATCACGCATATTACAATCTAGTCATCCTGATCTTTTATATCACGATGCATCTTGTTATGTGCTATATTAAAATTAAGATGCTTTTCATCACGTGAGTATCTTCCTGCATGATCCACATCTTACTTTGCACCCCATCCATTCACCCATACTAATGCATTCTCAGTTTGCGAATCCTACTTGATCACCGTTGCAGTTTGCGAATCCTACTTGACAATCTTTCTCAAGTAGCATTCACTATCCAGCAGCTCCTTCTCCCCCACCATGATCACCATGTATTTGATCCATTCATTCTCACTTCTCATTTTTACTCCTCCGCCGCTTATACCCATATTACCCTTCTCACCATTCCTGTCCCCTCTCACCCATTGGTATTCTTTCCTTTCACCCTTTTTCTTCCCGCTTGACAATCTTACTTAATAACCCCTTCTATATGGAATCCTCAGTGGAGGTTTACCCTCTCCCTAAGATCTTCCCGCTGTAGAAGCTTCTTCACCACCTGCCCTCTCATCAAATAACCATCACCACCAAACACATCTTCCAACTCCACCTCTTCTACTTCCCATTCCCGCATCATTACTCTCACCACGTGGGCATCCCAATTAAGGATTCCCCTCACACTCTCGCCCTCCACTGCATATATTCCTTCATCCATTCATGTTACACTCCTTTGTGTCCTTTCTTTCTTATTATCACCTCATCTCATATCATATACCACTTAGGCATACCTCACTCACTCTTTTCTCATCCTTCCCCAAATCCACCTTATGCCTGGTCATCCTACTTACACGCTCTCGTAGTATGGAAAATTCACTTGAGGGTTCCCCTTCAGTCCATTTTGTCATACCCTATTCCCACCAACTCTAACATCATCCTTCTTCTTCCTCAGCTTGGCGATCTTACTTAACCATTCCAGCCGCATGGCAATCTTACTTAATACTTCCACTTAAGGTTGATCTACCTGTGGCCTTCCTCCATCCCATCATATTTCCCCCTTCTTATTTCTCCCACCTCTCATCGCGATCATCTTCTTCACCCTACCATTCCACCCCTATCCCCAATATCATTTTGTCTTTCTCTTTGCATATCATCCCTGTCGGTTGGGTGACCCTACGAAACCTCTCCAGCAGTATGACGATCTTACTTAAGAGATTCTCTTAAGCATGACATGTCATCTTACACTCGCCCATCACTCTCCAATCTCACCATCCATATTTCCTCTTCATTCCCCATCATCACATCTTTTTCCCACCACTATCACCCTCCTCTGCTTGGCAATCTTACTTAACCACTCACCCGGCATGGCGATCTCACTTAAGAGTCCCTCTTAAGGATGATCTGTCTCCTTACCTTTCCCCATCACTACACACCCTTCACCCTTCACTTTTTCTCAGCATTCCCCATTATCACATCCTTTCACCTCCTTTTCGACTCTCAAAACACCACTTCTCGCTTGACCATTTTTTATCTCTAGTTTTTCTCACATGGAAATCTTACTTAACCACTTCCGTCACATGACAATCTTATGTCAGGGTCCTCCCTACACTTAACTTGTCATCGTGAACTTCTCCCTCGCCTCATTCTTCGTTCACTTTGTTGATCGCTTCTTCCACCTGGTATCTCCTATTACCCACTTTTTCCTCTTACTATTATCCTTTCTCCACATATCCTCTTACAACATACAACTCATCTCTTCCACCTACAATCACATTCTTTTCCCCCATTTTCCCCTTCTTGATCCATCACCCTTCATACCGTTTCTTCCCATTATTTTCATGTCTTCGTTCTTCATCCTCACCTCGTTCATCCTCATCACCCACATCCTCTCCTCGCTTTCACTTAGTCCCAACTCATCCCTTCCATATTCTTCACTCTTTCCACTTCCTCTTCTCAAATTCCCCCCACATTTCTACCCACACACACATTTTCCCTTATTGTTAACACTCCTATATCATTCTTTCATCATCATCTTCTCTTCCTGCGCTAATAATTGTCAACGGGTTTTCCCTAAAAATTATCAATCCTCATTCTGCACGACCTCATTCACTCCCTTGGACCTTCTAGAGTTTCCCTTCATTCCTTCCCTCCTCTAAGCCCACCACTCATTGTCAAAGGGTTTTCCCTAATGTCCCTTTGTTGGCGTTACCCTTTCCAGTCCTCATTAGTTTTCTCCTTTTCTTCATTTTTTCTCTCACCCTTCCCCACCACTCATTGTCAAGGGGATTTCCCTAACGTCCCCTCATTGGCATTGCCTCTTCTATCCCCTATTCTCTTTTCTCTCCTATTCTTTTCCCTCACTCCTACCCTTTCTTGTCGCTTCTTACCCATCTCTCCATCTCCTCTTTGCCCTCTTCAATATCTTTATTGTCTTCATCATACATCCTTTTCCTATTTTCTCGTCATCCTAGTATCCTCATTTCATGCATCTCCACATCTTTTCCAATCGATGTCATTCCTCCCCTCTTTCTTCTTTGAACATTCCTTATACCATTCCCTTTCCACTTATTACCCCCTTTCTGTATTCCCTTCCTTCTACATCATTTTCTTTGTTATCCTCTTCTCTCTCCCACCCCTCGTCTTATTTCCCTTCCCTTGTATCATCTTCTTCCCCTTTTTCCATCACGTTTCCTCCTTACTTCCCCATCGATAACCTGGTTGTTCAGCGTTGTCCTATCTTTTTTATCATACCACCCTCCACATGCATCTCCATACGGTCTGTTCCATATTCTTGGCCTTGGTCTTCCTCGCAATGACACGATTCCTTCAATCTTCTCCTTGTATTCGTTCTATCTTCCTTTCCTCTCCCCTAATTTTCACGTTTCTTCTGACCACTTCTCCTTTTCTCTACCACCCCTACCTTTTCATTCATTCTATATATGTTTCTCTTCCTTTCTCTCCTCTTTTTCACACTTTCCTCGCCCCTCATAGTTTCTTTTTTTTCTCCGTTCTACTTCTTCTTTTGTCCTCTTTCCATTTCCCTCCATTTCACCCCCTACTCCCACCTCGTTTTCTCCTTATTTATCCTTTCCCATTTCCTGCTTTTCTTCGCTCTCTCATTTATTTCACTTCCACGTATCCCTCTTTACTATCTCTGTTGCTTCCTTCATTTTGCACATCTCTCTATTTCATCCCTTCACCCTCTACTCTGTCATTTTCCTCTTTTTGCCTTGTTTGTCCTTCATCATTCCCTTCTTCCCCTATCATCCCTCTCTCTTATTTCTACCTCTTTCATTCCTTTTTTTTCCCCTCCCCTATCTCCCTTACTCTTCTCATAATCAACCCCCAATCCTATCCATTCCCTTTTCTCTTTCCCACACACCCTCACACCTAGCATTCAAGGTCGATTGAATCCTTTCTCCATTTGTGTCGTGCGGTCATTCCAGTCTCTTCCACTCCATTATCATCCTCTTCTCCACCGAATCCATTTCCTTTCTTTTCGAGAGTTCTGTCGTATATTTCATTCTCGTCAGTCCTCTCGAGGGGGCATCACCACATCTATCCATAATCACATCTTCTCATGACATTTTTGTCTTGGAGGATACTATAACATCTGTCACTCACCACTTTCCATTCTCCCCAACAAACATTCACTCTACCTTTTAAAAAGTAGATTGAATTCTTCCCCCATACTGTCTACTTTCTTTGAAAGGACACTACTTTCATAGTACCCTTCCAAAGAGGGGCAAATGTAGACACCCCAATTTCACATCTATCCTAAATCAATTAATTCCCCTTCCTCATTTCCCACAAAAATACACTTGAATTTCACATCTATCCTAAATCAATTAATTCCCCTTCCTCATTTCCCACAAAAATACACTTCGAATTAATCAAATATAATTTGATTAATTATCCATTTCAAAATCTAAAAATAATCTAATCCTCACCACATGTCATTATTCTCCATGTTTTTCCACTATTGAATTAAAAATTCAAATTCAAATCCTCACCCACCATTCGTGGTCCCCACTCACCTAAAATCCTCCACTTATGAATTAAAAAATAATTCAAATCCTCACCCATTCTTCGTGGTCCCCACTCACCTAATCTTGCCCACATTTTCAAACCACTCACCTAATCTTGCCCACATTTTCAAACCACCCACTTAATCTTGCCCACATTTTCAAACCACTCACTTAATCTTGCCCACATTTTCAAACCATGATTACTTAAATTAATCTAAGCTAATCACTCCCTCAAGCTATAAATACAACCTTACCCCTCCCCTCTAAACACACGGAGAATAAGCTTACATGTCATATCTAAGTTCTTGCATCCTTTGAGCAAAGAACATCCTTTTGCCTCGTCCTAATGCCAAAATAGCTTCATAATCCTTTTTCCCATCTAGTGCAAAGTAAGAGGATCGTTGTTGCAGGAAGATCTTGCTCCGTCTTGAAGAAAAGCACCTACATATCACAAAATCAGGGCTCAATCCAAGTTTCCTAGCCCATTCGAGGTTTGCTATGGAACACGAAGGAGGAGGTATGATTATTGGTATTTTACTTCCTTGTTAGTAGTGTATTTTTCCTAGCTTACATGCATTGTACCTATTACCAATCCCACCGAGGCTCTAGAGGCATCTACTTTCACTACTTCAACATTCTACACACTTCAAGTTCTATTACTACAATTTTTACTATTATTCACTTATTTATACACACTTTGACATACTATTTATCTTTCTAACATGCTAACATGTCCTTCATGTGTAGTAATTTCTTTGTAGGACTATCTACAACCATAGTTATCGATTCATTTTTCTTAATCTTGTTTTTGCTATTATATGTTATTGTTTGTGAGATCTGTCATATGTCTTGTGTGATCATTTTATTTCTTTGGCCACTTCAGCTCTAATTGTCTTATGACATTATGAGAAATTTCCCATGTTTGAAACCAGATTTTCATAGTCTATCTTATTTGCACACTTGTTTTTTTACATTGTCTTCTTTTGCATGTTTGATACTTTTACTACTAACACAAACTACTATCCCACTTTGTTTAGATGTGCCTTGGTTTCTACCATGCACATCCCCTACCCCTACAAGTATCCACTTCAAATCAGCACAAGTTCTTCTCCTTTTGGACGCATTCTCCTACTATTGTCGCATGCACCCCAAACGAGGGGAAAATACATTGGGTGAACAAATCACCCCTACAACAGATCAGAGCTACAGTTCATATCAGCACAATACAAAAGCAACCAAGGAACACAGTCGCATCACGACCTAGAATATAACTCGGGTCCTAAACACAGAGCGGACACCAATGCATAAAATCGAGACACTAGCACTTGGGCACTCTAGCCCTCCCTTAGGCACTAATGTTTGGGGGAAGAAACATGCAATTTCTTAGTACAACACATTCTTCAACAATTTAGATAACAATTCTACAATAACATGCATTGGTCTTGAACACAGTAATGCATTCTATCTCCTATATTTAATACAATTGAAACAAATCGGGAAAAATAAAACAACTTGAAATGCACCATCTGCAGTGGTGCTTATTGAGCAGAGTCATGGAAGGGGAGTAAAACCAAACCTCTCTCCCCAACACTTTCTCTTTAGCATGAGATCGCCCAAAAAACTTTCTCTTGGTGTGAGATCACCCAAAATGCTTGCACTTGGTGTGAGATCTCCCAAAAAAATCACTCTTGGTGTGAGATATCCCAAAACCTCACCTTTAACATTCAAATCAACAACTTCAAGCAACAAGACACTTTTCTATCTTTTACTCTCTTACATATCAGTGCACACTTTTATTTTTACATACTTTTACACTCTTTACATACTTATACACATGTTTCTCTTATCTATCGTATACAAAACTTTGACTACTTTATTTCTCTTTTTTTACAAGTCCATCCTTACAAGAAGTAGCTCACACAAGCTATAACAACATGCTACAACACACACACTTCACCCCTAGGTCCACTTCCCTTTCCTAGTCTTCACACTTCACTTTGCATATCACTTCACACTTCACTTGTCCACTTGGCATGCTATCACCAACACTCTCTACAGGATCATAAGGTACACATCTTCTATCTACTTTATGTTATTGAGTATTCACTCAACAACATAAAGTGGGGGAAAATGTAGACACAAAATCACACACTTGGGTACATTTCTAGGTCCAAAAGCATACTAATGTATATATGATTCCTAAGCAAGAAAACTAGTGGTTGAAAACTATCTTTGGCCTCTTTTCTTTTTTCTTACTTTCTCTTTTGTCTTACACACCATACAACCCAATCAAAACTTAACTTATTTATCTTTTATGGCTTCAGACATCGGTGCCAGCCGAGAATAGCGGTGCGTAGACACTCTTGTCCCTCCAGGTGCCCCCGACCCTCTTTCTTCTTTACTCACTCTTTTTGGGTATCTTTTATCTTTTGGGCATATTTTTCACTTATGGTTCGACCTTCCAGTTTTCAATTATGAAATTCAAACAAGGGAATCATATATATACTTACTTCTCAAAAATAAGGACCAAGCACTAAACATTACTATCATCACCTAAGCTTGCATTCCAAAGGCACTAAAACACTTCAAATGCATCCATCTAGCATCTATACAAGAGAAAAGGGTTGCATTAACTTTGTATGCACTGCATAGGAAGGGGAAGCCTATTCTATTCCATCCACACATACTATTACATTGCTACATTCTAGATCTATCTCGCTATCATTTGTGCAACTTGCACAAGGGCATCCTAGGGCATCATTTCTACACACACACACCAAAACTACATGGAGTCTGAGATGTAGTGCATCGCTCGGTCATAAGTTCACTCTTCAAGTGACCATTGGGGTCATTCTGACTCCCTATTCTGCATTTTCCTTTTTAGGTTTCATGTGGTTTGTGGGTATGTGCAGGTGAACTTAATTCTTGCAAGTTATAACTATCTTCGGAGATCAAGGAGTGAATATCATGTTATCAACATGGATCAACAACAAAACCCTTGCGACACATAAGAAATCAGTTCTAGAGCTTTTGCCACAGATCACCAGACCTTCCAGTGTCCTTGTCTAGATCTGTTCCTGAGTTTTAGAATTTAAAGTGAGCTGTGACGACCCTATCTACAATCTGTTTAGCACTTTTACCCACCCATATCACTTCTGTTCACTTAGAAATTAGCTAAGTCTTCATATCTCTCCTTCTTGCTTAGGGTTTTACATTTTACATGTTTTATTTCTTGTGTCATTATTGTATTTTAGCATTTGTACATCAGTTATTACAATAGTTACTCAAAAATATAGATTTAATACAAATTAAATTAAATCAATAGCTTGATTTGTCCTGCTTTTCTAAAATCATGGACTCATATTCCAAAAACATGTTAGGTGAGCTAAAAGGGCCAAATTCTTTCCCATTACCATTGGACATTTTTATCCATGCAAATTTTTCATATATACACAAAATGCTTTCTACATTGATTTCATTTAGATCAATATTCACCTCTACATCTACAATCTCTTCCCCCGATTGAATCAACATTTTTATTAAAAGCAGTGAGCGAAAAAAATCATGAAAGTAGTTAGGAATCCCAAAACATGGCCAAATCATGAAGAGATATAGAGCAACAAGATTTGAAACAATAAACTAAAAACAAGGTTTTACAAGCACAAAACAAATATAGCATTATAAGTCTCAAAAATAGACAAATGAAAATGATAATCATTCTTTGCTACGAAAAATAAGCAAGGGTTTGAGATCTCCTACGACGTGCTCAAAACAACATAATCAACATCCTCTAAACGGACCTAGATACAATCCACAACTAAATATAAAAGACAAGAATCCATTGATAAACATGGAATTGAGTTACCAAAACATATCAAACAATCTTAAATGGTTGTTTTTCTCCCTATCAAATGATGCTTACCCTTAAAAATTTCTCAAATATGCTCTAAGGAATGTGATCTACATTGATTTCATTTGGATCCATACCCACCTCTTTATGCACAATCTCTTTCCCTAGTAAATTATCATTATTAGTAACAGGAAAATGTAACCCTCACATGGCAAGAGCTAGGAGAGCACTAACATGGCCAAATCAAGGAGAGACATAGAGAAGAGAATTTTATAGAAATGAAAATAATATAAGTGCTGACCATCTAAACGTACCCAAATCTATGTGTAACAAGAACAAACATCAAACATGTCATATCGGCATCGAATAACCGAGACCCATTGTTGTCATGATTAGGCAAGGCACATGATAACATAAGGGTGGAAAAGAAGATGCAAAGGAATATGAAAAGATGGAAAGAAGTGTTAAGATTGAGTGATGCTTAAAAACCTCGAACAATAGAGATTCATAACCTCCACGATCCCAGTACCAAAGGAAGCAAACAAAGAAAAATACAAAAGTGATTGAGGTAAGCATTATAGTCTGCAATTGAATCAAATCACACACACACATAATCTCCAAAATATTTTCTTTTTATATATTTTAACTAATTATATTTATTAGTTTTTGTCTCATTATTATTATCGAAATATTTAAAAATAAATAAAATGATTAAAAAATACATAAACAAAATAAAAATAATAATTTAATATAATTAAATTGCTTGTGGAATCCATCAATTACATACCATCTTAAAAGGTTTTGGGTTCTTATCACATGGCATTTAAAAGTGTCATGCTTGTTCTAAATTTAAATTGATTCCATGAAATTCAAATTCAAAGTAACTATCTATGTAGAGTCTTAAACTACTTAACTAATTACTTTTCTACATGGTATTAAAGAAATGTATATGTGATTCGGACATTTGAGATGCTCTCATTTAAAGGCTTATTAAAGTGTTTTTAAAGATGAGAATCTCGTGGGTCTTGTGGGCCTAATTGTGAAACTTAGTGTACTTCAAGAAAGCATATATTAAAATAATAAATTTGAAGGCAATGTATATACTTTGTGGGATGATTTGAATGTATACATTTAAATGGCTAGTGAAGTTGCATCTTTGTATTGACATATCATTAGATTATACCTTTAAATTCCTCACATAGTCAACAGCCCAATGATATAAAACATTGTGTGCATGCTTTAAGATGCTTTAACATGGACCTATGCACCCTATAAAATTTTAAACATAAAAATTCCTAGGAAGAGAATATCTCGAGAATGAAAGAAAAATATATATAAATATAAAGAAGAGAAAGTGACTTCTTATAAATGAGTTTTCCGAGAGAGTGTTGAGAATATTTTAAGTGGGAAGTGAATATCTCATGGTTGAAAATTGGGTTTTTAATAGGTTTGTATACTCTTGCAATTGATGGGTTGTATATTTTAGTTAGTATTAAAAAATCATAAAGTTGCTGATACTCCTCTTTTTACCTCTACAATTAAAACAAAAATTGGGTAAAAAAATATTTTTTCTTAATAAAGAACTGTGTACACCTTACCATCATTCTATTTTATAAAAGTGTTTTGGTATTTTTTTGGTTCTAACAATTTATATTTTTAATGCTTCTACATTTGAGATATGTGTTTACTACTTTAATAAGACTTGTGTTTGACGATTATTTACATGTATCAAATATTTTTAGGCACAATAATTTTTTTTAATTTTATTTTTAAATTGTGAAAAACATAATATAATGTTGATGAAAATATAAAAGACAACTTTCATTTCTTTTAACAATTTTTAATATATATTTACACATATCACTATAACTTATATTTTATTCCTTATAAAATTGATATTTGTGTTTTAAATATGCAAGTGGGATTAGATTGGATTTCAAAATTTACAAGTTTTTACTATTAAAAACATGTAAACCATCACAAATTTAAACCTTAACTTTATGAGTTACTTATTGTGAACATACCACATTATTGTTACCACCTAAAATTCAATCATCAACAAAATTCACAATACAAAAGCAAGGTGATTCTTGTTTAGGAGTGGGAACGCAATGGGATCCAAAAAATTACCAAATCATAATGTTCACCCCTTATTTCAAAATCATTTGTAAACATGGTAAAGAAAAAGTACAAACATGGTTAGATTTAGACTAAAATATTCAATAATAGTTCGTTATGTCCATCACATTTGATTGAAAAGATTTGGAATTAAAAAAATGAAGTTCATTATTTTTGTGTTAACTTCAAAAGGCTTTAATTAACATGATGTTCATAAGATATATAGACTTGTAGATTTGAGGAACATATTAGCTCCAAAATCAATATAAATATAACCTATTGGGAAAGTGTTTTAAAAGTGAAAAAGGGTTTGAGTAAGGTGGCTATTGTCTTCCATGTTTAGGTTATAATATTGCATATGCGTAGAAATGACCTTAAATCATTTATTAATCGTTAAATTATATTATATTAAGATGATTTTGTATTGTCGATTATTGGTTCAAATTAAGAAATATTGGCATTTTGTCGACTTTTGATAGTCCATGTCTCTCCCCCTCAACTACCTCTAGTTATACCTTTCTCACTCCTCTTTATTCCCCTACCACAATTTTTGTGTTAAGAGTGTGAATGACACTCATGGGTCTATCAAAAACATCACTCGCATTCTTATGATTGAGTGATAATAAGGTTTCACAATTTCCTTTATTAAAAATAAAAAGCATTCACCTACATAAAAGCATTCTAATTTGAATTCAATTTTTCTATGAATTAGCATAAGTTGTATCTCATACATTAGGAAAAAATAGCATTTCAAAGATCAACTATCAAGAATTCAATTATCTAAAGAGACTAACCAATAATTATAACAATTATCAAATTTTGAAGCCAATGTTTTCTCGTGAAGCACTTTTGGCGTCAACCTAGGTTGTGCATATTCTTTGGAATTGTTTTTAATTATGTAAATTATTGTTTTTTTATATTTTATATTATTTAGGGGCCTAGCAATTTGAAAATACTCAAAACCTATCTAACCCTTAACACATGCCCCAAAACATTTATTGGTTTCCTTAATATTTTTATGTTGTTTCCAATATAGGGAAAGGAAGAGAAATATATTTCACATGTTACAAGTTTCATAGTGTGAAACATGGAGCGAGGTGATTCAAGATATAAATCAAATGAGATTAGACATCAAAATAGTTTCAATATATCTATCATCTTCCAAGTATGTCATTCTAATCTCATGAATGTCACTCACACTTCGAGAACAAATCCAAATTTCTAGATGAGGTCATTATCGCTCATGAGCCTACATTTATGTGTTGTGATCCTAACTACTATCAACATATTATATCATGTTATTTGAGATAGAATTTCAAACTTATAGACGTTTTCCCTACCTCTTTAAGAAAATTAATTAATTAGAATGTGTGTGTGTGTGACATCTCTTACATAGTAAAATAATTAATTAGAATTTTATTATTCTTTACTATTTTATAATTTTTGTTTACTATATATTATGTAGTCCAGTTAATAGTAATTAGTTATTCATGTTCTAAATTATTCTAAATGTCACCCCTTTCGATTTCTTTGGAAGCACCGGAGGAATAAGGCAAGGAGACCCCATCTCTTTATACTTTTCATCATTATCATACGAGTCTCGACAAAGCAATAGCAGTTACACCAAAGCAAAGTTACATCCATGGATTTAGTCCCTCATTAAAAATCTCTCGAGTCTCTCACCAAAAATTTGTTGATGACACCATCCTCCTCTCCATTGCTTGATTAAGGAAGCTAAGCTTAATTCAAATTCTTGTTGAATCAGCATGAGGAAGCATCAAGGCGTCTCATCAACTATGGAAAAATTTCAGTTATTTTCACAATACACTTGAAGCTCGGGCAAGAGAAAATTACTAAAATCTTGGGATATGTCATTAAAATTATACCAACCACTTACTTGGGATGCCAATGTTCAAAAGCAACCTCCCAATTTTAGTTTGGAACCCGCTTCAGATAGATTTTGTTAAACAACTAAAAATATTCTAAGTATTGGGCACATGGATATAGGGCGGTGGAAGTGCGTGATGCTATAATAATATTGAAGCGCCAAGCCCAGGACTTAGTTGTTTTGTGGATAAGGGATATTTTTGGAGATAGCGTGTGGAGCACACATAGAGATGAATACTTACGCTACATGTTATGGTATTTTGGGAACAAGCGAGATAAGCGCCATGCATAGTTTAAGCTAATAATAGGAGTTCTACTTGGAGTTAACTATAGGACATCTATTGTTAGAACACTTGCATGTTGTGCATACTATTGTAAAGGCGCATGGTTATTATCAGCATGCGACCTATTTTGAGAAGTGCATAGGTGGTGAAGGGAAAGTCCCCACCCCTATAAATATGTATTGACTTACGTAGTTTAGTAGGTGGTGAATTATTGTAGAGTTTTGTTGTTGGTTTTGACGCGCACATGACTCATGGAGATACTTTTACAGTGTAAGTTGTGTTTTACAATAATTATGAAATGGAATATATTGGCTGGATAATGGTGTTAGACATGACTGAATCTGGTTCTTATATGGTTAATCTTATCATAGTTATTGTTTAGTTCATTTATCATGATTCTCTAAGATCTAGATCTGGATTTTACATTGTGGAATGTTTATGTCTACTTATGAATCTGAACATGTTTAAACATCATCACACTAACATCCTGTACAAGAAAATATAAAGAGGGACTGGTACCTTTGCACACTTTGTTAGGAATTAATAGAATCTAATGCGGAATAATTCCTCAGAATCGCAATAATAAGAAGTATGAATAGAAATTACAGAAATGAAATATGCAAAAACACAAAGACAATATTTAATGTGGTTCACCCAATGTGGGCTACATCCACCAAGAACACTTGCTCAGATTTTATTACAAGCCAACAGTCTTCACAATTACAATAACTAGATCTTGTTTGGAGCTGCGCTCAACAAACCCTCCCGAATTCACACTTGAATTCGCACACACTATTCACCTTCACAAAAACACTCATCTCAATCCTATTATATGTCCATCTATATATAATTACATCAATAGGTAGCCGAAGAGGCAGTTTTACAAAACAATGGGTACCAAAAAGCCATGGGCCCAAAACCAGCCCATAACGGTTACCCATTACCCATGGGTTAATAAACCACCCATGAAATTTTCTTCGGGGCTTAGCCCCCTGAACCCCTTGACCCACTCACCGGCGAGCGGGACCACCATAAAAATATCCGAGTGTAACACATGGAAGGTGTACCAAACTCTAACATGAAAACAGGCTCCATAAACATAACAATCTCCCACTGAGACTCGATTTCCATTGAGCAAGCTTCTCAACCCTTCACTTTCATCCGTGAAGGCAAACCAAAGCTTAACATAGCTTTAGTTTATCCCTGTGACCACCTTGGTCATCATGTCCTGCAAGATTCTCGACTGGTATGAATCTTCTCCAACTTCAACTTATCTTCCTCCAAAGTTGTCCTGATGAAGTGATATCTCAACTGTATATGCTTTGTCCTAGAATGGAAAGCAGAGTTCTTAGCTAAGTGAATAGCACTCTGACTATCACTATATAGCTTTCCAACTTCCTTCTTATGCCCCAACTCATCAAGAAATTTTTGTAGCCAAATCATCTCCTGTTAGCTTCAGCAGCATCAACATACTCGGCCTCGGTGGTCGACAAAGCCACAAATTTCAGAACCATGAAATCCACCACTTTGCTCTATCACCTACAATAAATACATAACCTGTTGTGCTCCTCCTGCTGTCCAAATCTCCAGCCATATCTGAGTCAACATATCCACACAAAGTAGTGTCTGATCCACTGTAACACAAAATAGTACCCATGGTCCCTCTCAAATACCGAAGTATCCACTTTACTGCTTGTCAGTGCTCATTTCTTGGATCACTCATAAACCTACTCACTGCTCCCACTACATGGGCAATATCTGGCCTAGTGCATACCATAGCATACATCAAACTGCCAACCGTTGATGAGTAAGGCACCTTGGACATCTGGTTTCTTTCCTGCTCTATCTTGGGACACTGATCCTTTGATAACTTAAAATGGCCTGCCAAAGGAGTCCCAACCGGTTTAGCATCCTACATGTTAAACCTATCCAATACCTTCTTAATGTACTCTTCCTGAGATAAAGTCATCTTTCGTTCCTTCCTATCGCGAGTTATCCTCATACCAAGGATTTTTTCTAAGTTGCCCCAAAATCCTTCATATCAAAAGATTCACGTAGTTGTTTCTTGAGTACTTTTATTTCCTACATGTTTTTACCTACAACCAACATGTCATCAACATACAAACACATGATAATATAACTTCCATCCTCAAATTTCTTTATATACACACAATGGTCATAATGACATCTAATATAACCTTGCTCCATCATGAAGCTATCAAACTTATTATACGATTGATGTGGAGCTTGTTTCAGCCATACAAGCTCTTCTTGGTTTGCACACCATCTCCTCTTTACCTTTGACTTCATGTCCTTTTCGATGTGCAGCATATATAGCTCCTCCTCCAAATCACCATGGAGAAATGTAGTCTTTACATCTAACTATTCTAAGTGCAAGTCTTCTGCTGCCACTATTCCAAGAACAATTTTGATAGAAGTCATTTTTACTACAGGAGAAAAAATCTCATCAAAATCTATACCTTGTTTCTGTGCAAACCCCTTGACCACCAACCAGGCCTTATATCTTTTCTTTCCTCCTTCGTCTTTAACTCTGTACACCCACTTGTTCTACAATGCTCTTTTGCCTTCCGGTAGCTTCACCAAACCCAAGTTTGGTTCTCCATGAGAGACTTATGCTCCTCATCCATGGCTTGCTCCCACTTCTTATCGGCATCTATGCATTGCTTCATCAAAGCTCTCGGCTCTCCACTATCGTGAGTAATAAATAATAAAGAGAAGGAGAAAAATGTTGGTTCTTTTCTTACCCTAGAAGACCTCCTCACCGTAGGAGTTTGGGGTTCTATTGAGTAGGTTCCGAACTCGATTCATGGGTCATTGTCCCATCCAGGAAGATCCTCTACCACCGCATTTCTTTCTTGGATTCTTCCATGTTTTCCCGTAACTCTTGCTTATATGTGACTTTCTCATTAAAGACCACATCCCTAGACTGAATGATTTTCTTTTCCTTAATACTCCAACATTTAAATCCAAAGTCATCACCACCATAACCAATAAAAGTGCATTTTTCTAAATTGGTCCTATCATCCTTGTTAATATGAACAAACACCTCACATCCAAAGACTCTAAGAAATGAGTAATCGACTTTCTTACCATACCAAGCCTCCTCAGGTATGCCTCCATCCAAGGCACTTGAGGGTCCTCTATTTATCAAGTACATAGTTGTGCTCACCGCTTCTACCAAAAATAAAGAGGCAGTCCTGCATGTATCCTCATGCTCCTAGCACATTCCATTATTGTTTTGTTCATCCTTTCTGACACCCCATTCTGTTGCAGGGTTCCTGGAACTATCTTTTGCCTACAAATTCCATTCTTAGAACAATAATCATCAAATTCATTGCTGCAATACTCCCCTCCATTATCTAACCTGAGACATTTTAACTTAAGACCTGTTTCATTCTCTACTAAGGCTTTCCATTTAACAAAAGTATCAAATACATCAGATTTGTTTCTAATACAATAAACCCAAACTTTCCTTGTTACATCATCAATAAAAGTAACATAATAACTTGAACCCCCAAGAGATGATACCTGAGCCGGCCCCCACACATCAGAATGTACCAACTCTAACTTACTCTCTTTCTTCGTCGGTCCAACCTTGAGAAACCTTACTCACTTATGTTTCCCATTTATAGCTTCTCACGTAAATCCAAACATGTTTCGTATATCCAGAAAATTATTCTTTATGATGTTCATGCCCTTATGGCTCATATGACCAAGCCTATAGTGCCATAATGTTGTATCCGCATCCAAGCCACAAGATTACAATCATTAGTACTATCGTGGTTAAATACAAGTTTCTAACCTTCTTACCTCTTGCCACCACAAGATCACCCTTGGTAACCTTCCAAGAGTCAATCAGTAAATATCACAAGACAACCATCACTTCCCAATTGCCCGCCGATATCAAATTTCCCTAATGTAGGCACATGTCCGACATCCTTCAATAGCCATGTATTCCCATTCTCGCATCTTAACCTAAACATAACCTTTTCCAACTATACCGCAAGGCTCATCATCACCAATAAAAACATGCCCAAAATCCCTGAACATAATCAACAAAATAATGTCTATGTGGAGTAGCATGAAAAGAAGCCCTGAATCTAAAACCCAAGATTCAAGAATATCATGCAAAGAAAGAATCAAAGCATCCTCGCATACATTACCCGATGCCACATTTTCCTCCTTGTTTTCTTCTGTTGTTTATTCTTATCCCGAAGCTCCCAATAATCCTTCTTCGCATGCCCAGACTTTCCACAATTCCAAAGCATACAATCTTGCTCTTAGATTTTGACCTTGCCCGATCTTTCAATTTTCCACAGTTTCCTCTATTCTTTTGTCTCCCTCTAGTTTCCCATCTGCAAAGCATTCCCTCAAGTAGAAGATTCCCAGATCTTTTTCTTCACATTTCCTCGCTTAGAATCACCCCTACAACATCCTTAAACTTCAACTTCGAGTTAGCTGAACCGAATTGCTTACCGCCATTACCAAGCTATTCCAACTCTCGTAAAGAGCAAAATTAATAAAGCCCTAACTTCTTCATCAAATTCTATCAGAATCAAGCTAGCATATTCACAACCGTATTGAAATCATTTAAATGATCTACTACTGAACTATTCTCAGACATCTTCATATTAAACAAATTTTTCATTAAAAATATCTTGTTAGAGGCAGAGGGTTTTTCATACAACTTCCCTAATGCATCCATTAGATTTTTGTAGTCTTTTCCTTTGAAACATTAAATAATACCGAAGATGCAAGACATATCCGTATCATTCCAAGTGCCTTCCGATCCAACAAATACCATTCCGCATCTTCATACTTGAGGGTTTGTTCACCTTCTCAGACAACGGAGTATAAAGATCCTTCTGATAAAGGTAATCTTCCATATGCATCTTCTAAAGACTAAAATTCTACCCGTTGAATTTATCAACCCTTGATCTTCCATCATCTGTCATAGCTCCCACTCAAGCTAAAAACCTTTCCCTCCGATTCAACACTTCAAAGAAACCAAACCAGGCTCTAATACCAATTGTTAGGAATTAATAGAATCTAATGCGGAATAATTCCTCAAAATCGTAATAATAAGAAGTATGAATAGAAATTATATAAATGAAATATGCAAAACATGAAGACAATATTTAACGTGGTTCACCTAATGTGGGCTACATCCACCAAGAACACTTGCTCAGATTTTATTACAAGCCAATAGTCTTCACAATTACAATAACCAGATCTTGTTTAGAGTTGCGCTCAACAAACCCTCCCAAATTTGCACTTGAATTCACACACTATTCACCTTCACAAAAACATTCATCTCAATCCTATTGTATGTCCATCTATATATAAGTACATCAATAGGTAGCCGAAGAGGTAGTTTTACAAAACAATGGGTACCGAAAAGCCATGGGCCCAAAACCAGCCCATAACGGTTACCCATTACCCATGTAATAAACCACCCATGAAATTTTTTTGGGGCTTCGCCCGAACCCTTGACTCCGCCACCGACGAGCGAGACGACCATAAAAATATCCGAGTGTAACACATGGAAGGTGTACCAAACTCTAACATGAAAACAGCTCCACAAACATAACACACTTCATGTGAGTGCTCACTCAGTGAGTGATGTGCCAAGCATGCCTAGGTTATTCATAATAAATTCTAGGTTGCATCATTGTTTTCATTGTCGGGACCTCTTTTTCAAATTTTTTCAGGATGTTTCATGATGAAGACATACCAGTTAACCCTATCAAGTGTTGAGGAGTGGATAGTAGATTTGGAAGAAGAATACACTCGAGAGATTAAGACTTTGGAACTAAGTATTAACGCACACGTAGGTGGAGTAGAACTTTATGATTGATTATGTGATAGTTTCTTTGCTATCTTTCCGATAGAGTTGTACAAATGGATAGTTGTTTATGCATCTAAAATGAATTGGAGGTTTCACACACTTGTCTAGACACAAGAATAATTTCAGGCCCTCTATGATGTTGATTTGATTTGGACACGCATTGTGGACACTTGGTTTTGTGGTGTTCTGAATAGATATATTTTGGAGTACTCAATTTCCACTTATTCTTGCCCAGAGGTAGTTGAGTTCCAGTTTTTACATTATCCCAGGGGAACCTATCTACAAGGCATTCCACTAGCGATTAAGATCTTATTGGTAACCTTGAATTTGGAAGAGAATTCAATGGCTAGCTAAACCCCACCACGCACAAGGGGGGGGTAGGTTTGGTGAAGGATGGCGGACCTAGCGGTAGAAAGGAAAAGAGAAGAAATGTGGCTTAAGTACAATGAGGCATGTGAGAGGGAGTTAGGGAAGCAGTGTGAGATTGTAGAATGGATGGTGTTGAGGAGAGAGATGGCTCATGAAGGATTTGGAGCTCGCAGAGGGTGTGGATCTAGAGCATTTGGAACTCCCCATATGGGTAAGCATGGTAGGGAACCCTTATGACCTCTTATGAGAACACGCCAGTAGAGACAACATGGACCGTAGGCGCACATTTGAATCTACCTGTCAAACCTAGCCCTTGCACTTGGTTTTCCAGTTTCTAGTACAACCAATAGTCAACAAGCTAGTTTGGGCAAGTAGAATAACAAGAGTAAATCAAATAGTAAGTACATCTATGGTCGAGCATACGTCTTCCTTGTTATTTGGAGGTACCTTTTTAGGCACGTCATTGGCACAGAACACAAGCGTGTAGAATTTTTGACTCACATCCGGGAGTAGTACCACCTCATGACTGTAGGAGTTCAATTTAGTACCATTGTTGGGACACATGGCAAGACATCCTCGGTTCACTTCCCGGCCAAGGTGGAGGATCAAGGGGCATAGGTGGCTCTAGTTCTAGTGGATTTGGTGGGTTTGGAGGTAGAGGTAACATAGGGGTTCTAGATCTAGTGGGCATGGTCCTCACCAACCCTAGAATATTTACATGGAGATGTCGCTTGTCTTCCATAGTATAAGGGAATAGAAGATGTTTTTGAGAATGTGCACATGTGTGAGATATTGTGGCATGTAAAAGGGATCATGGCTTCGATTGCAAGGCAAGTTAGTTCGTAAACCACATTATAGGGATGTGCACATAGTTGGTATAGAAATTTTGACCCTGATTAGACTTGTGTAGATTATACAACATTACGAGATGTTTTCCTTAAGGAATTTATATCCTTGAGTTTGAGTAGAAGAGTATAAGCATGCTCAAGGATATTAAGCAAGGAACTATTGAGAGTGTTTGGGAATATGATGCCCATTTCAAAACATTTTTGTCTAAACTTTCGTATGATATCCATGCAAGTCAACATGCATAATGGTTCATTGGAGGCTTGATCACACCTTTTAGGAGGGCACTATCACATAAGACATATATGAATCCACGTGAAGCACTTGAAGTAGCGTTGCACGTTGAGGCAATTAGAAGTATAGACACTGGAGTGAGCCCATTCTAGAAGCTCAGATTGCAGCTATGGAAAATCAGTTGGAGAAACTATTAGCCAATTCAGCACATGAGATACACACGGGATTTGGTGTACATATTGTGAAGTTGAGGGGCACACTAAGGATAGTTGTCCCCACAGGTCAATGCATTCATTATTGCTAGATTGCGAGATATGTCATTTAGACCATGATGCAAGTCGTTGCCCATTATTACAACATGTGATAAGGAAGAACGTATCTTGCTACTATAAGATTTTCTAGTCCATGACTCATAATACCAAGGATTATAGGTTGATTGATCAGATCCATGATGCCATCGATATTGGTGTATAATAGATAGGAGTATCGGATAACTCTAAAGGTAAGAGTGAGCACCATGATCATGATCACACTCAAGGGAATTATGATTAGAATGAAGGGCACTTTGAAGGAGGTCATGGCAGAGGTCGAGGATACCATGGTGGATTTAGGGTCCGAGGCCATGGTGGTGGATGAGGTGAGTTTCCTCATGGAATATGTTATATGTGCATATCTCTTGACCACTACAAGCACGAATGCCCTCATAATATTACTTGTTCTTTTTTGGAAAGAATCATAACTATGAGGAGTTCCTAGACTTATATGAGCATCTTATCAAGAAGCATAAATAGGAGAACAAGGGTGCAGGGATGGTTAGAATACAACATGCAATGGAAAATCAATGGATGCCAAAGTTGGCACCAAAACCTGAGGTAGTACTGTGAAGATTACTACACGTGTTGAAGTTGCGCATGCGCCGAGAAATGTTGCAACATAATCCTACCATTACTAAGGAGGAGGTTTTACATGTAAGATACCTAGATCCTACACATCAAAAGGAGGTTTATCAGGAGACCATGGAGGTGCTCAGAAATCTTAGGGTGAAATACAGTGTTTAAAGGAGTATTCACGGAAGTTAGAACAAAAGAAGGCAAGAGAGAGACGGTCCAATGATGTTGATGATTTGAAAGAGGTATGCAAGATGCTATGCCAAGAGAATATTATTCCATTACTAGGGAATTGGTTAAAGGAAACACTTTGTGCGTAGGTATTAAGAATGGATGATAGATCTTACATGTTAATCTCCCCCCTCATAGCTTAGATTATGACAAGGAGATCACTCTAAATGTTGTTTTGGATGGGTGGATTTTGAGTAATATATTGATTAACACATGTGTGGAAGTTAATGTGCTTACTTTAGATGCATGGGTGTAGATGGGCAGACCTCCATTATAACCATCCTCTAATGTATTGTTCATGGAAAATCGAACTAAGGCCACTCCTAATAGGAGTTTTAAAGGATGCATCCATTACTATATAAGGGGCCAAGTTCACTGGGGACTTTGAGGTTTTAGTGCTTGCAGAAGAAGACAACTTCCCAGCTCTACTTGGGTGCCCTTGGTGTTATGAAAATAATGTTGATCTATGGTTCAACAAGGGGTATATAAGCTTTGAGAACAAGGAAGAATGAGTTATTATCCCTTTGACAGATGGGAAATCTGCACCTTATGTTGAACCTTTGAGTGAGGAAGACTTGAACAAAATTTATGTGTGTGCCATTCGAGATCCGGAAGTACTTGAGCCATCTAAGGAAGGAATCCTCTAGTGGGAAGATGCATAGTCTATTAGTGATACTACAAGTATTGCTTGTGATAATTGGGCACATGGCACCTACGAGATGGTTGGGCGTGAAGTAAGAAGCGCATCCATGATGAGGTAAACCTCACTATATTAGGAGGATAGGTAACAACTTTGTACCTCGGTACACTAGAGAAGGAGAAACCGTGGTATTCCTACATGCCATGGAGGAACAATGGAAGGATCAAGTGGACAGAAGAATATGTTAGTGTATACCTGTGTAGGATAGCAACGCGCGGTGGATGGTTCATAGGGATAATCTCATAGAATGGAATGAAGTGAGAATTGCTCTAACAACCCGAGTTTCTCAAGAGTAATGTGCCTACTCAAATCTACACATATCATGGTAATCATCATGTTTAACACCACATTTAGTAGTGTGAGAGACTCTAGATAGAGGGGTAGGAAGCTTTACCACCTTCATTATGGGTGCACAAACTTTATTTCACTTTGTGAGGCTGCGCATGTGCTTGGTATGTTTATGCAGAGTTGCATAGGGAGACTGGAAATTGGTAAGACTTGACTGTAGGAATGATCTAGACTTTTGACTACTTCTCCACTAAATTTCGGTGAAAGAGGCATTATGGGTTATGGAGTGCTTGATTATGGGAGATAGTGCAAAGGATGAAGAACTCATTCAAGATTTATTTGGTGAGGTAGACCTAGGAGCGTGTTTTGATGAAGTAGATGAGACCGATGCCAAACTACTTAAGCGCGCTTGTCTTGAGAAGGAGAAAGGAAAGATGGTCTACATAGTGGATGATGAAGAAGTAGAAAATTTGGACATTGATCATTCAGAAGGTACGCGCGAGGTTTTAGACAGTGCGAGATAAGAAGGCACGTGCCTATCATGAACCTATGAAGACCAAGAAAGTGAACATTGGCATGGATGTTGAACCTAAGGAGGCCATTATTAGAGATTATTGGTTTGATTTTGAAGTGGCTAAGATAATTGAGTTACTACGTGATTTCCAAGACTTATTTCCTAGAGGCTACCATGAGTTAAAAGGAGTACATGAATATTTGGGTGAGATGAAGATTAAGCTAAAGGAAGGTGTGCACTCGGTCAGGAAGAGACCTTATAGGATGAACCCTAACATGCACGTAAAATTTAAAGAAGAAATTGACAAGATGTTGAAATTTGGCATCATTAAGCCCTAGAAGAATCATGAGTGGGTTAGCCCCATGGTAATCAATATAAATAAAGATGGCAAGATTAGGATTTGTGTGGACTATAGGGAGCTGAATGTTGCATGTGTGATTGATCCTTTTCCTACACCTTTCACCAAGGAAATATTAGAAGGCGTTACAGGGCACGAAATTTACTCTTTTATAGATGGATTCTTGGGTATCATCAGGTACAAATTTCTAAGGAAGATCAAGAGAAAACAACATTCATGATTGAATGGGGAAGCTTTGCATATACGGTGATGCCCTTTGGTCTGAAGAATGTGCCTATCGTATTTTCACGCATTATGGTTCAAGCATTCCAGGATTTTATTCACAAATTCTTGTAGGTTTACCTAGATGATTGGACAGTATATGGGATTTTCAAGGATCATTGTGACAACTTGCACTTAATGTTTGAAAGATGTAAATAGTTAAACATCTCCTTAAATATCAAGAAGTGTGTATTTGCTACACCTTTTGGAACTCTACTAGGGCATATCATCTGCAAGGAAGGTTTGTTAGTAGATCCAACTAAGGTTACAGTTATCATAGGCCTAGAGGAGCCTACAGTCAGAGTGAGGTGCATGGATTCTTGGGCCACACAGTGGTATTACAGAAAATTTATCAAGGGATATGCTAAAATTTCCATGCCCTTGGAGGAGTTACTAAAAGGAAAAGGGACATTCTATTGGGGAGAACTGCAATAGCACGCATTTGAAGCGTTGAAGGAGAGGCTTACTACGGTGCCTATTCTATGCTTTCCCTCATGGAACTAACCTTTTCACATACATGTGGACGCCTCTGGCATGGCCATTGGCATAGTGTTAGCTCAGCTTAGAGAAGGTATTATAGATCATCCTATTTGTTTTGCTAGTAGAAAGTTGACTCTTACATAATATAACTATACAACTACAGAGTGCAAGGCCTTGTCGATGATCTACACGCTGCATAAGTTTAGATAAGTACTTGTTAGCAACACCTTTTGTGTTTTATACAGATCACATGGCATTGAAATACTTGGTAAATAATCCTATTTTACAGGGGCACATATGTCGGTGGGTGTTATTATTCCAATAATTTGACTTTACAATCATGATAAAACCTGGTAAAAGTAATTCTAGCCAGACCACTTATCAAGAATTCAATCAGGAGAGGATACACAGACAATTGAAGATACAATGCCAGATGCACAGTTGTATAGGTTAAATTGTGCCCTTCATTTTTTGGAGGATATTTTTGTCTTTTTACACATGTATGGCACAGAAGGAATGAAAGCCTTGGAGAAGAAATAACTTGCAATTCATGCCACACCTTTCATGTTGATTAGTGGTGACTTATACAAACTAGGTCGAGATGAGTATTGCATCGGTGTGTACTGGAACATGAGCGCATGGATATCATGGAAGAGGATCATGGTGGTATTGCAGGTGGGCACTATGCAGGTGATGCCACCACCGCACGTAAGATTCTACTCACTGGTTTATGGTGGGAGACCTTGTATAAGGATTGTAAAGAGTATTGTAAAGTATGTGATCACTATCAGCACTGGAAAACCTAGGCAAAGAGATGAAATGCCTTTAAGGCCTATTACTAGTGTAAAACCATTTGAAAAATGGGCAATAGAATTTGTGGGTCTTATTTCCCAGGTCACGTGTAGAATGGATCATGTTACATCAACGCTTGCATAGATTATCTTACAAGGTGGGTAGAAGCAACACCTATAAAGGATTATATAGTGGCTACAACAACAAGGTTCTTATGGGAAAATATTCTTACTAGGTATGGATGTCTATTGAGTCTAACAAGTGATAGGGGCACACACTTCTTGAATGAGACAATTAGGATATTATTGGATGAATTTATGGTCGCGTACCACAAGACTATACCTTATCACCCTCAAGAAAATGGGACTGTTGAGGCCTTCAACAAGATATTGAGCAGACCTTAACAAAAATCTGTGATGTTGGAAGGAAAGATTGGGATGATAAAGTTTTTGTTGTACTTTGGGCATATAGAACAACCTACAAAAGGTTGAATAAGGCCACACCCTTTCAATTGGTGTTTGGCATAAAGGCAGTTCTTCCCATGGAATTCATGTTACCTTCTTTTGTGTATCACACACGTGGGAGGTCTAGCTAATGAGAAAGCATGGAAGAAAGAATTTAAAAGTTAATACAGTTGGATGAGAGGCATGTCATAGCACATTGGAGTCAGAAGTAGGAAAAGGCCAGACATAAGGCATGGCATGACAGACACATCAAGGACAAGAAGCTTGAGGTTAGGAAGATGGTACTTCTTTATGATTCAAAGTTTTTGTGCACCCCAGGAAAGCTTAAGGTGCATTGGTTGGGACCATATGTTATCACTCACATACTTGAATCAGGTGTTTGTCAGTTAGAGGTGCTTAATGGAACACGGTTACAAGGTTACTTCAACGAGAGTAGGTTGAATCCCTACTATATATAAGCCTTCTTGGTGTTTGTAATAAGGCAGTATTTCCATTTAGATTATATTTCCTTTACTGTATTTTATTTTAATGTATTTCCTTCTTCGTCGTTATGCTTTGTCAATTTAGTTCAGTGTTTTTGTAATAAGTGTGTTTGCGTGCGAAAGTCAGTTGACACAATCTAAATTATTTATATACGCAAAGGACTACACATGTCATTAGTTTGGGGTGGATAAATAAGGTATGGAAAATAAATAAAATCACAAGGTAACTACAAGAGGAGCAGAAACAACAAGGTTTCAAAATTCATGAGAACTTCTGAAGAATTGCTAAAAATATTAAGACCACACGTAAAACATTGGGCACTCAGTATAATTCAAGGGATGTTGTGGTATTGGAGAATATGTATTTTGGGTCACATTGGATAAACTACTTCAGCTTAAGGAAGCACGGGTAGAGGAGATATGTGACAGATAAGTAGTGGCGCACTAGGAAATTATGACTGAGGCACAAGAGTTTAAGGCACAAGACATTGAAGCGTGGGATAATGAGGCACACAATACGCTCAAGAGAAATTAATTTCATGTATGGTGGTAGGTGGAGCAATTAATGAAGGTAATTTTTGAAACTTGGTTTTAGTTGGCATTCTCAACGTTATTTTTACCTTAAAAGTTAAGAAGAAATTACGAAGTGTGAGAAGAGTAGAAGATGAAGAGCATTCTGTAAATTGAGTAAACTTGTCACATTATGAAGCATGGTGTTGAGTACCCAGGCATGGAAGAAGGATTTAAGGAGTGGTGTGTGTGTGCGATGGAAGGGTGACTAGGGTTTTCATTTTGCAGCTAGGGTTTTTACGCATTTGCAGAATCAAAAGGGGTGATGGCACCATGGAAAGCTCCAGTAGTAGAGAAGGAGGTTGATGATCCAGTAGAGGAGTGGCTGGTGGAAATGTTGTATCTAGAAGGAGTCATTGAAGGGTGGTCATGGACAACAAATATTACTTAGTGTAGGGTTGCTAGAGATTAACCACCGCACTATAAAATGTATGAAGGACATCGCGGAAAAGTCTATAGAAAGACTAACTAGATGACTAACAAATGACACATGCCTCGGTGAAGAAACTACTTGAGAGCGTGGGCGTAATGCAGATCTTGGAGTTTCCCTACTTTGGAAATCCCAAGAAATTATACAGTGGCTAATGTCATGGGTCCATGAAGATTATTTCTATTTCGCGAGTAGGAGAATAAGGATAATTGCCAAATTGATTGGAAAAGTTATCGAGCTACGTGACACGGGTTTAGAAATTGTTGGAGACTTAACAAATTACAAGGGCATTGATGCCACAGCAGCCCTATGTAAGTATTTGAAAAGGGGGCTGAGCTTTCAAGGTCATGAATATCTAAGACATGGCCACCAAAGTAGTAGTAGTGTGGTTAGCAAGGAGTAAAATAGGGGCCACTGAAAAATGGAATGAGGTAAACATGTGTTAGTTTCATATAAGCGCACAAAATGGCCAATAAAACATACTACGATATCGTTAGTTATATTGTAAGAGCTTGGTGAATGAGATGTGTAACAAAGCGTAAAAGGTGAGAAGATAACTTGGGGTGAAAATTATTTATTAATTGTGTTCAGTGAAGTTGGGGTACCAGACGGTCCTAGGGAAAATATATGGGAGTTTCCATTGGAGAATAAGTCCCAACCAAAAGATATGCCAAGTACATGTTGCGTGGGTCTATTTCCAACACATACAAAGAGTGCTTGGACAAGTGGTTCCAGAGACTACACAGGGCATTTGAGGGAGAATGGCACATTCTACGTGAGTTGCCAAAGGTTTTGGATGAAGAAGTTGAATTCACAGTTTACCAACATTTCAGCTTGGGGTACTTCCACATGAAGTCTAGAGAGAAGATCCCGTGGTGTAAGTTGCCCTTTGCATTTACCACAAGATATTTTAAGGAATCTGTAAATAGATTTCATGACGTGTGTTAGCTCCATTTCAATACAAAAAAGTGGACACAGACATTCACATTCTATGCAAAACATATATATGGCCAGGTAAGGAGGCCTATGTAGAAACCACGAAGTCTAATAATGTTGACATCACGTCAAAGAGTTTGGCTTTAGGGCAGATTGAACTAGCACACATCTAAATTTATCTAAGGCTAAGGTTCAAGGATGAAAAGTGGTGAAGGGTGTAGATATGGCTCTTCCAGGACCTCCTAAGAAGAAGAAAACAATGGGGACTTCAAGGAATGTTGCATTTGTGCCCCCGCTCAAGAAGACCCAATACATATAAGACTAGAAAATTTCCTAGAACAAGAGGAACCTAAAGATAGCATCAGACTTGTGCACACCATAAGAATTCTAAAGAAGAGTCACACTTTAGGAGACATTGGTGTTGGAACTTCATAACTAGTAAGGAAATCACCGTGCATGACTCTGTAAAGGATGAAGAAAAGGAGAGGAGAAAGCATAGGAAATATATTCCTATACAAGATAGTGAGGGGGATCTTCACAGCCAAGCACGTAGGAAGTAGAGGAAACTCTAAGAATGAGTGGAGATAGAGATGAGGCCACTCCCTATGTGGAAATGCATGATGATGAAGATATTGGTGAGCATGTAGTCTATGAGACTATAGACCCTAGTGTGAGTATTTGTAAATATATCTCTGGTGAAGGAGAGAGCAACACTAGTGGGGATACAGAAGTCCTCATGTGACCCACATAGGAAGAAGGAAAAGATGAGGAGGAGGTGAACCATGTGGTTTAAGATATATCCCATGGGATGCAGGTATAGTCATAAAGAAAGAAGAGGGCACACTAGTGCATGAGGATGTTGGCGAGCATGTAGGTGCGCATGAAGAAGAAGAAGCGGTAGGTACTCAAGACTTGGGTTATCTAAATGACCTTTCAAGAAATATTTGAACCCATTTCCAGAGTACACTACCAAAAAATAGTTATATGGTTGGGATTGGATGGACCCTGAAATGGCCAATACACACACTCGCAAGTAGGTATCATGGGGCATGCACACTCACGGATGAGCCTGATTTTGATGTCTACAAAGAGGCATGTACTTTGAAGAAGATGAGGAAGGTGCCTCATACGTGCCATATGAACATTAAGCCAACCCATTTTTTAGATGAGTAGGTAAGAAACACTTTGATTAAGGTGTCCACAAAAGTAGCATGCCAAAATATGGATAAGGAGGAAACAATCCAAGCGTTATTGGAAGCTAAAAGGACAAGGACACATAAATCAAGCGCCTTACTCAAGAGTGCGATAATGTAGTCATGAGGCCTAGAATGTAAAGATGATGGTGGATCAAATTGCAGATGATATTCTATTGTAGAGGCCTAAGTTTCAGGAGAAGGTGCCTTAAGACTTCAAGTTTGAGTTGCACTATCTACGCACAATAGTTCACCTACTTTTGGATGAAGGACCAATGCGCCTCCCTAAGAAAAAGGATGTAGAGGGAAGAAGTAGCAAGAGAAAGGGCCACTATCGATAGAAAAGTTTCAATATATGAGGCATTTCTCCAAACATTGAAGGATGAGCTGAAGAGAGCCAATCAAGATCTTAATTTATGTGTGCGCCAGATGCCATAATAAGGACCAGAACTTTAGTGGAGGATAATGAAGTTTTGAAGGCGATGAAGGATGAAACACTTGGGTGTAGAAAGGTTGACACTGGTAAAACAAAAGTGTGAGGCCCTCGCATTAGCCCAAGATATGCACAAGGAAAGGATTAATGAGATCAGAAAACTCATAGCACGAGAAGATGGACCTTATGGAGGGAATGTTGTCAAGTATGGCCAATGTTGTCCGAGTACTACAAAATGAGAAAGAAAAGATCACTTAGGATGAATTGGATGACATAGCCATTGATATTCTAGAGAAAATGAGGAATGCGCTAAGTGATTGACAAACCTTGGAGGCTAAGATAAAAAATGAATATCCAGAATTAATCCTTCCAGTTGAAGAAGAGGGTGCTGTTGCAGAATAAATTTCATTATTTTGTACAGAGTTTGGTTCATTCTTTCATTACCTAATCTTTATTATTGAAGACATATGAAGGAATTCACATCACCGGGATGGAAATGTACTCTAGTGTGGGGTAATGTTGAACAACCAAAAATATTCTAAGTATTAGGCGCATGAATATAGGGCATTGGAAGCGCATGGTGCTATAATAGTATTGAAGCACCCAAGACGGGACTAGTTGTTTTATAGATAAGGGCTATTTTTGGAGATAGCATGTGGAGCACACATAGAGATGAAGACTTGTGCTACACACTATGGTATTTTGGGAACAAGCAACAGATAAGTGCCATGCATAGTTTAAGCTAATAATAGGAGTTATACTTGGAGTTAACTATAAGACATCTATTGTTAGAACACTTACATGTTATGCATACAATTGTAAAGGTGCATGGTTATTATTAGCATGTGACCTATTTTAAGAAGTGCATAGGTGGTGAAGGGTAAGTCCCCACCCCTATAAATATGTATTGACTTGTGTAGTTTAGTAGGTGGTGAATTATTGTAGAGTTGTGTTGTTGGTTTTGATGTGCACATGACTCATGGAGATACTTTACAACAGTGTAAGAAGCTTTTGTGTTTTACAGTAATTATGAAATGGAATATATTGGCTAGATAATGGTGTTAGACATGACTGAATCTAGTTCTTATATGGTTAATCTTATCATAGTTATTGTTTAGTTCATTTATCATGATTCTCTAAGATCTAGATCTAGATTTTGCACTGTGGAATGTTTATGTCTACTTATGAATCGAACATGTTTAAACATCATCACACTAACATCTTGTACAAGAAAATCTAAAGAGGGACCTGGTACCTTTGTGTACTTTGGGTGAGCACTCAACTCAGGCTGAGTGATGTGCCAATGCGCTTGGGTTATTCACAGTAAATTCTAGGTTGCATCAGATTTCAATCTAAGCTAACCTGGGTGGAAAGGGGTTATGTTATCTAGTGTTGTTAAAGTCACTTTGATTAAAAGCACTCTCCAAAATCTCCTTATTTATCTCCTTTCTCTTTTTAGAATGCCCCAAAATATTTTTGATTTGATTGAAAAGATTCAAAAAAAGATTCTTATGGGTTGGAGTAGAGGAGCATAACATAATTCATTTGGTTGTATGGGATGGAATTTATAAGCCTAATTCTCAAGGTGGATTAGGTATAAGAAACCTTAGACAAATGAACACAACCCTTCTTATCAAAATGGGTTAGAGATTACTCAAAAATACTTACTTGCAATAAGACTTTATCAAGGATTTCAAGGATTTCACCTCTTCCGGATCTACCCCTAGGATCCCACTTCTGGAACTCTCTCATTAAAAGCAAAGATATTATTTCAAAGGGCATTAGATGGGAATTTGGGAATGGCAGTAAGATCAAATTTTGGGAGGATAAATGGAACTTAGATCTTGATCGATATGAGGGAAAATCTTTAGAATAAGATAAGACTAAAGTATGGAGAGAGGATAAGTGGCTATCTTGAATGCATTAATGGAAAAACCACTTGGAGAAGATTATCCCTTAGGTAAATAAATGACATGGAAAGATATAATATATCCTTAATCCAAAAAAATATTGCAAACATTTATATCCCTAATAAAAATGTTGATGATGAATTAATCTAGTAGGACTCGGGAGATGGAAATTATAGCATCCTATCTAGATATAATAGTCAAAATCAGCTGCTCAACTCTCATACTTGTTGGAAGAAAGTGTGGTGCAAAGAGATGATTCTAAATTCAACTTCTTCAAGTGGATTACAGTCCAAAATAAAATCCTCATAGTTGAAAATCCAAGAAATAAAGGGCATATTCTTATAAACATATGCATCCTTTGTAAAGAAGCGAAAGAAACTGTTAATCACATCTTCATTCATTGTAAAAAAAATTCTCTATGGGGACTCATTCTGGGAAAAAATGGTTTGAAATGGGACCTCCCTCAATCGGTGAGTGATCTAAAGGACAATTGATATTATCAAATAAAAAAATTCTCGGTCAAACTCCTATGGGATTTTACACTCCCTCACATGGTTTGGGCTATATGGAAAGAAAGGAACAAAATAATTTTTCAAGGGAAAGTGTTACAGGTTGGCATAGTCTTTAAACATCTGATCCTATTGATAACTTAGAACTTCAAATCCTCCATCAAACCCTCAAAATAAGTCTTAACGATTCAAACATCAAGTTCCTTAGTAAATGGAACTTACATCTTGAACAAGATCTCAAGCAAAAATGTTCTAAACTTACAAGGAGCAAGATTGTTTGGACCCACCTCAAGAAGGATAATATAAGCTAAATTTTGATGGTGTCACTAAGGGAAACCATGACAATGTTGGGTGGAGGAGTCATTAGGAATGATAAAGGATACCTCATAGTAGTCTATGCCGAGAACATGGCGATCCAAACCAATCATTATGTTGAGGCGTTAGCTACTTTATGGGGAATCCAACTTGCAAAATATTTGAACATCTCAAATCTCTAGGTTGAAGGGGATTCTATGAACATATTGAACTGCCTTCAAAGCAAGTCCCCTCAAGTTGGACCATCAACAAAATCATTGAAGACTTTATCCTCACTCTAAGGGATTTCTCAAATTATGAAATTTCCCACACCTTCAAAGAAGGAAACAAGGTGGTTGACTTGTGTGTAAACATTGGTGTGACTTTTGAGACTCTTCAACATTGGATTGGGAATGATAGTACACCTATTGAGATATTGAACACATCGCAACCCGTGAAAGAAGAAAAGTGCAAAGTTGAGGTGAATTTGAAGAGCTGCAATTTGTACGGTTTGTTGGCTCATTTGGCTTTTCTATCCTCATTGCTTTGGTCTTGTTGTGATTAGCATTAGGATTTTTGCTTTTTTGTTTTGGATCTCATCTTGCCTCCCGCCGCTGGTTTTATGTTGGTTTTGTTTTGTCTTTTTGTAGTTTTTGAGTTGGTTTCTATTCTCTTTCGAGTTTTTTTATGTTTGTTCTAGTTTTGACTCTTGAGATATTTATGGAAATATCTGGATTAAAGATCCTTTTTGTAACAAGGTAGGGACCCTGTCAAAACCCTCCTTTTACCAAATATCAAAAAATTATTTATTCGTTTAGTATTTTTTTGTAATTCATTTATCCATATTTAGGTAAATATATACTATCTTACACACCTTTTAGGGTTATATATTGTTTAATATTATGACAAATATGAATTTATTTGGTTTTTATAGGGTTGATTCTATTTCATGCTCTTAAAGCCAATAGACATAGATTTATTATGTTTGATTTTGAGCTCTTCGTTATTTTTCTCTAAGAAAAGTTTAAATTCTAATATCTTTATAAGGCATGTATGATCAATGTTTTGATTTCAACTCAAGCCACCAAAAGTGATTTGATGCAAAGGCTTACATATACTCTTCAAATTTCCCAACAAAATGTTATAAAAGTCACAAAAAATAGCTATCTAATTACTTTCACTCAACAACCTTCACCTTTAAGAAGTCTAATTTTGCTCAAAAGACTAAAAACGTATAAATCATTGTATAAAAATCCATATTTACTTTAGACATGCTTTATAACACCATACTAACTTTCTCAAACAGTCTAATTAGCCTCAACACAACATTCTACTTGATTTTCCTTTTTACACCTCATTTTTGTTACTTACCCCGTAAATAGAAAAATTATGACAAAACTTTCTCAATTTCCACTTCCATACCTAACTGGTAGACTTTTCTACTACCCATTATGCTCATTAACATGCCTAGGAAGTTTAAAACCTCAACTCCACACCAATCTTTTTATTCACTTTGTAGTTTTTCAATCCTTTGGTAATTAGCCCCCTCTGTCCTGCAAACCTCTATGTCTAGGACATTACACAAACAACCAAGGAAAAGTATTTATATTTTTGACACCCATTAGGCTCTTCTTTCTTCATGGTGAGTTTCAAGTTCCAACTCCTTTCCTATTCCTCCCACCACCAAACCCTCCTTTTTAGCTTGTTTCTAGATCTAAGCTAGGGTTTCTGGAAAATTGTTAGGGTTTGATCTTTCTATCACTATTAAAACTTCTCTAACATCTTGAACCATCTCAATACACCCTATTCATAATTATTCCAATGCCTCAACACCTCTAGCTTCCAATAGACTAATTTACATGTTTTGATTTATAAACCCTCTCACTTGTTTTGAAACCCTCAATCCTTTTATACTTTGTTCTTACTATTTTGACTTCTTTCACACTTTCCATAACTGATTTCTTGCTTCTCCCAACCTCTCACTTCCTCATTACACCATCATATTTGATCAAGATGCTCTCTTTCTTATTAACATGTATTCCACAAGCCTTCACAATAAGGTTTTTCACAAGGCAATTAAGGCTTATTCCTAATTCAGGTAATTTTAACTATTGTATTATTCCTAATTCACTCATCAATGTTCTAAGATTCCTATTCACTCCACTGATCATTCTCTTCTAAACCTTTCTTTATTCACTCCTTAACCTCCCTTCCACCTTCTAAATAACAATTCCTCTCTAGGTTCATACTAGTTAAAGATTTCCTTTATGCCTGTGTCAGACAGTCTCTGTACTTATTAGTTCTTGACTCTATGGGTTTGTATTATACTCCCAAAACTCCTCAATATCTCCTTATAACACCTTTAAATTTCTAAGTTTCCATAGATTTTACAAAGGTTATATTTGACTTACTTTAACTTATGACATTCCTTCCAAACCCTCAACTTGGGGTAAATCACTACATCCTCTGTGTGTTTTCCTTCCTTGGTTCTCAATAACCTTTTAAAACTCCTTAAGTATTCCTCTTCTTCTAAAAACCTTCCCTAACCTGCCTTGCTAATCATTCATCTTCACTTGATGACCAATACACTATTTAACAATGATACATTTAGTTTGTCTCGGTTTACACACATATAAGCTTATGCATGTGATTTTACTATTCAACATTCTTCACAAAAGTATCCAAATTGTTCTTGGTTTACTCTCTCATAAAACTCCTAATGCACTTAAATAATTTTATTATGGTGGTAGGAGGAAAAGGTTTCTTATTTCTCAATGTCTCCCAACACTCCTTTCTCTCCGCATGTTACTTCTAAGGGTTTAACAACATATTCCTTATAAGTCTCTCAATTAAGGTAATTGGGACACCTCTATAATGTATGAATGTCACCAAAATGACCACATGACTATGCTTTCACATTTTAAAAAAACCTCAATAACCTCATCCTTCATTAGGTGTTCTTGACTACCTTATAGTTACTCAACCTATATTTTCTTCACAGACTCCCAAGTGTATGTGGATCTATCTCTGCAAAGTTTAACTCTTCCTTAAATCACCAAACCGTGCACACAATATAGTCAAGTCAAAGTTTATAAATTCATGATCTTAAAGTTTCTTAACCCATGTTTCATCCTTTCTTTTATCTCTATATTTCTCTTATCACACCTAATAACCATCATGATACATTCTATGTCTAGTTTAAACATTCTTTGTAAAGTTATCATTCATTTAACCCTTAAGAATAGGGTATGGCATATTGTATATTGTTTCTTGTTTTTTTTCTATATATTAGCTACCAAGAAATTTCTTGATGAATTTCAAAACCTGTAGATACCTCTTACACAATTTCCCACATCAAATATTTCATGACAAACCATAATTATCGTGCCCACATTCCATTCATTATCAACTCGAAACACAGTTTGATAAACACAGTTTTGGACTCTTGAGTCTTAATGTCAAGATCATCATAGTATTGATAAATAACTTAGTTTTATTAACCCTTTTCACCTTTTCCTAACAACTTCCTCAATTTCACAATCTTATGAAAACCCCATATAAGTTTTCATTAGTTCTTATAATTCATAAATAACTCATTATCTTCCTAGCACAATGGCTTTCACTTTACTTCTTTGATGGTATTCCTTCACAATTCACTCTTGCATGTCCTTATTCCTCTCATTCATGAGATTTATAGTATTTATAAGCCTATATAAACATTCATTCATCAAAAAATAGGCATAAGATTCAATTTCTTAGTTTTAAACCTTCAATTTATGATATTATACAAGCATACACAATCCTTTATTATAAGAAGCTTTCATTGAATTAAAACCATAAACTTATACAATCTTCCCTGAGACTTAGAGGATCTATTACAATGATATGCTCTCTTCACAACCTCTACCAAATTCCACCGCTATTCTAACTCCTTAGCATGATGATAAAGAAAGGAATGGTAGTTAGGTTTCCAACCCCTAACCCATACATAGTTAATTCAACTATAGTAATTTTTCTCCTTGGTAGGGTCAAGAGAGTGTTCTCAAGACATGAACACCTTATTACATGAACATTAGAACTATACTAACCCCTAACTTCCTAACACACTAACACTTAGAGCTAGGATACACTACTAAGCTAATTTGAATATTTAAATGTGGATTTTGGAGGGAAACCTCCAAAATGCCACTTATTACATCATGAAGGGTCCATATGGACTAAGTAGGACCCTAAAGCATCCTAAGAACCTCCTAAGAACCTAACAAAGCCAAAATTTAAGTATATACATGATGCTCCTGCATCATACTCCCCATGTGGAGAGAAACAAGCTATGTACAAAGGCCTTTTCTTCTTTCTTATTTTCTATTTATGCTCCATTTGTTAAATTGTCTTCCTTGTTGCTGCATCATTCTTCATCTTCATCAGCTTCACTCTTCCTTTGATCTTTACTCTTTATCTTCATCCTCTTCATCTTGTCTTTACCCTAAAAATGAGGTCTTCATGTCTTCTTCTCTTCATTTGAGCTCTTAGATGATTTGATCTTTCAATGTTTTCTAACTCTCCATCAAGATTACCTGCATTCAAACATGAGAGCAAAAAAACATTAGATTTAAAAACAAAATACTTTTGAGTCTCTTTAAAAACTTTTTCTTCACTTTTTTATTCTTTTTCAGTCTCCTCTTCCATCATCACCATTCTTGCTTCTTCATCCTACATATTTTCACCATTCAAAGCACATTCAAGTGCTAACTCCTCTTTCTCTAAATTTTCTTTGCTCACATACACAAAATTAAATTCAGATTTCTCACATTCTTCATCAAATTTCTCTTCACAAATGCATTCTTTCATCATCATTTTTTTATTTCTTTTTCTTCTTTCTTGTTTTCCTTCTTTTTCATCATTTTTAACTTATTTTCCTCTATTCTTATCTTCTTTTTTAGATGTACTTTATTTTCTCTTTCCATGAGTGACTTTATGGGCCACTTCACCACCTTCTTCATCACTATCTGCATTTCCTCTCTTTGTATTTCTCTTAGATTTTTCTATAACTCATCTAGTTGCTCCATATTTATTCTTAACTCTCTAATTTCTTTCTCTTCCCACATTCTTATTTTCCTCTCCATCTCTCTCATTCTCTCTTCTTTACTTTTCTTCTCTCTCATATCTTTATCTTTTTCACTATTCTTCATCAATTTAAGAATCTCTCTTGTTATCTTTGCCTCCAACATATTTTATCAAGTCTTTTCACCTTGCCAAGTCTCACCTAGGTTTGTTTTCTTACCTAGTCTCTTGACTTCTCTTTTGTCTTCACTTTCTCTTCTCTATGTCTTCGCTTTCCTTAATTTTAAGGAGTAAATTCTCGAGTGTAAGTTCACATATACAACTCAAAAGAAGAAACTGTCGCTTCAAATCACTTTAACAAACCCATTACATTCATCAACACAACTATATACAAATGTTTAGATCAAAATGACTATTATTTCATTCATTAACAAAACAAACTTAAATACCTTGATCTTCATGCTCGATACCAAATGATGCATAGGCCTACATGTACTCTTCAAATCACCCAAAAAAATTCTATAGAAGTCACAAAACAACTATCTAGTTCATTTCGCTCAACAACCTTCACCTTGCTTAAGAAGCCTAATTTTTCTCAAAAGACTAAAAATGTATAAATCATTATATAAAAATCCATATTTACTATATACATGTTTTTAACACCATACCAACTTGCTTAAATAGTCCAATTAGCCTCAACACAACATTCTACTTGATTTTTCTTTTTAGACCTTTTTGCTAATAGCCTACAAATAGACAAATTCTGACACAACTCACTCAATTTCCACTTCCATCCCTGAATGGTAGACTATTATACTACCCATTATTCTCATTAACATGCCTGGAAAGTTTGGACCTCAACTCCACACCAATATTCTTTTATTCACTTTTTATATTTGCAAGCCTTTGGTAAGTAAACTTATTATCCTACAAACTCTCGTGGTTAGGACATTACACAAAAAACTAAGGAATATTATTTATATTTTTGAAACCCATTAGGATTTTTTTACTTCATGGTGAATTTCAAGTTCCAACTCCTTTCCTATTCCTCCCAACACCAAACCCTCATTTTCTAGCTTGTTTTCTAGGTCTAAGTTGGGGTTTCTTGGAAAATTGCTAGGGTTTGATCTTTCTATAACTTTTATAGCTTCTATGACATCTTGAACCATCTCAATACACCCTATTCATACTATTAGTGCAAAATCACATCACCCCCAAATGAGTCATGGATCTGCTTTTCTAAGGCAGTATGCCAGGTCATTTGGTGTGATTTTATAATACATGGGACCATCTCTCAAGCGTGGGACTTGCAGACTTGAGATGACCCTCCGGAGAAATTCAGCTTCTTCTTCCTGATCCTAATGCTAAACTAATCCTAATGTAAAAATGACGTCTAACTACACCTATCCTAACAATGCCAAGGAGACATGGAGAGAGAGAGTGCATAAAGAGGGAAATCCTACACTAATGAGGTGATAGCACCAAGAAAAGGGAAGTGCTGATCATCTATCAAAACGGCCATGAAATGAAGGGAGGTGAGGTGAGAAATGGAGAGGATGGATAGCAACATCATAGACCAAATGTTAGATTCACACAGAACTCCATTTCTGATCCCCACAAACATAGCTCCCAGATCTATAAATGAAACATCCAAAACATGCATGGAATACTCCAGAACGATGAGAGGCAAGAAGATGCAATGAAAACAAGCGAAGGATGGACAAACGCATCACAAAAATGAGTTTTATTGCTTCATAAATTTTCACAGAGCATCATACATGAGCAAAGAGGAAAAGAACACCATTTACAGAGTAGGGGAGGAGGTTCAGACTCCATTTTTACCCCTGGGAAGAAAAGAAGAGGGGAGGCAGAGAAGAAGAATGAACAACATTTTTTACAATGAATCTTGCCCCTGTATTTATAGATTTGATCAGAGAGAAGAAAGAGAGAGAGAGAAGCATGAAATGTAGGTCAAAGCTCAACCACTGCTATTAATGCTTCTGCTAAAATCTGCCCACAATATGTCGCTTCTGGCTCCCCAGTAGGTCGAATCAAATCAGATCTGGTATTTGAAGAGATTGGATTCTACGTTAATGGCCTGGAAGAATTTTCTTCATTTTTACCTACCAGGGCCTGCAAAATATGATTTTTTTATCCTTCCATGGCGTAGAGGACGTTGAGACGCTTCCAACGGTGTCAGATTTGCTATATTTCGAGCCCTGAGTCAAAAGATATGCCCCTTTGAAGTTTTGCATCAATTATGTACAAATGGGTGGGAAAAAAATTTGAAAAATGGGTCCCCCTTTTAGATTGGGACACGTGGCGGCTAGATTGGGACAAAAATCAGGTCTGCGGGCTCAGAACTTAACTTTTCTCCTTTTTCAAAAAAATTGCAAAACCCAGAAAACTCCACGGCCCCGAAGCTCCACATGGACACGTGGCTCCTTTTGATTGGATGGGAAATGCGCTTTCGTCTTTGCTTTTATACCTTTTCGACAAAAGGAAAACCTTCACTTTTTTCCTCGACTCCCCACCTTGGCTTTGACTCGGGTCTATATGTTGACTTTTTTCCTTAGCGGAGTCACAGGCCATTTGCAACTTATACTCCTTTTTTGGGGCAAAGGGAAAAAAATTAATTTTTCCCCTACGCCCCACCTTCCCCACAGGACATGCATCATTATGGCACTTACTTGGGAACCTTCTCTCTATTTGACCCTTGAATCAGCACCATTGAGACACTTGGCAGCCTCTGTCGGCCTGTTTGTGCATTGACTATTCAACTAACTCTGCCCCCTTTGAGGACATGTGGAGGCACCGCGCATGTTTGCAAATCTGACCCAAATTTTTCCTTTGGAGGAGCGTCGAGTTGACACTTGTTGGCCTTTGTTGCTTTGTGGACTTTTCAACGGTCCTTCTTACCTTTTAGACTTTGGGCTATGTGGCAAGCTCGCGCTCATTTGGGTTTCGCCTTGGGACCAACTCTTGGGGATGTGCCACACTGACACTTGGCACTCTCCGCTTGCACATTCATACTTAGCCAATTTTTTTAGGCCCGCCCTATCCACCTTTGACTCTGTTTAACCATTTGACCCTACCTCCATTCCGCCTAGGACACATGGAGATGTGGTGTTTGTTTGAGCCTCTCTATTTGGATCCATCTTTGGAGAAGCGCCATGAGGACATGTGGTTTCTTCTACTACCTCCTCCATACTTAGTTGATTTTGGACCCTTTCCTAAACTATTCAAGCCCGAAAACTTCCAGACTTCACCATTTCTTGTTTCTTGCATCTAGTCTCTTTAAAATTGTCTCCTCTTTCTTCTCTTCCCCGCCACTCCATTGTTGAGTCCTCCCTTGACCCTTTAAATATATTTAGGATGTGGAAATGCTCAAAAGAACTGTTTCTTCTATTTCTTCTTATGCGGGGTCGAATTTGACTCTCTCGGGCTTCTGTTTTTCACTTTTCCTGGTTCTGGGACATGAGCTCGTGGGTCTGTATCATTTCCCTTCATGTTTTCTTTATGTGTAAGGCTTGTTCTGACCAAACTTTCAAGTGGGAAATTTGGGATAACACATACTTCTTCCAATGCCTCAACACATCTCTAGCTTCCAATGGACTAATTTACGTGTTTTGAATTCTAAACCATCTTCACTTGTTTTTGAAACCCTCAATCCTTTTATACTTTATTCCTTGCTATTTTTACTTCTTTCACACTTTCCATCACTAAGTTCTTGCTTCTCCTAACCTCTCACTTCCTCATTACACCATCATATTTTATCAAGATTCTCTCTTTATTATTATCATGTATTCCTCAAGCCTTCACAATAAGGTATGTCACAGGCAATTAAGGCTTCTTTTGTAATTTTAACTCTTGTATTATTTATAGCTCACTCATCAAGGTTATAAACTTCCTATTCACTCCATTGATCATGCTCTCAAACCTTTCTTTATTCACTCCTTATCCTCGCTTCCACCTTTCAAATAATAAATCCTCTCTAGGTTAATGATTGTTAAATACTTCCTTTATGTCTAGGTCGAGGACAGATATCTATATTGATTAGTTCTTGACTCCATGCATTTAAATGATACTCCCAAAACTCCTCAATATCTCCTTATAACACCTTTAACTTGCTAAGTTTCCTCAAATCTTACAAAGGCTATATTTGACTTACTTGAACTTATGACCTTGCTTCCCAACCCTCAACTTGGGGTATATCATTGTATCCTCAAAGTGTTCTCCTTCCTTGGTTCTCATTAACCTTTTCAAACTCTTAAGTCTTCCTCTTCTTATAACAACCTTCCCTAACCTAACTTGCTAATAATTCATCTTCACTTGATAACCAAGACACTATTTAACAATGATACATTTAGTTTGTCTCAGTTTTCACATACACCTCTTACGCATGTGATTCTAATCTTCAAAATTCTTGACAAAGTATCCAAATTTTTCTTGGTTTACAAACTCTTTCATCAAACTCCTAATGAACTTAACTAATCCTTATGAGTGTATGAGGACAAGGTTTCATCTAAATTGAGGGTTTCTTCTTTCTCAATGTCTCCTAAGACTCCTCGCCCGACATGATACTTCCAATGGGTTAACAAAATAATTCTTATAAGTCTTTCCATTAAGGTGATTATGACATCTCTATAATGTATGATTGTCACCAAATTGACCACATAACTATTTTTTTCACCTTTGTTCAAAAACCCTCAATAACCCCTCATTCATTGGGTCTTCTTAACTACCTTAGATTTCCTCAACCTATATTTTCTTCATAGACTCTCAAATGTATGTGGATATATCTTGAAAAGTTTAACTCTTCCTTAATTCACCAAATTGTGCACACAATATAGTCAAGTCAAAGTTTAGAAATTCATGGTCTTGGATTCTCTTAACCCCTGTTTTAGGCTTTCTTTGATATCTAGATTTCCCTGATCACACCTAATCACCATCATGACACATTCTCTATCTAGTTTAAACATTCTTTGTAAAGTTATCCTTCATTAAACCTTTAAGAATAGGGTATGGCAGATTATACTGGTGTTTCTTGTTTGTTTTCTATATATTGGCTACCAAGAACTTTCTTGATTAATTTTAAAACTTTTAGATACCTCTTACACAATTTTCCCACATCAAATATTTCATTACAAACCATAATGCTCATTCCCACATTCCATTCATTATCAACTCAGAATACACAGTTTGATAAACACAATTTTGGACTCTTGAGACTTAATTGCAAGATCATCACAGTATTGATCACAAACTTAGTTTTATTAACCTTTTCACCTTTTCCTAACAACTTCCTTTAGTTTTCCATTCTTATGAAAATCCCATAGAAGTTTTCATTAGTTCTTAGAATTCATAAATAACTCATTACCTTCCTAGCACAGTGACTTTCACTTTACTTATTTAATGGGCTTCCTTCACAATTCACTCTTACATGTCCTTCTTCCTCTCATTCATGAGATTTATAGTATTCTAAGCCTGCATAAACATTCATTCATCAAAAATTAGGCATAAGATTCAAATTCTTAGTTTTAAACATTCAATTTATGATATTATACAATCATACATAGTCCTTTATTATAAGAAGATTTCATTGAATTAAAACAATAAACTTAAACAATATTCCCGAGCCTTATAGGTTGTGTTATAGTGACATAATCCACTCACAACATCTACCAAATTCCACCACCATTCAAAATTCTTAGCATGATGATAAATAAAGGAAGGGTAGTTAGGTTTTCAACCCCTAACCCATACATGGTTATGTCAACTATAGTAAGTTTTCTCTTTGGTAGGATCAAGAGAGTGTTCTTAAGACATGAACACCTTATTACATGAACATTATAACTATATTAACCCCTAACTTACTAGCACGGTAACACTTAGAGCTAGGATACACTACTAGGCTAATTTGAATATTTAAATGTGGATTTTGGAGGGAAACCTCCAAAATGCCACTTATTACATCATGAAGGGTCCATATGGACTAAGTAGGACCCTAAATCATCCTAAGAACCTAACCAAGCCAAAATTAAAGTATATACATGATGCTCTTACATCATGATTAAATATAAGAATGGAACTAGGAAGAGTGTTAGGATTCATAGAAAACTTGTTTATTTTATTTAAATTCATTTAATTAACTCTAGAGTAAGCTTAAAAATAAAATGGAATCTAAAAATCATAATTCATTTATAAATTATGTTTATTTGCAAACTTTAATTATTATTTGAGAAATACTATTATGAATGGACCTCTCAATTAATAGATAATATACATGAATGTGTTTCTGATCGTGAGAATTATTTAGCAAACTAAAATAGGGTTGAATTTCTCGATGCATCTTATAAAATAGATAATGGATATATGAGAGCTCATAATGTCGATCTTGCTCTAAAATTTAGAAAATATCTTTCGGATCATCGTGATCAACTTCCTATCTTGATTGATGACATCCAATAACTTCGGTCTATACCTTCTCATGTATTTGTTTCTAAAAATTATCCCACCCTAAATCAATTTGTTATTTCTTCCAATGTTGCTTATATTATTTCTAATGTTCCTTGTGTAGTTGAAAATGTTATTTCTTCTCAATTTCATCATATTTCTCAAAATGTTATTGCTTCTCGATTTCTTCTCAAAATTTAAGTTCTTCCAATTTATTAACAATATCTTATTCGGTATTATGTTTCTCAAAATTATTCCATCGATAATGTTCATTATAATTCCTATTAACCTCTAGCTTCCAATGTTCATCAATTTATTTCACATGTTGCTAATCATTTTATTTTTCAAAACTCTTATATTCCAAATTATGCTACTTCTTCATCATATACATATATTCAAAAAACCAAAATTAATGATATGATGCATGCCTTACACAACTTAGAAATTCACATGAAAGGTCATGACCATTTTTTTCTTTTGAAGTGTAGCCATGGGAAGATGAAAGGTCATGACATTTCTTTTCCAGCCATGGGAAGATGAAAGGTCAAGATGGGAAGAAAGGTCATGACTTTCAAACTTCTAGGGTTCGATGGACTTCTTAAAGGATTGTAATCCTATAAATAGAGGTGTTAGGGTATCTTGAAGATATCTTGTGTGTTCAAGAGGTCTTGAGTCTTAGTGATCAAGAGGTGATCAAGAGTGATCAAGGTTAAGCAATTGGGTGTCAATTGTGGTTTAGATGTGGTTTAGCATCTTTGGAATTCTGTTGTGAGTTCATAATTGAGAGAAGACTATGAGAGTTGTTTTACTCTTGTTGATAATAAAATATGAGCAAGTTCTTGGTGGACGTAGCCCACATTGGGTGAACCACGTTAAATCTTGTCTTGTCTTCTTTTGTGCATTATTTATTTATGTTGTTATATTTTTGCATGTATACTTTTGCTATATAGTTTCCTACTACTGTGATTTGAGGAATTGTTTCCGCATATTTGTTCTCTAATTCCTAACAACTGGTATCAGAGCTTTGGTGGTTTTTTTCTGAAGTGGTAAATCACAGGGAAAGTTTAGCTTGAGTGGGAGCTATGGCGGATGAGGGAAGATCAAGGGTTGAGAAGTTCAATGGGTAGAACTTTGGTTTGTGGAAGATGTAAATGGAGGATTACTTATATCAAAAGGACCTCCATGTTCCTTTGGTTGGAAAAGAAAAGAAACCTACAACCATGTCGGATGAGGATTGGGAGTTGCTGGATAGAAAGGCACTGGGAAATTTGGTTATGCCTTGCATCTTTGGTTGCTTTCAACATATCACAGGAGAAGACCACGGAAGGTCTCATGAGTGCATGGGGAAGTTATATGAAAAACCCTCTACCTCTAATAAAATATTTTTGATGAAAAAGTTATTTAATATGAAGATGTCTGAGAATGGTTCTATTGTTGTTCATTTGAATGAATTTAATATGGTTGTGAGTATGTTAAACTCGGTAAAAATTGACTTTGATGATGAGGTCAGGGCTTTGTTGATTTTGTGCTCCTTACCAGATAGTTGGGACAACTTGGTTATGGTTGTAAGTAATTCAGTCTCTAATAATTCAAAGCTGAAGTTTGAGGATGTAATAGGTGTGATCCTAAGTGAGGAAATGTGAAGGAAGAGCACCGAGAGATTCTTCTACTTTTGGAAATGCTTTGATGGTGGAGAGCAGAGGGAGACAAAAGAACAGAGGGAAAGGTAACCATGGGAAGTTGAATGATCATGGAAGGTCAAAGTCCAAGAGTAAGTTAGAATGTTGGCACTGTGGGAAGGTTGGTCATGCTAAGAAATATTTTGGGCTCTTCGGGATAAGAAGAACAAGGAGGAAACTAAAGAGGTAAATGTGGTAAGTAGGTGATGTTTGTCAGGATGCCTTAATTCTTTCTTTAGATAATATTGTTGAGTCTTGGGTGTTAGATTCAGGGCTTCTTTCCATGCCACCCCACATAGACATTACTTTACTGATTTTGTTCAAGGAGATTTTGGACATGTATATCTTGGTGATGATGAACCATGCAGAATAGTAGGGAAAGGTTGTGTTTGGGTGAAAATGTAGAATGGGAACACATGGCTACTTAAGGATGTTAGGCATGTGCCTAAGTTGAGGTAGAACTTGATATCAGTGGGTCAGCTGGGTAGTGATGGCTGTATGGTCAGTTTTACAATGGATTCTTGGAAGGTTACCAAGGGAGCTCTTGTGGTTGCAAGAGGTAAGAAAACTGGTACTTTGTATTTAACCAGTGGTGTTGATTATTGTAATTTAGTTGTTGCAGATGGAGATGCAACTTTGTGGCACTAGAGACTTGGTCATATGAGTCAAAAGGGCATGCAGATTATAAAGGATAGGTTTCCTAGATTAAAGGAGTTAGATTTAGACTTTTGTGAGGACTGTGTTTATGGAAAATAGAAGCGGGTGAGATTCCTCAAGGTTGGACCTACCAGGAAGGAGGGTAAGTTGGATTTAGTGCATATAGATGTATGGGGGCCAGCTAAGGTAAACTCTATTGGTGGTTCATGTTATTATGTCACTTTCATTGATGATGCAACTAGAAAGTTTGGGTATATTGCATTAGAAAGAAATCTGATGTGTTTGAAACCTTCAAAAGATGGAAAGCCTTGGTTGAGAATGAAACAGTCTCAAGTTGAAATGTCTCAGGTCGGATAATGGAGGGGAGTATTGCAGCAATGAATTTCTTGATTACTTGTTTGGTAAATGGGATCCACAGAAAAGAATGGTTCCAAATACTCCACAGAAAATGGAGTGTCAGAGAGAATGAACAGGACAATCATGGAGCATGCTAGGTGCATGAGGTTACATGTGGGGCTGCCACTCATGTTTTGGGTGGAAGTGAGTGAGCACAATTTTTATTTGATTAACAGAGGACCCTCTATGGCTTTGGATGGAGGTACACCTGAGGAGGCTTGGTCTGGTAAGAAAATTGATTACTCATTTCTTAGAGTATTTGGATGTGAGGTATTTGTTCACATTGATAAAGATGATAGGACCAAGTTAGAGGCTAAGTCTGAGAAATGCACCTTTGTTGGATATGGTGAGGATGACTTTGGTTTCCGTGTTTGGAGTCTTAAGGACAAGAAAATATTTTGGTCTAGAGATATTGTCTTTAATGAAAAATTCATGTATAAAGATCAGTTGCAGGAATAGAAAGAGGAATCAAAGAAAGAATACATAGTGTTAGAGGACATTGTGGACAACAAGGTGTCCAAGGGGATGCAGTTTAAGTGCAACATGTTCCGACACAAAGCCAATTCAGAACCTACTCATCAGAACCCCAAACTCCTGAGGTGAGAAGGTCTTCTAGGGTAAGAAGGGAACCTAAATGATTTACTCCATCTTTGAATTATTTATTGCTCACTAAAGTGGAGAGCCAGAGTGCTTTGAGGAAGCAAGTGCAGGTGGATGTCAAGAAGAAGTGGGAGTAGGCCATGGATGAAGAGCATAGATCTCTTATGGAAAACTAGACTTGGGATCTAGTGGAGCTACCCGAGGGAAAGAGAGCATTGCAGAACAAGTGGGTGTATAGAATCAAAGAGGAAGATGGAGGTAGGAAAAGATACAAGGCCCGGTTGGTGGTCAAGGGATTTTACACAAGAAGAAAGGTATAGACTTTGATGAAATTTTTTTCTCTTGTTGTTAAAATGACTTCTATTAGAATTGTTCTTGGTTTAGTAGTAGTAGAAGACCTGCACTTAGAGAAGTTGGATGTGAAGACTGCATTCCTTCATGGTGAGTTGGAGGAGGAATTGTATATGCAAAGCAACCACAGGGTTATGAGGTCAAAGGGAAGGAGAGGTTAGTGTGCAAATTGAAGAAGAGCTTGTATGGCCTAAAACAAGCTCCACGGCATAGTGGTACAAGAATTTTGATAGTTTTATGTAGGAGAAGGGTTACTCCAAGTGTCACTCAGACCATTGTGTGTACATCAAGAAGTTTCTTGATGGTAGTTATATTATTTTGTGCCTGTATGTGGATGATATGCTTGTTGCAGGGAAGAACATATGCAGAAATAAAGGTACTCAAGAAGAAGTAGCTAGGTGACTCCTTTGCTATGAAGGATTTGGGGGAAAAAAACAAATCCTTGGTATGAGAATAACTCGAGAACAAGAAAGAGAGGAAGCTGGTGTTATCTCAAGAAGAGTACATAAAGAAGGTCTTGGAGAGGTTTAGTATGCAGGATGCTAAACCGGTTAGTACCCCTTTGGCAGGTCACTTTAAATTATCAAAGGAGCAGAGTCCCAAGACTGAGGAGGATAAAATCTAGATGTCAGGGTACCATACTCATCAATGGTTGGTAGCTTGATGTATGCTATGGTATGCACTAGGCTTGACATTTCCCATGTAGTGGGAGCAATGAGCAGGTTTATGAGTGATCTAGGTAGAGAGCACTGAGCAGAAGTGAAGTGGATCCTTCAGTATTTGAGAGGGACCATGGGAGAAACATTGTGTTTCAGTGGATCAGACACTACATTGTGTGGTTATGTAGATTCATACATGGCAAGAGATTTGGACAAGTAGGAGGAGCACATGACAAGGTTATGTATTTATGGTTGGTGATACAATGGTGAGTTGGATTTCATGGTTACAAAAGGTTGTGGCTTTTTCAACCACAGAGGTTGAGTATGTTGCTGCCACAGAGGCAAGCAAGGAGATGATTTGGCTACAATAGTTGCTTGATGAGTTTGGGTCATAAGAAGAAGTTGGGAGACTACACAGTGATAGTCAGAGTGTTATTCATTTAGCGAAGAACTCCACTTTTCACTCTAGGATGAAGCACATTCAACTGAGATATCATTTCATCAGGGAAGATTTGGAAGAAGATAAGTTGAAGCTGGAAAAGATTCATACAGTCAAGAATCCTATGGATATGATGACCAAGGTGGTCACAAGGGAGAAGTTGAAGTTGTGTTCAACTTTGATTGGCCTTCATGGTTGATAATGAAGGGTTGAGAACTTTTTCAATAGGAATAGTCTCAAGTGGGAGATTGTTGGGGTGTGGAGCCTATTTTTGGTCTTCTCAAATCAGTATTGAAGTGTGGAGTTTGAATTGGGAAGATGAAAGGTCATGACCATTTCTTTTCCAGCCATGGGAAGATGAAAGGTCATGACAATTTCTTTTCCATCCGTGGGAAGATGAAAGGTCATGACTTTCAAACTTCTAGGGTCAGCTTTTGGACTTCTTAAAGGATTGTAATCCTATAAATAGAGGTGTTAGGGTATCTTGAAGATATCTTGTGTGTTCAAGAGGTCTTGAGTCTTAGTGATCAAGAGGTGATCAAGAGTGATCAAGGTTAAGAAATTGGGTGTCAATTGTGGTTTAGATGTGGTTTAGCATCTTTGGAATTTTGTTGTGAGTTCATAATTGAGAGAAGACTGTGAGAGTTGTTTTACTCTTGTTGATAATAAAATATGAGCAAGTTCTTGGTGGACGTAGCCCACATTGGGTGAACCACGTTAAATCTTGTCTTGTCTTCTTTTGTGCATTATTTATTTATGTTGTTATATTTGATTTGAGGAATTGTTTCCACATATTTGTTCTCTTAGGGTATTATTTTTTCTTGTTTTGATCTACGAGTTTGGTAGCTCAATGTAGATTTTACGAGTTAGCAATTGGCCTCCTCTCGTCGTCACTAGCTCACCTCACCTATCACAATAACTTTGAGGCTCATTCCTTTGAGTTCATATATGATCGCTCATCCTCTATTCTAGAATAAGAAAAATCAAACATGTGACCTCTAGGTTCACAGCCACGTGCCCCACCACTACACCACAACATTAATTTGGTGAAATTTTGACCTCCCCATCTAAGTTCACTCCCGTGAACATGCGTGAGAGTTAGGCAAAATGGTTCGGGAACACCTCTTTGGAATCTTTGTTCACATGGTGAGCTCCTCAACCCAACTTGGGCACTTCCCTTTGGTGCATGATGGCTTTGATTTGAATCATCCTCTTGAAAATCAGATGATATATCTCATATCACCTCTAGCTTAGTGCATATCACCCTATCTTAACCGCATTATATACAAACTTAGCCTTTGTGTTTGGCCCCAACATGGAAAATCTAGCTTAGAACATATATCTGCGCTTAACTCACCTCCACATCAGCTATAACGATTATCACCAAATATGCACATCTCCTTGCTTGGTCATCTTGTATCAATGAGGTTCCTTTGTGCTAGATTTATTAGGATTAAAACCTTATTCTCTCATTTTTCAACTAAAAGGAGAACATAAAATTCATAATTTATAATTATTCTATGTGGAAACCACATACCGTAGTGGGATATCCTATTTATTACTTCAAAAGTTCTTATTTTGAGGCCTAATAAGTGATTTTTGGATTTGTTGATCCCATTGAACGTGACATGCCAACCTACTCGCCAACCTATTGAGCCCATCTCTAACTCACTTGATGCTTCTTCGATTTGGTCAAGCTTCTCAACCTCTTTAATATGACTTGATAATTTATTGATTGATAAAGGATCTCACGAGTTGTATTACATTTTCAAAAATATAGATTTTTATAGAAATTTATAAACAAAGGATTAGAATTAGAGGTTAAAAATCTCTTTTTGTAAATGTCAATTTTTTCGAGGGCACATTTTATCCATTATTATTTTCGGGGGGTAGTAGTCATTTTCTTTTTATCATCATGTCAAAGAGTGTGGCCTCTTCTTCTGTTCCTACAAACATAATGGATCTATGTTTGTTCGAACAATTAAATTCAAAAAATTATCATGCATGGAAATTGAAAATGGAACATTTTCTCAAATATTGGGGTATCTAATGCATGTTTCAAGATTTTATACCTACCTTCACAAGTGAAAAATATAATTATGGTTATGCATGCAAGAAATATGAGGCTCGAGGCTCATTTCACCGAATGTTGCAAATAGTATATAGTTACACATATTTATTGCTAAGTCTCGAAAAGAGGTATGGGAGAAATTTGAAAGTTTTTTTTTGCAAGATAAACAAGTTCAAATTTTGCAACTAGAAATGTAGTTACCATATTTTTCACCTTCAAATTTCCCTTCTATATAATATTTTTTGATGAAAATTTAAGGAATTTATAAGTTACTTAAAAGATGGTGGTAGAGATAAAAAGGATAATGAATGTATTTTTCTAATTCTATTAAATTTTAAAGGTCCTTTCATGATATTTACTTCTACTTTATTTTCCACTATGGATGCCCTTGGAGATTAGTTTAAGATGTCATCATTTGAGGTTTTTGTGATAGGTTATCTCCTGAACAAACAAAGTTAATGTCATTTGATGCCTTGCAAAACTCAAATCAAGTGCATTATTAGCAAACTCTCCTAAGGGTAAATGGAAACCTAAGAAAAAACCAAGATGTAAGACTCGTAGAATCCCCAAAATCATCTCCTACCATTATTGATTCACCTAAAAATTATGATTCTCATAAGTCTTCTAGTCCTGGTAAAGGGAAAATTTTCTCAAAAAGAAGGTGTATGATCCATGTCCATATTGTAGTAAGACAAATCATCCCGATTCTAGGTATTTTGTAAGAATTCAAGTAATGGAAAATTCCTTAAATAACACAAGCTTTATGTTCCACCACCGATGTATTTTTCCAACACCGGTAAAGGGAAAGATAATCTACATGGCCTTCTCTTCATTGAAAGATAAGTTGGTTTTTTATTTTGGTGTCACACATCATATAACTCATTCTAAAAATTTGTTGACTTCAGATTTCTACTTGTAGCACTTCTCATATTATGATGGGAAACTCTTCTTCAATTGATGTTTTGGGAGTTATAACTCTCAATGTGTCAATTGGTCTTATAAATCTATTTCTTCGTGTTCTTGAAATTTTATCAAATTTTTTGTTTATTTATCAAATTTATCATTTTGATGGTGGGAAAACTATTAATTATCTCCAAATGGTATTATAATTAAGGAATTGAATGACCCTAATGATATCAGTAGCTACAAGAGTGGTGGATCATTCTTCCATATTTTATCTCTTTGATAAGTTTAATACTTCAATAAGATCTTCATTAATTTCTCACTTTGATTCTATGAGTAAATTATGGCTTGAGAGGTTTGGTCATCTCAAATATAGATATTTGTAACAAATATCATATTAAACATGGTAATTGGCCTTCCAAATATTTTTTCTTCTAACAATGTTTGTCAAGTGATTAAGCTAAAATGTAAATACACAAGCCTAATTTGATGTTATAGTAGTAGTAAATGAATGCAATAATGAAATATAGAAATATACCAAAGAAAACTAAGTAATAAATAATGAAACCCTAATGTGCAAAGAAGGGTAAGATGTCTCGATTGATTTGCTAAGTTCTGGAAAGTGCACAAAGCTTAGAAGATAGAGAAATGTGAAGCACTAACCATCATACTAGAGCTTAGAAAATTGTAGAACTAGAGGAATAGGCTAGATAGGGGTGCTAGAGAGGGACAGGGGCACCCGTGGGTGCCTAGGTGCGATTCTAGCACACGGTGTTTGGAAATGCTCATAAACCTAAATTATTAGGGTCACAAGATGTTTGTTGATGCTCACATTTTGTCATTATGGATTCACACAATGATCATCGAGGTCGCAATAAACCTGCAAAGAAGTATAGACCTACAAAACCCTCAAATAGACATCAAATCCCAAAAAAGAAAGATGTAGAATGAGGGGTTGAACTGTCCTCAGCTGCCAAAATGGTGGACTTACAACTGAGCATTGCACTACATCTCAGACCTAATGTAGTTTTGTGTGTATGTGTGGAATTGTGCCCTAGGTTGCTCTTGTGTCAGTCGTGACGTGGATAGCAAACAAGTAGCTAGATGTATAATATAATAAATATGTAAATGGAATAGAATGAACTTCCCTCTTATGCAGTGTATGTAGATGAACTAGCCCTTGTGTCCCTTGTGATGAAGCTAGATGGATGCAATGGAGCTCTTAGATGCCTTGATCTATACAACCTTAGGTGGAAATAGTAGATGTTTAGTGCTTGGTCCCTTATTATGATCACATAATTTTATATTTATATGATTTTGTTGCTTTGAATTTTCATAATTAACCCTGAAAAGGTTGAATACCAAAAAAATAATATTCTCAAATGGCTAGAAATGACCCCAATAATTGTGAGTAAAGTACAAAGAGGACAGAGTGCCTAAATTGGACGAGGGTGTCTGACGCTAGCATCCTGGTTTGATCTTTGGTGTTAGGATGACAAATGTCGAAGATTGAAAAGGAAGACTGAGCAAGTAAGGGTGTAAGACTGAAAGTAAGCAACAAAAAGCAAAGAAAGGTGGCCAAAGACATGGGTTAATTAGTATTGTTCTTATTTAGGAATCATATGAATAGTATTATGTAATCAAGACTAGATAATTACCCAAAGTGCATGATTTTGTGTCTACATTTTCCACCACTTTATGTTGGTGAGTGGAAATCTCTATAAAATAAATTACATAGAGATTATACACGATATTCACGTAGATCAATATAGGAAATGTTTTGAGGAACTAGACAAAGCATGGAGTGATAAAAATGTGAAGTGTGGATGCTAAGGAGGAGAAAGTGAAAAAGTGATGAAAATGAACCTAGGGTGGAAAACACATGTGTAGGTGTCATGATGTACTTTTGTCGATGTCGATGTGTGTGATGTTGTTATTTTTGTTGTTGTGGTGATGTTGACTACCGCTTCCATATGGATGAACCTATAAAATCAAATATACATGTATATGATCAAAATATGTAAAAAGTGTGTAAGGAAAGTATGTAAAGTGTGAAAATGTGAAAAAGGAACATGTGCACTTGATTCGTGATGAGAAAAAGGGTGTAGAAAGGATCCTAAAGATGATGTTGATGCACGAGTTTTTGGGTAATATCACACCAGTGTAATAGAATAAGTGTAGGGAGAATTATCTAGTGTCATCTACCAACCTTTAACTACTTCCCACTATGTAAAACACCACTACAGATGGTGTGCATGTGATGAGGACTCTCTATCTTGTAAAATCTGCTATGTAAATACCTAGTGCTAAAGCACTCTCTACCCTATCAAAATCCTCTGTGACATATCAAAAAACTATGTAATTACCCCCTATTACTGGAACTTGAGGAATGTTGTTGTGTACTAAGGACCCAAGTTTAATTTTGAGCCTTGTATATAACTAAAACTATGCAGTACTAGTACCATGTTGTGTATAACTTTTTATGGGGTGATTGATTCACCCATATGATTCCCCCTCATTTGGGGTGCATGCGATGTCATTAAAGGAGTATGTGGCCCAAAAGAGGACCAACCATTGTGTTGAAATGTGCCCCTACAGGGGAAGGGAATGTTCTTGGTAGAAACCAAGGCACACACAAACAAGTGGCTAGGAAAGACAAGTGTTAGTACAATGAAAGACAAACACTCATGTATAAGATGAAATATAAGCTACGCAGACAATGTGTAAACATGTAAGAAGATAATGTAGACTGTGAAAAGTGGGTTGCAAACATGGGACATCACTCACAATGTCACAAAATAATCAATGTTGTAGTGGCCACACGGGAAGATTAATTTGCACACAACGAAGGGAAAAACTTGCAAACGATGGCAAAAACACTAACAAGCAATGTAACAGAAAACCATAAAAATAGATAGTTATGCATAACAAATTTTGCACATGAAGCACCCATTAGCATGTTAGAAAGATAAAAAGTATGTCAAAGCATATATAATATGATAATGTAGAGTGATAAGTACAAAATGAAACAATAACACCTATAGTGTATGAAATTGGATGCCCTCAAGAGCCTCTGTGGGACTTGTAATAGGTATTATGCCAAGCATCCATGTTACGTGTAATAGATCTGTAGAATCTATAATCACAACTAGAAAGTAAGTGAACACATGTGTGTATGATAAAGATAATGACATACAAGATATCTATCTAGCATGTGTAATAAGATGAACATGTAAAAGCATAAGTAAGCAAGAGTAAATACAACCAAGATATGCAATATGTTATGGATGATATGGAATGGAATGTAGTGTGAATGATAGGATTAGCTTTGCCCCCGAGTGGATGGGTATGTATGCAATGAGGTTCATTTATTTATGCCCCCTTAGTAGTCAAGAATGAACTATAAACAAGAGTGCATCATTGGGAAATGGTCTGAAATGTGTACAAAAGAAAGATGGTGATTGTAAGTTGTCATGTGATGTGTAGGATTGAATATGACAAAGTAAAAGTGATGGGGTGGTAGAATGTGTGATAATTTATCCTAAAGCATATATCACAAAAGTGTGGATGAAAGGATAGAAAACGTGATGATGTAGCACAAATCGTATATCACAAAATGTATGAATAAGATGGTAGAAAACATGATGATGTAGTATAAAGTGTATATCACATGAAATGTATGGATAAGATGTTAGAAAGGGGTGATGATTTAGCCTAAGAGCGTATATCATGACATGTGTGAAGAAGGTGGTGGCTAAAAATGTTGCATAGTATGATAAAAAGATTGGTTGATCAAATGTGTGGGTGTGATGAGGTCCATTTGATTGGTAAACCCTCAGCAGTTGAGTATGGACCGAGGGACTAAAGTTCATCATCGGGTAGTGAGAGTGGCACATATAAGTGGATGAGTAAAATGTGTGATGTGTGTAGTAAGTGAAAACTATGTCATAGGTGTGTGACATGTGAAATGTGTAATGTGGAATGTAGGGTGTGTAAGTATAATAGTATAATGTGTAATGCAAGATTTAGTGTGTAAAATGTGTATATATAGGTGTATAAAGCACAAAGTTTGGATGATGTAGAATAGATGGAAGATTGTATATATAGAAAATTGCATGATGTATGAAGATGTGTAATATGTAATATCTATTGTGTAATGTGTGTGAGGCTCATGTATATAGGATGCCCTCAACAATCAAGTGTGAACCGAAGCATAAGAATGTGTCATAGGCTAATGTGATGCAAATGTATGCGGATATGCAAGATAAATGTAAAAGACTAGATGTGATGTGTGTAAGATGTATGGTAGTTGATAAGGAGAAAAAGGTGTGGGGGAGTAAGTGTGATGCCCCCCAAGTGTGTAATAGTAAAGGTGATCAAGTGAAGTCATCTAAAAGGTCATCATTGTTCATGGTCAAAATTGTATGGTGAGGCATCTGAGACTTGATAAGCTATAGTGTCGGGTTGGTCACGTAAAGCACCATTTAAGCATAATTTGTACATTCCCATAGCATATTCCTCATTAGTGAAAGTAGGTAATGGACACTCATGTGCATACCACCGAGTCATATTAGGTGAATAACCAAGGAATGAATCATTGTAAATGAAAATGTGACCAAATGATATATCAGTGTGATTAGGGTCTAACATGCCCCCGATGTAAGCAAGCCAAGATTGTCCTAATGTAAGTGGAGAAGAGTGAGGGGCTCACGCAAGGTAGACGGTGAGATGGAAGACATGTAGACCATAAGCAACAGTGATAGTGATGAATCCATAATAGAGATGAGGATCATGAGTTGGAGGATAAATATCCTCAAAATCAAATCCTAGCCGAGTCAAACCATCATGTGAACATATAGTGACATCACAAGTAGGATCAAATGGAATGTGCTCCCAATAAGAATCATTCATGAAAAGTATACATGTAAAGGGAGGTGGTGTAGATGTCAATTGTGTATGAGAAGGTACGAAGGTGGTATGATGTCTGATGTAGGAACATACACCCTGATAAAGAACCATAACAATAGTAGTAGTAGGGGGAGGCGGAGATGTAGTTGGGACCGAATATATCATGCAAATGGAACCTTCAAGTGGTGGTAAATGTGGTAGCTCATCTATGGGTTGTGGGTCATCAGTAGTGTCAATTCGTGGAATAGGAAGTGTAGTATTTGGATCATGGTCACAATATTTGTATGGATGATGGTCACAAAGAACAAAAGTATACTCGATACCCTCATGTAGAAATTTGACACAATGATGCATTGTAGAGGCAACAACTTGCATGGCATGGAGCCATGGCCTACCAAGTAAAACAATTATTTGAAACTAGAAATTAAATGAAAAAGAAGACTGTGTTGAGATTTTTTGGCCCTAAATTAATAGGTTATGTTATCGATTAAAGTACGCTTGATACCCATATTGTAAATGTGAATCATGATATGCAAAGGTGGATCATTGTCAAAAATAGAAAGATCAACATGAGGATTATATGGGAAAGATATATGTTGGGAAAATGCATCGACAAATGAGTGATAGACTAAATCTAGATGCATATCAGTAGGAATGTGAGTAGTAGCGAGGAGATGTTGGACTTTATGTCTTAATTCAAGATTAGCAAGAAAGAAGTCATTAATTGAGATACTCATGATGATAAAATAATAAATATCCTAATAGCATGTAGATCAAGTCAGGTTCACCAAAATGATTATGCTAAAATGTAAATACACAAGCCTAATATGATGTTATAGTAGTAGTAAATGAATGAAATAATGAAATAAAAAATATACCAAAGGACAAAGTAAGAAATAAATAATGAAACCCTAATGTGAAAAGAATAGTAAGATGCTTTAGTTGATTCATTGAGTTTTATAAAGGGAACAAAGCTAGAAGATAGAGAAATGTGAAGCATTGATCCGTCGCATTGGAGCTCGAGAAAATTATAGAACTAGAGGAACATGCCGAGACGGGGGTGCCTGGGTCTATGGAAATGCTCAAAACCTAAATTCTAGGGTCAAGATGTTTTCAGATGCTCTCCTTTTATCACTAATGATTCGCACAATGATCACCGAGGACACAAAAACCCGCAAATAAGTATAGACCTACAAAACCCTCAAATAGACATCAAATCCAAAAAAAGAAAGATGTAGAATGAGGGGTCAAACTGTCCTCAGCTGCCACAATGGTGGACTTACAACTGAGTGTTGCACTACATCTCAGACCCAATGTAGTTGTGTGTGTGTGTGGAATTGTGCCCTAGGTTGCTCTTGTGTCAGTCGCACGTGGATAGTGAGCAAGTAACTAGATGTAGAATGTAATAAATGTGTGCATGTAATAGAATGAACTTCCCTCCTATGAAGTGTATGCAAAAAAACCAGCCCTTGTGTCCCTTGTGATGGAGCTAGATGGATGCAAATGGAGCTCTTAGATGCCTTGATGGATGCAACCTTAGGTGGAGATAGTAGATGCTTAGTGTTTGGTCCCTTATTATGATCACATAACTTTATATTTATATGATTCCTTTGCTTGAATTTCATAATTAACCTCGAAAAGGCCGACTACTAAAAATATAAGATGCTCAAATGGCTAGAAAGGACCCAAAAAGTTTGAGTAAAGTACAAAGAGGACATGGGCACCTAGATTGGATGAGGTAAATTAGTGTTGGCATCACGGTGCAGGTGTTGATGTCAGGATGACAAATGTTGAAGACTAAAAGGTAGACTAAGCAAGTAAGGGTGTAAGACTGAAAGTAACAACAGAAATCAAAGAAAGGTGGCCAAATACATGGGTTAATTAATACCATTCTTACTTAGCAATCATATGAATAGTAGTATGTAATTAGGACTAGATAACTAACCAATGTGTGTTAGAAGCACAATGGAATGAGAGGGGGTGAATTAGTCCTACAAATTTATCATTTCATTAACCATTAATATCAGTGTTGTCCATTTTTTCCCTTGGGTAAAAAATGAACAACGAGGGTCTACAGGCTAAAATTGTCAAAGTTGGTGTATAAACTTTTCTAGGGTTCTTCTATACTTTCATGATGCCTTAGAAGGGTCTTCAAACACATGGGAAGAAGGATTTTCCAACATAGCTCAATTGGGCCCAAATCAACATATAAGTGCATTAATGCAAATTAAAATCATTTTATTGGGTTTGTGTTGAATTAGGTAAATTATTACAGGCTCTCGAGCTGAAACTGGAACATCATGTTTGACAGGGTTGGGGAGCTAGCTCAGGCCCTCATGATAAGTCTCTTCCAGGAATAGCTCGGTCGAGATAGGAATGAGCTCGGTGAGTCTTAGATATGTTGGTGAGGTAACCATAATCGAGCTCGAGTGAGTCAATCAAGGATCAATGCAAAAGAACGAGCTCAAATGCAAACCCAACTCAGAGGCCAACTCGAGCTCAACTCAGTTGCCACTCGGACATGTGAGCTTGATATCATATAGGAGGGTTAAGTTATTGTATTAGCTTGGGTAAGATGCATGTGTTGTAGACCGAGCTCTTCAAATGGCTTAGGATGAGTCATGGTGAGCTCGCAACAGGGTGAGATCGAAGCCCATGAAGTGGAAGTTGAGCCAACATCACTCAAGCACAAAACGGATGAAAAATTAGTAAGTCACAAATATCTAGAGGTATCTAGTTGAGCTTGGATGTGTTGCGGTGAGTTTGGAGCTCGTCCATATTAGAGATCAAGGAGTGTCGCAGGGGGTGAGTTGATCAAGCCTTCAGATGAGCTCACCGGAAGGATTACAGACATAGCAAAGGAGCTCGTAGAGACTCGTTTGGAGGCTCGAGTTCAAAGGATAATCCGAGCTAGGTTGGAGCTCACCGAAGAGGCCAAGTAGATCGAGACACTCATTGCAGAGTGGTCAGGTTATGAGTAAACAGAGCTAGGTAAGAATAATGCCATAAGGAGTGAATGTAGACTGTATGAACATCGAGAGAGTGAGTTCAATGCAATGTAGAGTTGAGGTGCTCAAAATGAGCTCGTCATCATGAATGCGGAGGAAACATTTTGAAGTCCGACTTGGTCGCTATGGTATAGAGGTGATTGATGAACAACCATGGCATTGGATTAGCTCGATACATGAGCTCAAAGTATGGAACCGCTCATCGATGCAAATGGGAGATCGGGAAAATGTTGAGCAGATGGCTTAGTGTGAAATTTGGTGAATTGATTCATAACATAAAGTGGATCATAGCGAGGTATGTTAAGTTGAGTCGAGATTTTAGAGTTTTATTTCAAAAAATATTTTTAGACAATTCTATTTTGGAATTTCAGAGATTTTGGGGTAGAAACGTTAAACGAGTCAAATATTTTGAGCCCAAAATTTGAAACTCAAAATTTGAGTTTCAAGTTTGGATTCGGAAGTGTGTGGGTTCGGAGGTTTGGGGTGATTGGAGCTTGGTGAGTGGGAAGTTTAGTCTTTGGAACCCAAAAGGTGAGCTTGTTAGTCTTCGGAGGTGAGTCAATGGAGCACAAAGCCCAGTGAGTCAGTCGGTGATCGTGGAGACAGTTAGAGCTCGGAGTAGGAAGCGATGACGTGGTGGAGTGGTTGTCATGTAACTCAATGAAGCATATTCAAAGGAGAACTTGTTAGGTTCCATGGTGAGGTCGCATGAAACTCGGCATCACGGTGGGAGTAGATTGGAAGATGGAAGCTCGGTTTAGAGCTAGGTGGAGATTTGTGTCTTCGGAGCATCGGTCGGGGAAGTGGGAGCTCACTCAATGTGTTCGAGAGACATTACTTACGTAGGGAGAGAGGTGGACCAGGAAGAGAATGTGACATGCTCGAGTCGGGGATGCAGTCATGATGAGTGAGCTTGGTGAGGCCTTTGTCTCTACAGGAGCTCGGCTTGATGGAGGAGCTCGATTCTACATGGAGCTCAGTTATAGATTGGATGGAAAGTCATTTTAGGTTTATGACTAAGAAGCTCATGATGGTGAGGAGATGCGGCATGATGAGTGATCTTGGTGAGATCCTTTCAAGTTTTGGAATAATGAGCTCGGCAGTATAATGATGGAGGATAATGGCGATTCTACATGAAGAATCAAGATTCGGTTTGGAATTGGTGAGCATTAGAAGGTGATGAGAAGACAAGCTATGGCTGGCACATAGAAAATGAGTGAGAATACTTCCAAAGGGCTGGTGGTAGAAGCATTTCTGGCTCGTAGAGCCAAGTCGTGAAGATTTCAAAGGAATAGATATGGTGATAGCTCGGTGCTCAGTTAATGTGCGTTAGGATAACTCAAATGGAGTTGTACAGGAAGATGGGTGAGTTCGAAATCTCTCCACAGTGAAGAGCTCATTTGGGGGCTCGGCATTATGTAGTGAGCTCAAGATGGTTATGATGCTCTCGAGAGGGGGAATCGATGTGGAGATCTCGGTGAAGAGGTGAGCTTGATTCTACGTGAGCTCATGTGGAGTTTAAGGTGAGCTCAATTCAAGGTAAGCTCGATGCATTACAAAATGAGCTTAGTGAATAATTCAATGGGTCCTGGTCATGTAGAGCTCGGAAAAGGATGAAAAGAAGCTCGATGGGAGCTTAGTTGCACCGATCGATGAAGGAGCCTCATTTCAAGTAAACTTAGTTGGACGCGAGGAATAATGGAGCTCAGACCCAACTTCGGTGAGTTGGCTCGGCGAGCTAACCACCGAGTTGGGCCATTTTTGGCTTATTCCCCTTTCACTGCAAATCAATTCAAAAGGGGTCCCACCATTAATATTTTTAATATTAATTTTAATTAAATTAATATTTTTATTTAAATATTTTAATAATAATATTTATTATTATTATTTAAATATTTTAATAATAATATTTATTATTATTATTTAAATATTATTTTAATTAATTAAGAAGACTATGTCAACAAGCAATCAAGGATGCATGATGGAACTTTCTCAGATGGTTCAACAAAATGTAATAAATGATACATCATGTGCCTTCCATTTAGGAAGGAAAATTATGACCTTTCCTCTTCTCTCTCAATTCTTCTATAAATGTAAATTGGAAGTTCATTCCAAGGGGGTCCAACAGAACAAGTAGGTTCCAACAAGTAGGTTCCAACAGGTCATACAAGTTGGACAAGTTAGACACTTTCCAAGCTTCCCCTCTCTTCACAAGCTGAGATGTTGTGATTTGTAGGCTTTCAAGCCTTTCTTCTAAAATTGTAATGGCAGCTTGTGCCTTTTCACTGATGTAATGATGCACTGTGCAAAGTGCTTGAAGTAATGAGAATTATGCTTTGTGATCATTTGTATGTCCTTTCATGATTTTTTGCTTCTACTTTCCTCTCTATCATGTTTTCAGGTGAACTGTGCAACCAAGGTTTCTCTTGCAAGTTTTGGAGGTCATTGTGCTTATCAAGGAGTGAAGTATTGTATGTAAAAGTGGGTTTGTAATGCATGTCATTCTTCCTCATGATCATCTCTCTTCATTGGCAAGCTGGAATTTTTTCTAGCAACACCCTTTCTTGGTGCATCACCACTTCTAGTATAGGTTGTATTTCTTTGCAAATATCTTTCCCTAATCCCATGAAATGTTAGCATAGGTCTAGTTAGCCATTTTTATTGCATTAGGATTAGTGTAGTGTTTAGTTTAGGAAGAGGAAGCCGGCCTTCTCTCGTAGGTTCACCTCGAGCCCAAGTCACATATCTTGAGAGTGATCACATGTGTCCTAATCACACCGAATGTTTTGTTCACTTTCGGGCTATTCGAAGTGTGCAAAGTGATTTGGTGACAACAATCAAGCAACCATTAACATTTAATCATTCACATACATTTAACCATTACATGTTTAGTGTTCACAATGCATGAAGATAACCATAACACATGAGAAGAAACAATAGACACAACATATACATGGGAAACCCTCATGGGAACAAAAACCACTAAAAATTTGATTATATTACACAAAGAAAATAAATTTAGTGAAGGGCCAACTTCATAAGGAGTACCAACCCCTAGTTTAATAGAGCACCAACCCTATAAGGAGCACCAACCCCTAATTTAGTGAAGTAGAAACTCCACAATGAGGCTACACCCCTAGGATGACCAAGCACCAAATCAGCCACCCGATAATGTCTTATCTCTTATATTTATGCTGCCACAACTGATGTAGATCACTTATTTAGCTCACAAACCCTAGGACAAACCCTAGGTCTTCAATCTTGCTCTTTCTTCTTCCTTCTCAACTTGTCTTGCCTCTAAATTGTTTCTCTCATGTTTTCACACCTACCTCAATCTAAAACACACTCTTTCAACCTTAAAATAATTCCTTTATGCCTATAAACAACTCTCCTCTAGGTCGCACTACTCCCCCATACAAGACTAGCTTCAAAAAGCACCCAAAATAATGCTCAAACTCTTTCACTCCTTTGGCTATACCCATGCATTATAAAAAAATCCCAAATTCAAATCATAATATTCATAAGTGACCCAATTAGGTCATCCTAGCTAAAAACATCATTACATGCTCCAAAAATGACTCAAATCCCCATGGGCACAAAGATTAAAAATTCCCTAACATAAAAACCATACTTATTCATGACCCATAAATCACCACACATGTTTAAATTAACATTTAAACATCATAAATGGTCTAAATTTATCTCAACCAATCAAATTATTTCATTTAATGGGCCCAAGTGCTCTTTGTACTTCTCAAAATTGTTGTTTCCTACACCCTTCAGGGACCTTGGAAACTTCATTATGCCACCAAATCAATTCAAAACAACAAAATCATGTCATGAAACAACAAAATCATGTGGAACAACTTTATGGAAATTTTAGAACCTTTATAAAAAATCTAAGCAAGTTATAATCCTTGAAACACTCACATGCTCAAACCACAGTCACTTTTGTCTTCACCAAATCAACTTGCCAAAAATCTATTTTCAAATATCAGCTGATAAAAAAATTTCTAGGAACATTCAAGACCTATAAATGGATTCATTTGATTCCAAACTCATCCCTATTCACATTCTAGGTGATATAAAGTATCACATAATCCATCTCATACTTAAAACAACTCAAAACTTCCAGCAGATCATGTCATATTCTATACTAACAAAAATCTTCTTGTCCAAAACCTAACCTATAAACCATATCAAAACTCAACATCATGAGAAAAACCTCATATACATGTAAATTTCTCAAAATACTATTTCCAACACAACTTGAATCATCTACAAAATCCTCATGTAGCTTCAGTTATGCTCACTTTACTGAACACTACTTTTTATGGCCTCAAAACTACCCTTTGACCAGTCAACCTGAATGGAGCTCATTTTACCATGTACCTACATCAACATGTCCTAAAACCTCTTTTTACATCAATAAAATCTCACATAAATTCCACAATTTCAATTTAGCATGCAACTCCTTTGGACACCCTTGTCCCAAAATAATCTTCTTCAAAACTGACATGTTTGAGCGGGGCTCACTCATCACTATGACCTCTACCATACCTTTATAGAAATATTAAGAAGTCCTATACATGTTCCAATCATCATTCATGCACTAGGAAAAAAAATTTCACTTAGGAATCAATTCTTCCATACCACTTTCAAGCTAGGGTTTCACACTCATAAAAAGTTGTTTACCTTCTTAACATTCATTCATAAAAATATGACAATGAAATGACCTCATTATTTTTTTTGAAACCTTCTAGACTCAATTTAGAAACATCCATGAAAGCCCCAAGGTCCCATAAAAGCACATAATTCATGGTGAGCATCGAGAAGATCTGATTTGAGTTGGAAATGCACTAGATTTTGACCCTGTCACATATAAACCGACATAACTTGCAAAATTTACCTCATGACAACCTAAAATTTTTCTCAAATCATCATGAAACATCATAATAACATCTTCAATCATCATAATGTCATCACCATACCTCAAACCTTCCATACATCAAGGCTTACATAACTACCCCTTAGGGTTTCACACTGTAGAAGTTAGGGTCAACTAGAAAAACACTATAACTCAACATGAAATCACTCAAAATGACCCAAACATACCTGGTACACCATAATATACCTAAATAAATACATCAATTAGCTCATATGGCTTCATGCCTCTTAAAGCATGCATACCTATTCCAAATAAGCACGAAACATAGCCAATCACCTGTATTTTCACCCTGCAACTAATGTGAGTTCCCAAGCACTCTCCAAACCTTCTATTCATCATGCCAACATACTTCTTAAGTAACCAATAATCTTGTACCTCCATGCAACATCATCTAGGCACCTGAATGGGCTTACAAGAGCAAATAATCATCACTGAATCTCCTTGTATCATCAATTACACATCTGAACCATCATGAAACATCATAAACAACATCATATGACCCTAATCTATCATCCACTTTTTCATTAATGTGGTTTTGCATCAATGACAACACTTATAAGACCACATGCCAACAATCTCCCACTTTTTCATTTATGGAAAACTATCTGAACTTCTCCCCTTTTTACATTAATGACAAAGGCATATTGTACCTACATAATATTCATCTTCCTTAGCTTCATAACATCAATTTTTGTTAGAAACATCAACCAAATATCTCAAACAAGCTCAAAATTTTGAAAAAACACTCAAACCATATTTTTACCTTCTTTGCAAGCATGCAACCACCATCCTCCCCTAGGCTGAGCATCTACAACATATGAATATGGTAATAATCATGAAATAGACATCAACTTACCTTTCTTTGGATCCAAGACACCATTTTTCACCTTCTAGGCATGCACAAGTAGTTATTTTCACCTTATCCATGTTTTAGCCTTCATGAACCAACTATAGTAGTAAACCAAGATCTATGGACCTAGAATGAGCTCAAAATGGCTCCCCTTAGCTGATACACCTCATATTTGCCTTCAATTTCACCTCAACATCACTTTTTAGTCTTATTCCATGCAAAATGCTACAAAAATTTTCTTCAAACTTAACATACCAACCCTTAGGACCATTTGTCCCTAAATGAGACTTTTAGTGTATTTTAGACCAACTTCTACCAGCCATACACTCAACTCAATTATACACAATAGCCTCCAAAGACTCCCCTAGGTTCATACACATCATATCTAACTAAAAAAAAAAAATGATTCTCATCTTGTTTTACATTCCTTTGAGAGGAATCAAATACTACATTACAATCCTAAAACTTCCTTTTAGTGATCTCAATCATCTTTGTAAGCTATTTGACTTGCTTGAACACACAATCTACTTATTTATCCATACCTGAAAATGATCATTAATTTTACCTTTTCTCATTTTCTTTGACATCTTAAAGCACCTAGGGTACTTACTTCTTAACCAATTTTGACTCCCCCGCCTTGATGTGCATTGAAAAACATGTACCTTGTTATTTTTCACAACTTTTGCCACCATTAGAGCCTTGTCCTTGTATGTTTTGACATTTTATCTTTTTTTATAGTTATCAATCACCTATAATGGGACACCATTTTGATCAATCATCAACTTTAGATTAAGAGCATACTACTAGACCTCTTTATGAATGTACAAACACATTAAGTACCATGTTTATGTACTTTGTAATTCAACCACGAACTCATACATTTATTGAATCCCGAGAGGCATAAATTCTCATGACATGTGAACCCCCTTAGAAATTTTACTCAATCAAAGCATAAACTTAAACTACAAAGTCCTTACCAACTTCTTAGTACATGATCAAACTAAAATGATTCTAAATATTGTTCCTCTTCCTTAGATGCATTTGTAGATCACAAACACATAAACCAAACTTTGATTTTCTTCACCTTGATGTTTTTCTATAACATAGATCTTGCATGACCGAGACACTTGAAATTATAACATTTAGACCTCATGATTTAGTCAATTCTTCCAAATCTTCTATTTATTGATACAAATATCACTTCCCATTCCTTACAAGTTTTAGTACTTCGTCATTGTAGGTTCAGTCACATCCCATAAGTTTGGACTCAAATCACTCTCTCTTTTCCTTTACAAATCATTGTATTATGTAGATTACTTATGCAATTTATTAGTTTACTAAGTTGAGGAGTATTCATACACCTTTTTCAAGAAAACACTATAAAAACTTTAAAAACTTGATCGTACATTGTATTCAACTACCAATAGTTTCAAATATGTTGATGGTAACCCTTCAGAAGTATATTGTATTTTTCTAACTCCATAATGTTTTTAGTCATCGAGACAAACTTTCCTTGTCACACTATACAACTTGTTAATGGTTTGAGCAATACAAGAATGTCTATCGATCCTTCAAGAACACCAACACCTTGTAATTTGAAGCTTTAATATTCTTGGGATATGATTAAATACAATTCATCAACTTGGTTTAAATTTGTCTCAAAGCAATCTCATGCTCCTGTAGCATTTATGACATATTTATATACCCTTAGCACCAATTATACCTCTCATTTAGATATTTATTTCCTATGTATCAATATATGAACTCACATCTTACTCTAACCTTCAAATGAGATCAATTTCTCTTGAATTATACACATCAAGGATTCATTATTAGTTTGGGTGCACAATTTAAAGAAAGATCTCCAAATAGGGTTTCACTACTAAACCCTCTTTGTGATCGTGTTAGAATGTGTCATCCATCAAAGCCCTTAAAGTCTTTATCACATTGAAATCTTATCTTCCTTCTTGATAGCAAAACTTAGATTCCTCATGATGTTCTTAGACACCTATGTCAAATTGATACACCATCTTTAGGGGATGAACAATCATTCACATCATAGCATATTTTCCGATATCATCATTGTAATAATGTAATTCATCCTTTTCTACCTTTGTAACATCTTCCATAGTCTTTAGTACCTTCTTATAATAGAAACTTTCCTTAGATGCACCTTCTTTGACTTGAGATATCATACTCATACCTATAGCTTTGATGTTTAGATTTGACAACACCATTATCATTTCGATTAGCCTTCTATAAATCCTTTACATATGTAGGTTTCCCTTACCAACCTTACCTCTATCGCCACCCAATAGTTGTTACGATACATGTGTCTTCACAGATTCTACCTTTCATTTAGACCTTGAGAACCTTGGATGACCTCAAATGGCTCTTGAGACTATCTCACAGACTCATGTTTCTTGGCATCAACACTTTGAGAACATGAAATTTTTGAGTCATGTTTTACACAACATTCGAGACCTTAACACAACATTTTGGAGACTTCGCTCTAGACTCACATATGCTCAAATTCAGACCTTTGATGACAATATGATACCTAGATAGGTACATATATTGACCAATGACACTCTGCACACTTTATCATATTTGTATAACCATACAACACAGTTCCAATTTCAACTCGGACTTCCTCAAGTTACCTCAAACTCTTTTGATAGATAAGGCATTTTCAATGTACTAATTTATACTCCTTTTCATGATGCAATAAAATTTGTGGTGCTTGAAATTGATTTGACTTCTTCACATCAACAAATGAGTTTTGTAGAACTTTTAGGCTTGTAAACCTTGAACTTGAGAGACATCAACATAGTTAGATATATCTTGACAACATACAAGATCCATTTGACACACCATCTAGACATATATGTTCATGACAAGGGCATACCAACCAACATGTGTTTGATTTCAACTTATGATGCATACAAATTGTCAAAACACTTAACCTTGTACAAGTAACATAAGGAACATGATTCTACAATACTTATAATTGACTTCTAATAGATTTTACTAAGAATGAGACTCTAGAAAAGAAAATTTGATACACACACTTCAAACTTGATATACTTTTAGTATCGGGACATTAGTTACCACATGTACAAGCCACCTTACAACTTTGAAACTCCTAACACATTAAACATAAACTTATTCTAATCGAGACATCAATTTAGAAACATCCATATATGACCTCATAGACATGCCATGATATTAACAAGTCCTTCAACATGATCCAAACCCTTTCTCAACTTAAGACACCCTATGTAGACCCTTGAAACAAGACCATATAGATATAACTCTATAGGATTTCCATACTTGAGTATTACTTGATGAACCAAATTGCTTACAAGATATATTCATGATAAACATTGATATTTCTTGGATTTAGCATGATAAAATAGATTATAAAATTTCACAGAGATTTGATAGATTTAGACACTCCTAAAACACACCGCTAATGAAACCTTACCCAAGGATACAACCTCAAAATATGATGAATATAGATCTCAAAAAGAATGGAAACAAGACATGTTAACATTATTTGATATAACAACATGACTAAAACTCCTTGACTAAGACAATATTGACATGACACACATCTTAACTTTATGATGTGAAGCAAGACTTCAAGAGGTTGACCTTATTGATGAGACAATAAAATTGGTGACCTTTCTTGTGCAACATTGTTAAAATTTACTCCCTAAAAACCAGATCACGATTCCGACTCGAGACCAACCGACTTTTGAAATGATACAACACGAGACATATCGATGCACAAAATGATCAAACTAAGATTCCTCGACAGAGATGACACATTTATTTCAAGTAAGACAACTAATTCTTCATGGATGAAGTACCAAAGACTAGATATAGACCTTAAAGACAGAGAGTAATGATATACTCATACAAAATCAGACATCTTGAAATAACTAGAGCTCAAAATGTCATGGATAGATCAAATGATGTACATTATTAAATTTGAAGTGTTCCAAACACCAAGCTTCTTCATCTTTTCATGCACTAGGGAATGGATTGCATTCAAGCACAAGTGTTCTTCTTTAGAGCTAATCCCCTCAACTAAGGAAAACATACTTCCTTAACCTATTTTGGGCTTGTTTACTATGTTTTAAACCTTGATAGCTCTAGATTCCTCCTTAACCAGCCTTCATATGATCGACTTGTTACCAAGCTCCACTAGTTTTGTAGCATCCTTCTTGGATCGACCACCATGATTAGGTATTTGACTGCTCCTTTAGAATGTAAGGATATTACTTGTATAAATCAAAACATATACAATAGAATAACATGAGAGAACACCAAAATATAGATAAATGATGACAATATGCTCATATAATAGCTTTTCCACTTCGAGGGGGCAACCTCCAATACCACTTCGAGGGGGTAACCTCCAAACCATACAATAACACTCCAATACTCAATATGATGATTAACTACAACCTTCTAACCTCTATATATACCATTCTAACCTATGGCCAATACTGAGGCCAACCTCCTAAGTATAATAAATCATAAATGAATGATATAATAAGATAAGGGGATGTGTGCCACATGTCGGCATCTCCATCAATACATATACATCATAACATCCTTTCCCTAGGTGCATAGCATTCCTTCCCTCCTTGACATGTTTCATCCCCAAAACATAAGAAGAAACCATGTAATGAGTGTGTTGTAAATTTTTACACAATTTGCACCATGATTGATCATCCATCCATATGTGATCCTGGTAGATGATACATATCTGAACTAGTATCCATATTCCGTTGCGCTACTCTGATTCCATTCATGACCATAATTTATCATCCTTGGATTCCATGCATAACCAACATAAGGATTCACTGCATAACCATAATAAGGATTCCATGTATAACCATAATAAGGATAACCATGATAAGGATTCCATGCTTCATAATTGTTGCTCCATTGATCCCCTGTATAAATAAAGTGATTATTCCTCCAATTACCTATATATCTATATTGGTTGGAAATATGATGTGCCTTGGGATATCTCCATGATTTTTTTCTCTCATGTTGACGTGGATTTCCATATGCTGCAGTTTTAGTATCCTCAACCTTATCAACCTGTTTCTGGACTTTCTTTTCTTCTTCCACCTTTGCATTTGATATTTTCTTTTTCTCTTGAGTAGATGAATCATCATTTCCTTTTTTTTCTTCATGTTCCTCTTTTGAATCATCCTTATTCCCTTCTTCTCCATATTCTAAATCATCCTCATGGTCTATATTGACTTTTCTTTGATTTCCATTAAGCATGATATCCTGTAAAGTGACCTTCTTCTTTTTGTACCAAATCTTCATAAAATTATTTTTCATATTAATATTAATTGTCCCCAATGTCTCTAACCAAGGATACCCAAGAAAAATATCCAAACCATCCATATATAAGGCAAAAAAATCTGAATGTAAAGTATATTTGTCCATAGTAAGTTTTAAATCTTCAAAAACTTGAATTTTCTTACCATTCACTTGAGCTTCTTTGATATTACTTTCTTGAATATGTAGATGTTGAGCCATATCCTTATTGATGAAGTTATAATTGTTGTTAGGGTTTATGGAAACAATTATCTTATTCCTTTGAATGCATCCATGAAACTAAAATATGGTATCTTCCTTCTTGGGAGCTATAATATCTTCTTCTGCATCAATATCTTGTTTTTCTTCCTCTTCTTCATAGTCTTCTTCAACTTCTTCTGCGTTTGATTCTTCAATATATGCTGCACCATCATCTTCCCTTGAATATTCTTCACCTTCCTCTTCATCTTCTTTCTCTCTTGATTCTTCAATATATTCTTCCCCATCATCTTCCTTTGACTCTTCTTCCTCTTTGTGGTCCCATCTATCCATAAAAAGTTGTTCCATTTCCTCCCAAGACCAATCCTTCCTGTCATTTTTAATCTCAGAAAACCAAATCCATGCAGGACCACCAAGATAATGTGAAAACCTATTCCTTGTCATGAAATATGAGAAATATATATTCTTAAATTTTATCCACCATTCTTTAGCATCCATCTCACCATTTCCATAAAAATTTGTTATCCCCGTGATCATGATTAGGGTTTAGGAATTCTGAAAATATTTCGGTAGATGGATAAAAACACAAAGAACAAACCCTAACTGAAATTTCAAGAGCTTTCCGAAAATATAAATTTTTCTAAAAAATACCACAATTTGCTTCTTGAAAAGTGAATTTATGAAAAAACCTAAAACACCAATAACATCCGTAAAACAAATCCAATGGAGCTGAAATTTTTAGATATTCTGAATTAGAGTGTTTCCAAATTATGATGCAAAAATTGGGAAAAAATTCGATACCCTCTTCAAGATATATTTGAAACAAAAAATTAGGGTTTTTGCCCTAATTTTGGCCGAAATCACTGCTCTGATACCACTTGTAAGGATATTACTTGTATAAATCAGAACATATACAGTAGAATAACATGAGAGAACACAAAAATATAGATAAATGATGACAATATGCTCATATAATAGCTTTTCCACTTCGAGGGGGCAACCTCCAATACCACTTCGAGGGGGTAACCTCCAAACCATACAATAACACTCCAATACTCAATATGATGATTAACTACAACCTTCTAACCCCTATATATACCATTCTAACCTATGGCCAATATTGAGGCCGACCTCCTAAGTATAATAAATCATAAATGAATGATATAATAAGATAAGGGGATGTGTGCCACATGTCGGCATCTCCATCAATACATATACATCATAACATCCTTTCCCTAGGTGCATAGCATAGAATTATACCTTTGAATGAATCTCCTTTTGCTTGGACATAGGCTTGCAATGTGACCAAATTGATGACAATTGAAGCAAACAACACTTCTATTTCTTCTAGGCTCAAACACACTAAGATTTCATCCACAATACTTTTCTTTATGACCATACTCACAACATGAAAAAAATTCACCTTTGAAGAGAGCTACATCATTCCTAGGAGACCTCCTTTTGTAATCTCTATCTTTATGACCAAAATCATGACAAACAAAGCAATATCCATGAAATGATGAACCATACCTCATAGCATTAGGTTTTCTAATGGAGTTATACCTTCTTGGATCAGCCTTCTTAGTCACCTTCTCAACTGATTTAGTGCTTGGACCAGCTTCATCATCATTCTTTCCTTGAAACCCTAGGCTTGTTTTGTCATTTGTATCTCTTTGTCCTTTTAAACACTCATCAAGAGATTTGGATCCATTTTCAATCTTCTCATACATTTTCAACCTATTAGAAGCATCTTCTAAATCAAATTCCAAAGCTTTTAACCTTTCTTCATACTTAGAACAAGCTTCATCTTTCTCCTTTAGGGCTTTTGACATATTCTCCACTTGAGATTTCAAATCCTTGATGGCTTGATCATGCTCTATTTCCATTATCTTGACCTAACTTTGATAGGCTTAATACATGACCGAGAAACTTCATTTCTCATTCTTAATGTTGTTATAAGATCTACAGACTTACCCATTTCTTGTGCTTCAAAAGATCTCCTTCAAGTTGCTAAACTTGTTTCATAAGGACCTGCTCTAATACCAATTATTGGAAACACAAAGTGGGACCGAGAGGGGGTGGTGAATCAGTCCTACAAATTTCTCATTTCATTAACCAGTAATATCAACAACCATTAACATTTAACCATTCACATGCATTCAACTATTACTTGTTTAGTGTGCACAATGCATCAAGATAACTATAACACACAATAAGAGGCACATAAACACAAGATATAAGTGGGAAACCCTCATGGGGAAGTGTTGGTCCGAAAATCTATCACGTGGACAGATCTATGGATAGACGAGCCAACAGTGTTGCAGGGCTTAGCCCCTCTTTGAGACAAAGAAGTTAAACCGGTTTATTGCTATTTCTACTAGCAGGAACCTATGCAAGTCTCACAGATTACGCCTTTGGGGTTGGGATCTCATCCCAAATAGAGTGTTCCAGTTTGTGAAAAGAAAGGAATGGAAAAGGAGAAGAGAAAGAACAGATCCGAAGGAGAAAAGAAATGAATTCCAAAGCGAGAAAGGTCGGAAGATTTATGTTTTTAGTTTGGTAGTAAAAGAGCCAAATCTACTTGCATAAATAAACAAAGCAATATTGATAAACAAATGACGGAAAAGTAGATATGAATCCAATGATTAAACACATATAGATCTAACGTAAGAAAGATCTAATGTATAACACAACTATTGAGCACAAAGTCGAATAATTGTATTCTTGTTGTTCTTTCTACATAAAGAAAGCTCAAAGTCTTTCTCTCCTCACCTCTATTTCTATCTAAAAATGTTCACCCCGAATACAACAAGTATTCTCATATTTATAGAAGATGAGGTAGAGAGAAGGCAAAAAAGGAGCCAACCACTTATTTACAAAGATATTTACAAAATATCTAAAAGTCATGTTGACTTTTGTGACTTGGTGGATGACATCATCCCATGATGCAAACATGGATGATGTCATCATTTGTGCTAACACATTTTTAGACATTTCGAAAAGAAAGTCGGAGAATAGAGAGAAGAAGAAGAAGAAGAAGAAGAAGCTACTCATCATCATCATCCTACTACGAAAAGGGTTGCTCTGTTTACGATCTTGCTCGAGGTGATGATATGTGGTACTGAGCGCGGTATTCCAAAAACTTGCTGATCATTGGCCCAAATTGATCCTGTGATGGATCCTTGTGCCGTTCACTGATGGCTTCGCAAGTCTCCCGCTCGTCTATGAGCTTTTAGGAGTTTGGAATAATCTTTCTCCGCCTCAATAAGGAACCCGATGAAGTCCCTACGAGCCAAAAGTAGGTTGTTGATAGATTCGGTGTCAAATGTGACCTCTGGGCCTGTCCCTTGAGAAGCTATCTCTTTGAAGATCCGGATAGTGTCATCAGCTGATCTCAAGGTAAGGGAAGGAGTGAGCAACCCTGGATTCATGGCGAGGACAATTTTCTCCATTTGATGCATTGCATCCAGGGCCTCTTCCTTTACCTTGTCTATCTTTTCTAAAACAAATTCCAGCTGATCTATCTGATAGTCCAAAGTGGACATAGTTTTGTTGAGGGCCCTTGGATGGCCGAAGACTCCGAACTTGACCAGATCTTCGACTGAACAGTCGAACATTTGTTGGAATGTCTCGTGCTGGAGTCTAGCATGTTCTAACTCTTCTGATATCGGACCCGCTAATGCTTGGAGTTCCTTATTCGCCTTCTCGATGTTTAGGTATAAACTGATATACTTGGCGATTACTCTTTCACTATCCTTGAGGATTTGGCTCCCAAGCGAAAGCGGCCATGCCCTCGCTCACCAATCTTTGAATACTCATTGATCTTCTCTGACCGAGCAGCTCAGGAGTTTCGGCGGCAGTTGTGGGAGGTGCACTTCCCATCTTCTGTAAGGCTTGAAGCAGATACTTGTTCTGCTCCTTCAGTAGCCTTTTTTCCTCTTTCGTTTCCTGAAGCTTCTTGCAGAGTGCATCCACTGCGGAAAGAGCTTCCCCCTGGAGACTTTCTGAGGATGTCCCCATTGTGACTTGGGTCACGGTGAAATCTGGCCGGAGAGATCTTCTTTCTCTTTGAGGGGGTTGGGGTATGCTATTTCCATGACTCTTTCACCTGCAGCGCTCTTCGAGAAGCGTGTAACCGGCTTGTGCTTCTTTACTCCTTTAGCCGGAATGACCGAAAAGTCCATCGGAGCGATGGGGACTTTCCTCTTTTGTTGGCTCAGCTGCTGAGAGATCCAAGCTGGTCCTATAGAAGAAGGACCAGAGACAGAGGGGGAGGCAGCAACGGTAGAAGAGGGGAAAAACGTGGAGACACGCGGCGGCGGCATCGAAAGAATAGCCGAGGAAGTGCCCACGGGAGGAAGGGAAACCGCAACCGCAGAAGACATAGGAAGGGAAGGGAGCTCGGAGATGAGGGAAGAAATGGAAGAAGACAAATCAGCGAGGGAGGAGAAGATAGATGAAGAGGCGGGGAAAGAGTAGAAGAAGGCGAGAGGACACAACCAAAGGAGGTTGCTTGAGTCACTCGAGAGAGGAAGGAAGAGAAGAAGAAGGGATAGAAGGGACCTCACGAAGTTGTAGCGGCGCATGAGCATCCTGGGTGGATGGGCGTATAGGACTATCCTCTGTCGATTCTTTTCCGCGAATCTAGAGTTATTACTTGTTCGAGCTCGAAGGAAGAGGACTTTCGGGGCTTCCTCCGAATGGTGCTAGGTTCACCTTGGCACCTTTACCTTCAGCAGTGCTTCTTTGACCTCGGAGGTGCGTTGCCCAAAGGGGAAGTTGTGAAATCTACCCCGAGGTAGATTAGTCCGTTCATGCGGCACCAATGCTCTGTTCTCCGCATAGTCTCCTTGACCCTCTCCTCAATTGTTTGAGGAGCCTTGCTTCTATCAATGTCCGGGAAGGGCCAATCATCCCCTTCTGTGTCATTATACACTTTGTCTACTTCGTCTTCCGTGGTTTGGAAGCCTTTGGGGACAATGGCCACTCCGTATTGGATGATTTCCGTTAATGCCAAGCGAGAGTGATCCTTTCTTCTGAGTTCCACCTCATGGAGAACGTCAATGTAAATATCCTCAATTTGAGGGACGTGGATCGGATCAAGCTTAGCCCTTGGCAGGCAGCTCCTAGGATCGAAGGTAGGCCTAGCTGGGAAGTCATGTTTCAAGTTTAGCAATTCCAGCTCTGCGAACATTTCCTTCGCCTTGTGATAGGAGGAGCATGTGTACCGGCCCACTGTGAGGGGGAAAGGAGTTCCGCCCTTCTTTCTTTTGAGGCACTTTTCATGGTATGTGACCAGCTGTCTTGATAGTTCTAATAGAATCAGCCTTGGTCCAGCATACCTCGGTAGCCTGGTTGGCTCTCCCAAAAAGTTGGCAGCCCTTAGATAGGTGAACGTGGGAAATTGGGTGAACAGGGCCCCCCATTTCTCTGTGACTGCCACTATGTTCTTGGTTGTCCGGCTATGAGTCATGTTCGGCCTCAGTAGGCAGATGACATGATAGAAGAATGCATCGTTAACTTTTGCGAAATGTTGGATGCTATTCTCCAGCCTCAGCTCTGGATAGTAATCAAATATCTTGGCCTGAGGCCATACTCCACTTCGGTTCAGCCCGGATAATCCCTTGCTGACGCTGCAGCATAGACTACATAGGAGTTCATATGGAACACTCCCGTTGTGGCGAACTGTTGTATTTCTTTGCTCGAGATGGTGTCTTCTTGATTATTTCACCCAGAAAAGCGCCGATCGGCAAATTCTTATTCATTGTTTCTAGGTACCGCATCCACTTATGGAAATAGTGGGCATCGAAAGCTTAGAAGACTCGCTCGGGAAGGTGATAGAATCACTAAGTTCCTCTGAGAAATCACTTCGGTGGATAGTCTGAGGCCACCTTGGGTCACTACCTTCTTATTCTTTAGGTAGACCTCATTCATTAACTGCATGCACTGGCCTTCGTTGTCTTCCCAGGCCTTGATGCATTCCTGTTGGCTAACAGCCACGTAGTTCCGGTGGTGAGGGATGCCAAGCATCAACTCAAAATGACGGGTAGTGAGGTTTATAACCACCTCGCCCTTGCTGTTCTCGACACATCTTGTGTCCTTGTTGAAAGATTGCACAACTACCATCATGAACTCATTGTTCACGTTGTGACAGGATTCCTCCCGGCAAAGTGCGAGGGGCACGCTATTAGCTTGTCCATCCATGGACTTCTTGTAACCTTCTGAGTTCTAACCCAGAACTCATCCATGTCAATGTGACCCAACTCTGAGTCCCTGACATCCATACTGCACTCAGCCTGTGATTCGGGCATTCTGACCCTTTGATATTTGTATTTCATTTCTTCTTCTCGTCGGCTTAGCCTTTCCTCTTGGTTTGGTGGTTTTGCTGAGCGTAGACATGTGTTCTTTCGAACTCAGTTGCTGATCTGCATGAAGAAGAAGTGAGACCCAATCCAAAAAGGTTGAATTAGTCATTTGATCTTCCATTGGAAAGCTAGCAGAAGAAAGAGTTAGAGATTTAAAGGCTCAGGGCGCGGGAAAATGCAACCAGCGAGCCAAATAGATAAGCGCTTACTGAAAAGGAATGTTCGAGAGGTTATATTGGCGCAAAGGCGCATGGCGCATGGATGAAGCAAAGTTGCATTTTATAGCAGGTGCGTGAAATGCGTGTTACATTGGGGTTCGGTGCGCCTTTTGGCGCATGGAAAGATTGTGTAACATGGACAAATGATGCGCCAAAGGAATATAGCGCGGCGCATGGAGGGTTTACACAACATTATGCTACTGTGATGGAGGTGCACCAGCGCCTTTGTAATCTTTATACTTGCGCGCAGAAGACTTGTGTTACATTAAAGCTGAGTGCGCCCTTTGGCACATGGAAACATTATGCAACTTGGATAAAGGGCGCGCATAAAGGGATATGACGCGGCGCTGGATTTCAACGGCGGCGAGAAAGGAAGGCTACGCCATTGGCGCGGGTCTTGAGCATGTTGCATGGCGGGTAGGTGCGCCGAGGGGCGCGACTATCTATATTGTCACAAGGCGCGCCAGTGCGCCTTTTGAAATAAGCTCACTACTCAAATCATTCTCATTCATTTCTTCCACTTAAATAGTTACTTGGTCAAGTAAGGTTTCATAAAAGGTTTTAACAGGCCAAGCCATTCAAGAAAGCTCCCTTTACCAGCAGATCTGGAAAGAGGGAAGGAGAGGAGAAAAAGAAGAAAACGATGGAAAAGCTCAGGGGGAAAAGCCTAAACATACTCTTTTAAAACACAGACCAGCAAACCAAAAACAGACCGAAACACACCAACAGAACACAGACCAAAACACGAAAGCATAAAACAGAGAAGAGGGAGAACCTCTTACCTTAAATATAGCAAAAGATTGGAAAGCGGGTCCACAGGGCGACAACGACAGAGCAGAGCTGACAAATCCAGAGCGATCACGTGCTTGATAAAAAGGAATGAAAATGACATGGGCGCGCACGGATATTTATAGGAAAAACCTGTCATTAATGCGCCACCAACCTTTTGAAATGGCGCATGGAAACGGCTGTCGACAATGGAAAGCGTGCGCCTTTGGCGCACCATATGCATTGTCGACACGAAGTTATGTGCGCCCTTTGGCGCACCGAAAAGCGTGTTAACATGGAAAACCATGCGCCAAAGGCTTTTTAAGGGGGCGCACCAAAACTTGGTGTTACAAGGAAAATCCATGCGCCCAGCCAAAAAAGGCTCAAAAAGACTAAGTTCAAAAACTAGATTTCTGGGGAGGGATTTTACGACGTTTCGAATGCGAGGGATCCCTAACGAGGGATCGAAACAAAATTTTCGGTATGGTTATCGGTAAAATTGCCCTTGTCAATTTTACGGGATAACAGGAAGAAAACCCACTAAAACTCTACTTATATTACACAAATAAAATAAATTTATTGAAGCACCTGACTTCACAAGGAGCACCAACCCCTAGTTTAGTAGAGCACCGACCCTACAAGGAGCACCAACCCCTAATTTAGTGAATCACCAAATCCACAAGGAGGCTAAAACCCCATAGGATGACCAAGCACCAACTTATCCACATGTTAATGTTTTATCTCTGATTTTTTTGCCACAACCGATGGAGATCGCTTATTCAGCTCATGAACCCTAGACAAACTCTAGGTCTTCAATCTTGCTTTTATTCTTCCTTCTCAACTTGTCTTGCCTCTAAAATCTTCCTCTTGTGCTACCATACCTTCCTCAATCTGAAAAAAATCTTTCAGACTTAAAATCATGTCTTCATACCTACTGATAAACTCTCTGCTAGGTCGTACTACTCCCCCATACAAGACTAGCTTTAAAAAGCACCCAAAATAATGCTTTTATAAGTTTCTCTTCATTTCAAATTCAAACACAAACTCTTTCAATCCTTTGGTTCGACTCATGCATCATAAAAAAATCCCAAATTCAAATCATAACAGTCATAAGTGGCCCAATTAGGTCTTCCTAGCTAAAAACCTTATTACATGCTCCAAAATGGCTCAAATCCCCATGGGCATAAAGATAAAAATGCCCTAACATCAAAACCATACTTATTCATGACCCATAAATCACAAAAATGTTTAAATTAACATTTAAACATCATACATGGTCTCAATTTATCTCAACCAATCAAATTATTTCATTTAATGGGCCTAATGTTCTTTGTACTTCTCAAAACCATTGTTTCCTAAACCCTTCAGGACCCTGGAAACTTCATTATGCCATAAAATGACTTAAGAACAACCAAACCATGTCATGTAACCACTTTATGGAAATTCTAGAACCTGTAGAAAACTTATAAGCAAGTTAGAAGCCTTAAAACACTAACCTTCTCAAACCACGATCACTTTTGTCTTTACCAAATTAACGTGCCCAAAAAGTTGTTTTTAAATATTAGCTAATAAAAATATTTCTAGGAACATTCAAGACCTATAAATGGATTAATTTGATGAAAAATTAATCCCTCTTCACATTACATGTGATATCAAGCATCACATAATCCATATTATGCTTCAAAAACTCAAAACTTCCAGTAGATCATGTCATGCCTTGCACTGGAAAAACTCTTTTTGTCCAAAAACTAACCTGGAAACCATAGAAAAACTCACCATAATGAGAAAAAAACTCATATCACTAGAAATATATTTGAATCATTTTTCCAACACAATGTGAATAATCTCCAAACTCCTCATGTAGCTCTAGTTATGCTCACTTTATTGAACATTACTTTTTTATGGCCTCAAAACTACCCTTTGACTAGTCAACCTGAATGGAGTTCATTTGACCATGTACCTGCATCAACATGTCCTAAAACCTCTTTGGACATCAAGAAAAACTCATATACATTCCACAATGTCAATTTATCATGCAACTCCTTTGGACAACCTTGTCCCAAAACACTCTTCTTCATAAACTAACCTGTTTGAGTGGGGCCCACTCATCACTATGACCTCTACCATACCTATCTATAAATTGAAGGATTCCTCTACATGTTCTAATCATCATTCATGCACTAGGAAGTAAAACTTTCCACTTAGGAATAAATTATTCCATACCACTTTTAAGCTAGGGTTTCACACTCATAAAAAGTTGTTTACCTTCTTAACATTCATTCATAAAAATGTGACGATGAACTGACCTCATTTTTTTAAACCTTATAGAGTCAATTTAGAAACATCCTTGGAAGCCAAAATGTCACATACAAAGCACACAATTCATGGTGAGCATCGAAGATCCATTTCGAAATGGAAATGCATTAGATTTTGACCTACTGTCTCACAAAAAAATGGCATAACTTATAAAATTCACCTCATGGAAACCTAAAATTTTGCTCAAAGCATCACAAAACATCATACTAACATCTCTAATAATCATAATGATTAACTAAAATAATATTTATTCTAGTTTAATCTAATGCTTTATAAGAGAAGTAAGATAGTTGAATAAATGAAGTAATAAAATATTGAAATACACCCAAGAAATCTAAGCAATGTAATGTGAAACCCTAATGTGCAAAGAGGGTCAATAAAGGCCTTAGATTATTCGATGATTTTATAGGATTGTGTCGCAAAGAATACCAATTGAACATGAGGAGGAAATGACTACACAATGAATCGAGAAGATACAAATTTGAGTTGTCTTATGCCTTAGAAGACCCAGGGTACTGGAAGAGGATAGGGGCATCCGTGGGCCCCCAGTCTAAGATATGGGCACCCTGGTCTATGGAAACACTCCGGAAACCTCATTTGAGGTATTTCAAGGTGTTCGTATATGTTTGTTTCCTATCACATGAATATCGTTATATGATCACCAATGTCGTTGTAGACTGTAATGAAGAATCATCTACAAAACCCCGGAAAAACCATCAAAACCCCTAAAAAAAAGATTAATATGAATGGTCGGATTGCCCTCGGTGGCCAAAATGGTGGACTTATTAACTAAGCTTTGCACTTCATCTCAAACTCAATGTAGTTCTAGGTGTGTGTGTGTGTGTGTGTGTGTGTGTCTAATTTTTCCCTAGGTTGCTCTTGTGTCAATCGCACTTTGTGAAGTAATGAGCAATAACTAGATGTAAAATGTAGTAAATGTGTGCATGGAGACAATAGACTCCACTCCTATGAAGTGTGATGCCTATGAGTTAGCCTTGTGTACCTTGTGATGGAGTTAGATGGATTAAATGTAGCTTTAGATTCCTTTGATGGATGCAAATCTAGATGGTGATTGTAGATGTTTAGTTCTTGGTGTTTCACCCGATTCTTAGGCGTTTCTTTTGAAAGTGAAGAAATAGGTAGGGTAATGGTCGTAGGAGGAATACTGTTGGAATGTTGGTTGATAGGTTGTTGTGTGCGTATAACCTCGAGAATCCACATCTCATTGTGAGAGATTCCTTTTTGGCTAGGAGGAACTACCTGAAATGGAACACAAGACCACCAAATAAAAGTTAAACGATATGCGTAGTGAACTACCTAGTGTGTGCTAGATATGGGAAGTGTGATACTTCCTAGATGGTTGTCAGTCCACTGTTTAAAACAATTTAATGATGGTAATGAAGTAAATCCTATTGTAGTTAAAATGATTTAGGTATCTCATTTAAAACAAAATAAGAAAGATCTAATCTAACAGGCTAGGTTAAAATAAGATCCAAAGGTCAAGTAACTAGTTATGGGTCTCTGCAGGTCTGACAGAGGTCTTAGGTAGGTCACAAGTGATTAAGGGTGATGCGGGAATAGGTGGGCAGGTCAGCTGCTTGCAGGTTATATTGGTAAATATATTGGTAAATGAGATACCAATGAGATAAGGGTGGTGACGATGGTTGGGGAGAACCGGTGCGATTCTTTGTGGAATGTTGGGAATGTCACATAATGAACTTTAGATCTCCCTTATGATTGCACAAAGGACTAGGCTAGTCGAAATGAGGTATTAAGTTGTTTGGATGGGATTTGGCTAGGGTTTAATGGGGATGTGGAGGGTGAGTATTGAAGGAGGTCAATGGGTGGCTAGGAGAATAAAGGGATGAAGATATAATGATTAAATGAATGAACCAAAGGAGTAAAATGTTCTACTTGGAATCGGGTCACGGACATCCGTGAGTGATGAATGAAGGTGTTGATAAGAGGTTGAATGTTGTAGAGGATCACCAAACATTGGGGAGCTCTTGCATGGGCTGCATGTGCTCTCCTTTTTGCCTAATTGGATCAAATTTGTGCTAGGAGGTTGTTGGATGAATGTTGGATGTCTGTGTGAGAGAAAATGTTTGATCTCCTTCCTTGCATGCATGTTCTCACTGAAGCTTGTTCTCAAAAGATGTGATATCTCTCTGGAAAACTGCAACCTTTTGCCAACCTCAAAAATAAGGTTGTTTTGGGGATTAAAAGGTGACCGACGGTGGTTCCGCTTAACCGGTGGCGGTTAAGGGTAACCAATGTTGGTTAGGGTAGGATTTCCTAGGTTTACTAAACTAGGCAGATCCCCTTGATTTTCTGGGATCTCATGTCGTTAACTCGTGGATTAGACTAGAAGCTTCTTTTAAGCATGCGGGAATGTGGTTAGAGGGAATGTAGGCATTGATTTTTAGGGTTTGGGTAAGTCTTAGTTAGTTATGGCAACTTACTAAGAATAGGTCTTAGGGTGAGGTGGCTTGATGAGGTGTCTAGGTGAGGTGGATATGTGGGCATTATCCCAATTAGGAGATTTAAATAATAAATATGGTGAGGATAATGAATTAATTTAATTTAAATAATTAAATTAATATTATAGTGAGGTGAAGGGGGCCATGGCTAGGTGGATGTGTTCAAGGTATTTATTTATCGAGGGACCAAGGGGAGTGTCACCCAATTTTTGTGTCTACGTTTGTCCCTTTTGTTGCGTAGCTTGTATTGGTAAGTGATGCCGACAAAAATAAGATGTGGCTGCCTCATGTGTGGTTAGAGGTGATCCCCCTTAAACTAAGAGCGCGAGGCGAGGGAAGGCAAAATCGGTGAGTGGTTTGATAAAAGGTAAATGTGATGAAAAGGAAGGTGGGTAACAGGGGAAAAATGAGTAAGGTCTACTCGGGTAATCTAGATAATGGGTCAGGGTCAAAGGTAGTAACAGTCAAACACACGCACACATATAAACTATAGCATGCTACCAAGTTGAAGAGCAGTAAACTCGCATTGTCTAAGGTCGATAGGTTTATCCAAACAAGGTTGAAGTGATTTTGGTATCTAAGGTATAGGATATGGTCAGGAAACACAACGTAGGTCAGGTGTAGGAATGTTTAGGTGTGTTTCAGTACACCAAAGGTAGGGTCAAGATAAATGGTCATGGCAAGAGGCAAGGTAAGGTCATTAGGTCAATCAACACAGGTAACAGTGTCACAAGGTATAGCGAACACATGGGGTCAAAGGTCACTAGTGATGTTCCAGGTCCAAGTATCTAGGTCATGGCATGGGTAGGGCTGAGGTATGGGTAAAATAATGAGTCCCCAAAGGAGGACGAGATTAGGTAGTAAATAATGAGGTCAGGAGGGTGAGGTAAATGGTTTTGGGTAAAGGTGGGGTGGGGTAAATGATCAAGGTAAAGGGTAGGTGTGGAAAAAAGGAGTGATGGGCAGGGTAATAGGGTAAAATTTAGGGCAATGTGCAAGAGAGGGTGATTGATGCCGATCAAGGGTAATCGACTCTGGTAGAGTGTAACCGACCATGGTAAGGTAGGGCATGCGACCAATGCCGGTGAAGGTAAACCGGCATCGGTTAGGGCGGGTTTGTTATAAAAATAAAAAATCCATGTTTTTGTTATTCATTTGTCATTTAGCGAATTGAGAAAATGACACAAGAGAGAGAGAGAAAAAGGGAAAAGTGTCCAAATGGAACGGAGAGTTGAGTCAATGAGCCAAACGGTGGGTGGGTGGTTGGTGAGAGGCGGGTCCACGGGATCGGTGTGTGTGATTTGATTGGTTGGAGTCACGGGTAGCGATTTGGTGATGGCAGAGGTCGAGAGAGGGATCGGGCGGGCCACCGGTGCAGTGGCCAAACATGCCACCATGATGATGGTAGCATGATGAGGTAAGCATCTAACTCTTGTAGTGTTTTGTTAGGTAGATTAGGTGATTTGGCCAATGGGGTTTTTATTTTTGTTTTGGGTGGGGGAAAATAAAATTTGCAAAATGGGAGGGTAAATTGGGTAAAATAGGAGTGGGGAGAGAGATAAGTTAGAGAAGAGGGGAAGGGATGAGGTGGAGGGGGAGGTGTAGGTGATTTTAGGTGGGTAGAAGTGTTAGGGTAGTAAATTTTTTGAGAAGGGAGGGTTTGGGGTTCGTGAGTTTTTTGCGCAAGCTGATGGTAGCGTCGGTCGGGTTTCGCCGGTGTTGGTAGGGTTAAAACTGGTATCAGTCACGAAATAGGTGACCGATGCGGTTTAAGGAGTGACAAGTCGGTTATAGGTAGGTAACTAGGCATTAGTCGGGCTTTGGAGAGCAAGGGGCCAAAAGTGCCACGGATGTTGGATGAGTGAGATGGGTAGGGTAAAATAGGGTGCGGGGAAAATGATAGTGGGTGAGTATGGGTGTGATAAATGTATATTAATGTGGTTCTTTGTATTGGATGCATGGGAGAGATCAGCTACGCATAATGCGGAGACATGGGTTCCACCTCTGCTTGTGATAGTTCACGGTGCGGTGACCCCTAAGGAGTTACGGCATGTGGAGGCAATGGGCCGAGTGGGGTCGACACTACCAAGCATGTAGTGCAGGCCGAAGTCTAATGGTTACTCTCATCGATAGATGGGATTCCGTGACCAACATGTTCCACCTACCGATAGGTGAGATGACAATCACCCTGGAGGACATGTTCTAGGATTCTGTGGCTACCCATATTGGGTACATAGGTCTATTTGATCTCCTCCGAGGCCTCGAAGGAGTTGATGTTGAGTTTTTGGAGAGGGGATGGCCAAGCTAACCTTCCATAGTGCCGTGTGCGCTATGGAGAGATGTACCTAGCCCATCCGAGGAGACGAGGCTAGTAGTTCTATTAATGGAGGTAGTGTGTTGCTTTGCACTATCAGATGTAGAGGGTGGGTGGTTTCCCTAATCATTGATGGGGTATTACACGACATGATGATAGACCAAACCTACTTTTCCTAGGTGCCAAAGATTCCCTGGTGCATTATACATTTATACTGAGAGTTGTGGGCATATGGGTAGTTATGCAAGTTTAGCTTATGTTGTACATTTTACTTCATTGTTGGGCATATGAGCACATTGTCTGTGTGCATCTAGTGGGCATGCCTCAGGCCGATGCCTTCTACCAAGCTATGTATGAGTGGGGTATAGGTAATGGGTGCATGTTATTAGAGAGCAGAGATCAGACAGGCCAACATATGATGTGGCCTATTTTCGGTGACTATTGGACGGGTTGTTTGGGGTGGACATCATTTGGAGGCCCTATGTGGGCTTCCGTCATATAGGCATATGCGTGAGGATCTAGTGAAGTTGCAGCCTACCGAGATGGATACTGAGGTTGTCGTGTCAAGGAGCACGAGATGATCACGGTTGACAAAGTGAGGTGGCGATGCAGGCTGCTACAGACATACCTTGCCCTTCTCAAAGTATAGTAGAGATGATGTGGAGAGGCCCTTACCTCTATCACGGTACCCGACAAGTGCCCACAAGGTAGGAGGAGCGGGCGGTGGACTCGCCACATTGATGATGTCGCGGTCACGCACGAGATATAGATAGTGGTGGGCAGCTCATTTGCAGTAGTACCACCTGTGCCATGGTAGTGGATCAAGCCACCATCACAGTGTAGAGGGACGCCCTACGAGGCGAGGTAGTGACGTTGATTACCCGGTTGGGTATGGTGCAAACACAACTTTGCGGCTCGAGGTAGAGGTAGTGGAGTTACATGTACGGGTTGATCGGGGATAATTTTTAAAAGTTCCCTAAACATCCCTAAATGGTGTTAGTGTAGAAGATCATCTCGAGAGCTTTCCAACGACTGTAAGAACGCGACAAACGGACATCGAGAGCTCTAGATATGTTCGGTCAAAGTTTAGACATCGGGAAAGTCAACTCTGGTCAACTGGTCAATATTAGACCAATCGCATTGTGACACGTGGCTTGCCACCACTCGTCGAATTCACTCGATTTGCCTATCGGGAGACGACAAGTGGACTACATGATGACCGAGTTAATTATTTCTATGTCAAATTGTATGGGTCGAAATTATATTATCTTGGTAAGTCCACTTTCCAAATGGCACGCATATATGCCAAACCGCTATATATTAATGTTTATACATTAGTATTAAACCATCTAAATCCACTAATTCTCCAAACCCTACATAACCGCCAACTTAACCATGTTATTTCCAAGGACCACGTGGAAGGGAGAAGGTGAAGCGGTGGTAGGGATGCTTATTCCATGCGTGGAAATCCACGTGGAGAGGAGAATTAAATGGGGGCGGTTAAGCTCACATGGTCTTTTGACCACTTCAAATGCATGGAAAGGCTTAATTAAGCCTCAAACAATATCCCCACCGCCAAAATATGGGATTTTATCCCTTATCAAATGCTATGCCGCCTTGATTTGGGATTTAATCCCATTAAACATGCAAATAGGATTTTTGGAATATTTGATCCCATTCATTTTACGGGATGAGGCTTATAATAGCCTTAAGATAAATTATATTCCATATTTTCAAGGGCCCTAAAATTGTATAAATAGGGAACCCATTCTATTGTATGGACACACATATCCCAAGCTTATTATTTGTTAAGCTTATTATCGGGACACACATTAGGACACACCCAAGCTTATTATTTGTTAAGCTTATTTGTAGGATGTGTCAACAAGTATTTTCTATTGGCCTATTATTTTAGGCAATAGTATATGAAATATTTGTGATTGGGAGTAAATTATAAACTACCCAATAGGCCCATTGAGCCACACCAATTACTTGCAAATCCTGGATTGTCGATCGGAGTGCTAGCTGGCGTCGCATTGATAGCATCGGGAAGGCCAATCGAAGTCGAAGGAGATTGTGCATCAGGAAGGTGAAGAACAATTCGGTCGTGATCATCAAAAAAATTTTTGAAGAAGCTGGTGTCTTTGATAGGCAAGTAAAATTCCATTAGGTTTTCTTGTGAAAGTACTATTGTAACTTACAAGTTTTAACTAGTGGAGCGATTCGATCACAAACCCGAAGACGTAGGCAATTTCTGAACTCCGTAATCAATCTATGCACAATTGTCATTATTGTCTTGCATTATTTTAAATTGATTACTTAAAAGGAGTAAATTATCGGCAAATAATTAAAGCCTACAAGGGTCCAAGATTAGGTAGTAATAATCGATTATTTTCGGATCAAGTTTGGTATCGAAAGTGGTTTAGCTCCATATTTGTTTTTCAAGTAAACTCGATTAACGAGTGATTGCTTGAAGTTGGTGCAGTTAGTTCAATTTGTGTGAACATGGTACAAGTGCACTATGTATAAACAGGAAAAGCTCGGGAAATTGAAGCTTATAATCACTAGATCCAGAAGAGAACTCTCTCCTACGATCCATGTATTACTCCCCTGGAAGAGGAGAATGCTCATTTGAAATGGAACCGAAAACCAAGGATGAGCTCTTGGCAAGGTTGCAATGTGGTGATTAGAGGAAGGAAATACCTTCAACTTCAGATGCAGAGGCCATGGCAGATGACTGCACTGTAAGTTGTTCACCACTGGAATCTTCTTCTTCCTCCCATTCGGTTTTGGATTCAGGTAATAAAGTCTTTGGTTTGTTTGAAAAGCATACTAGAGGAATTGGATCCAAATTACTAGATAAAATGGGATTTGATGGAAGAGGCCTTGGAAAAATGGCCAAGGTATTTCTAACCCAATACAGGTCAAGGATCATCCTCATTTTGCAGGTTTGGGTTATCCTAGTGCGGGAATGGAAATTGGAGAATGCTCCAAGAACGCTGACGGGAGACAAGCTTCGAAAGCAAAGTGAATACCCCACTAGTCCTGCAAGAAGATTCTAAGCAAGAAAGTTGTGCTTCGTCATCACAGAAATATGTGGTAAGGGAATTCGGTGAAGAGGTAATGAGATTCCACCCAATTTCTTACTATAATCATAAGCATAGTAAAACTTTGATCCACTTTTGGCTTAAGAAGTGTGGTTATGATTTTTAGAAGATGTGGAATTCTTTTCCATGTACTTTTTGTGGATTGCATAATCATTCAGGTGGCTAGATCTTTGGAAGAGAAGGACAACGATGAAGAAGTTGATATCGTTCATCAAGAATAAGGCAAATCAGAAAGACCAATCTCGCCATGCAGAGTCGAGAAATGGCGAAAAGAGTTCCTCATCCCGGAAGAAGGAGATTAAGAGGAATTTTGTGCTCATTGCAGAGGAATGGGCATCGGGTGGAAAATTGCTGAAAGCGCATCCATCTCGCCATCGAGTAATGGCAAGCCAAAGATGGAATGGAGGCCTATTGTAAAGGCAAAGAGGTTTTACTTCTACCACCGGTTGACAAGTCAACCCAGGACCAAACAAGTAGAGTTTCTGAGAGATTAGCTCGGAACTTCATTCTCGCATAGAGGCATTGTGGACCGTGCGAGCGAGAATGGTAGTTGAATCACCATTGGCATTGAGACAGAGATGGGGATGATGGTCAAGGAGTGGCTTCCTACAAGCACATGTGATAAGGTTGAGGGCAGTTGGCCATAACATAGGCACATATTGGGGCTTTACAAGCCCGGATACACGCACGTGGGCGAGGGCAATGGCACCACCACAGCACCAAAGATAGGGTCTCGATTCACATAGCCGGGGTGGGACAAGGTCCCGTAGGATAGGTACATAGGCCGAGGCCTATGGGGCCACCAAAGACCGTGCCCATATCCAAGTTACAGGATGCCCTAGGTGAGGCCGAGATAATACCGTGGATCAAGATAGATTTTTATCCCGTGGAGAGTACATGGCACAACAGCCTTGAGTGAGAGGGCGAGATCTCACACTCATAGTGTAGAGAGCACAGGGGGCCATCGAGCTCGAGACAGGATCAGGGAGAGGCCACCAGCTCATGGAGACCAGCTCCAAGTGATGCACCAGCAAGGACCCAGCCACCACCTATGATGGGTGGGGAGATGTTAGGAGGTCACCGAGATGGGGGTCGAGGAGGGAGAGGGTACAAAGCGATCTGAGATATGGAGGATGTCCGCGGATGCCCAATATACAACTCATAATTTTGATGTATTCTAGTCATTTTTGAGATATACTAGCTGCGCATGCCGAAGAGAGTGAGGATGTACAAGAGTTTTTGTATATTTTGAGCATATATCGGCTTTGTGTGCGAAGAGATTTTGTATTGTTTTATTATTTTATCAGTATATGAGACCGGCTGCTGTGTGTCGATGACATTTTGTATTGAGATACACATATCTATTTATATGATGAGATACATGAGATGTTTGATTTGTTGGTGTTTTGATAAGACTTTTAATTTTTGTTGTGATATAGATGAAAACTAGGTGAGTTAGGCATGATGGAGTCAGGTTGGTTTAGGCATGGATTGAGTTAGGTTTGTTTAGGCATGGATCAAGTCAGGTTGGTTTAGGCATGGATCGATTCAGGTCGGTTTAGGCATGGATCGAGTCAGGTCATAGGCATGGTTGAGTCAGGTTTGGTAAGGCATGGTTGAATCAGGTTTGGTTAGGCATGGTCGTGTTTAAATTAGTTGAAGTTGTGATTCATGAATTTGAGCAATGAATGATGATATGGGTCATGTTTAAAATGTTTTATAATATATGCATGATGATGGTAGAGAAATGGAAGTCGTAATAAATGTATGTTGTGGTGATGATAAAATGTTAATCAACTTGTTATTTGTTTGGTTTGATTTCCAATTTTTAGATATAAAAATGAAACTAAGTAGGGTAGAATGTGATTTGAGGAAAATGAAAGATTAATTAGTTAGGGTAGAGAGTGGCCGAGCTAACCTCCAAAGGTCCCATGGCCTCGAGTGTCTGCCTACATAGTCCTAAAAAGGGACCTCAAGCGATGTAGTTCTCCCATAAGTTAGGGAAGAATATGAGGAGGTATGAAAATGAGTTGGTAGGTTTTAGGCATGATGGGTTTAGGTCTATTAGGTGTGAGTGGGTTATAGACAAATTAGTGTAGGTGATGTCGATTATGGTGGAAGAAGAAAATCACCCCAAAGGTACGTGTTGAGGACCGATTCTTTGTATAAGGTAATCAAAACGTAAATAAAGACAGTTTAAAAGATAAGAGGGGGCAATAAAGCCACCTGATTGGTTAGGATCATACCGAGTAGGTCATACCTTAGAGGAGGTGATGAACGCAAGACCGAAAGACATTGCATGATTGATTGTTCTAAGGATGAGTGATAGGCACATGATCACCAAATGTCATGGTTCCCAAGAGGTCCCTTGAGGTAGTAGGAAAGGGGATTGTGAATGGTGAGAGGGGTAAAAGGTGGGTAAGTTTTGATATGGTATGAGGTAGCATGCTCTTTGGGCAAGAGATCCAAGGGCACAATGGGCAAGTCCATGACTAAAAGGCTTTCTATATTGGTGATATTTTAGATAGACTGATCGATGTGGGAATTTTATATGGGATGAGGAAATTAACTCTTTGAGGTCTTCATGAAGTTGATCGATGCGGGAAGCTTGATTTCTCTCGCTTTTTTAAAGAGCTTTACATAGTTGTCTTTCGAGGAGCGATCTATTTATAAGAGCGATTGCCGAGAGGAAGATGTCCTTTTGAGGGAGTCATATTTTTATTAGAAGTTTGACTCAAGGAGTTGGGTCCCATGTGAGGGCTTTGAAGTCATGGACAAGACCAAGGTGAAGAAGAGGATTCTTGTTCAGTGGAAGGTAAGAAAGTGAAACAACCATGGGATCTCATCTAAAGGTAGATGAAAAGTATCCATGAGAATCATGCTATGTGCAGCATCGTGGTACACATATTCAAGAGAATATAACAAGTGACGGGTACTCACATGATTCTTGTTTAATCGTTGGTGAGGTGTAAGAGGTGGAGAGCGCTCAAGGGACGAGCATGGAAGGAGACAAAAGTGATGTAGGACTAAAATTCAACAGTAGAATGGTCGAAGATGCAAGGCATTAAGGGGCTCAAGTTCGGGTTTACCATCGAGTGAAGATAAACAATAAGCACCTAATCCGTAAGTATGGGTCACGATGTATGGTCCAAGCCAATTAGGAGAAAAATTGCCCGTTTACTTTTTTCTGCTTTGGTTACATGTTGATTTTCTTTGAGAACAAGGTCACCGACTTGGAAGGTTCGTTCATGGACATGTTTGTCATAGGAACGTTTGATACATTTTTGGTAAACTTGAAGGTGGTCAAGAGCATTAAGACAATGTTTGTCTAATAACTCAAGTTGTGCTAAATGGTCACACGAAAGTCATCATCATTGAGCATGTCATGGAGAGAAATGCGGAGTGAGGGGATTTGGACTTCAAGAGGCAGAACAGCCTGTCATACTATAGACCGAGAGAAAATGGTGTAGAAACAAAGTGGAAGTACGAATACTTGTGTAGTATGCCCATAGGGCAAAGGAATGTGCGTATGCCAATCCTTCCCAGTATCGTTAACCACTTTCATGAGAATTTTGTTTAAGGTTTTGTTAGTGGATTCGGCTTGGCCATTGGTTTGTGGGTAATAAGGTGAGGAGAAACTTAGCTGAATGTCGAAGGTGTCACAAAGTTTTTGTAATGTTTTGTTTTTGAATTGTTTTCCATTGTCAGTGATGAGGCGATGAGGAACACCAAAGCAACAAATGATGTGGTGATTGATGAACTCACATATTTTCTTGGCTTTCGTGGAGATGAGTGGTATGGCCTCTACCCATTTTGTGTAGTATTCGGTAGTGGTAATGATCCATTGATGTCGTTGGGAAGAATGGGGGTTGATCTCTCCGACAAGATCCAAACCCCATTGAGAGAAGGGCCAAAGGTCATGGGCAACCTGTAAGGCGTGACTAGGTGTATGATGAAGGTTGGTGTGTTGTTGGAATTTTACACAATGTTTGACATAGTCACAATAATCATGGTTGAGGGTCGGCCAGTAATAGCCTAGGAAAAGAATATGCTTAGCAATAGCAAGGCCACTGAAGTGACCTCCACATATGCCATCATGAACCTCCTTAATGGTATAAATAATTTCAGAACTCGTGAGGCATTGTAAGAGAATACCATCAAAGCCACGCTTATAGAGGAGGCCTCCCATGATGACGTAATGAGAGAACTTTTTAAGGAAGGTGCGTTGTCCATTACGGGTGAGATCAGGAGGTAAGATGGATAGAGAAAGGTAGTCGGAGTATTATTTATACCAAAGGTCACTCGGGTCAAGGGTAGCGGTTCTGATGGAGTAAACTTCACGGGTAAATAAGAAGGTGATTGGAGTCATTGTATGGTGATAAAGATTTTAGAATCGGCGTGCTGAAGCGTGGGATTTGAGAGGCCAAGTGGGCCATGGTATCTAAATTTATTGGTTGAATGGGGGACGGTTTGAAGGTCATAACGATCAGAAGTGGTCAAAATTATGTCCACATGATGTTTATAATTTTGAAGTATCTCATTATGACATTGGAATATACCATTGACTTGGTTTATAACCAATTGAGAATCACCAAAGATGTTGATTAATTTGACATCTATGGCGTGGCGACTTGGAGACCTAGTATGAGTGCTTCATATTGGCAATATTGTTTGTACAATCAAAATATAGTTTGAAAGACAAAGGCATGGGTTCACCATCAAGTGGAATGAGGATAACACCAGCCCCACCTCCACGCTGACACTTGGAACCATTGAAGAAGAGTGTCATTTGGTAAGGGGATTCATCCAAGGAAAGGGTAGCAATACACTCATCTGGAAATTCAAAATTAGAGGGTTGATCCCCAAAAATAGGTGTGTCGGCCAATTGGTGGTGATAGTTTGGCTCTTGATGTTATTTTGATGAATGAATTCAAGGTCGAGGTCAACTAAAAGCATAAGCCATCGTGTGGCATGCTGATTTTGATAAGGTTTGGCATACATGAAGTGTAGGGGGTCAATGTTGGATATAACATAGGTTTTGTGGTTGAGTAGGTAATGGCGAGTTTTGTGGCAATGGAAAACTAAGGCTAAGAAAAAATTTGGGATGGGTGTAACGGGTTTCATAGTCCAAAAGAAAGAGTACGGTCCATGTGTTTTTATGTAATAGCATGGCTTGCCAAGGACTCACTTGTAATAGGTAGAAAGGTTGATCATCTTTAGGTGGAATGAGTATGAGTGGTTAGAGAAGGTATTGTTTTAAGGCCTCAAAATATTTATGGCAGTCATCATCCCATTTAAAGGAGACATCCTTCTTGAGCAGATGATGAAATGGTTGACACCGATCAGATAATTGTGAAATGAAACGGTGAATAGATTGCAACTTACCTTACAGGCTACGGAGTTGTCTAAGGTTAGTGGGTAGAGGCATTTCTAGAATGGCCTTGACTTTAGTAGGTCCACCTCTATACTATGTAAGAAAACAATAAATCCCAAGAGATTTTCCGAGAGAACGAAGTGAAGACACACTTCTTAGGCTGAAGGTGAACACAATATTTAATGAGATGATCAAAAATGGTTTTGAGGATGGCAAGGTGCTCGGAGCGGCATTTAGATTTGGCAAGGAGGTCATCCACGTAATCTTCCAATATATAATGCATGATATCATGGAAGATATAAGTCATAGCCCACTAATATGTGCCACCAGCGTTTTTAATGCCAAAAGGCATGACTTGGTAGCAGAAGGTTCCCCAAAGGGTGATGAATGTAGTTTTGTGTTGATCCTTTGGGGCAAAGCAGGATTTGGTTATAACCCGAGAAGCCATCCATGAGTGATAGCATCTCGTGACCAGTGGTAAGGTCAACCAGTTGGTCAATGCCAGGTAGAGGGAAGTCATCTTTTGGGTAGGCAAGGTTGAGGTCACGAAAGTTTGTGCAAATGTGGAGTCCCCCTGTCACCTTAGTGATAGGGACAATGTTATAAATCCAACGAGGATAATCAATGGGTAATATGAAGGAAACGGAAAGAAGGCGCTGAAGTTCTTCTTTGATGAGAAGGGAAATGCGAGGGTGCATCTTCCTTAGCTTTTGTTTGATGGGTTTGGTGTCGGGAATGGTTACGATATTGTGGACCACTATGGTGGGGTCAATACCAGGCATATCTACATAAGACCAAGCGAAAGCGTGGTTATGATCTTTGAGAAAAGAAGTAATGGCTTCTGTTTAGCGAAGCGTGAATCTAAAGATTGACTAATCTTTAGAATGTGTGGGTTGTCCTGAGTATGAATGTTGATCTCGATAGTCGATTCATTCAACATGGTTTGTGTCTCAGAGGGTAACGACCAATGAATATATGAATCTTCTGCACCAAGGTAGGTGAGTATAGATTCATCATCCTGACATTGAATGACGTTAATAGAAGGTGTATCGTCATTGATCATTTCAGAGTACAGGAAGGGAAGAGAGGAAGGGGCCTTACCATTGTGTTGATAAGTCAAAGGCCCAAGAGACATAGTGTTTATGAAAAAATAAATAAGAGGGATAGATTTAGGATCCATCGACTCGGAAGTCGATGAAGGTGGCGATGAAGGTGGAGCGGGTGAAGAAGGTGGAGAGGGGTTGATGTCCTTGATGAGTTCAATGTAGGCCTTTTGGTAAGTGGTTCAGAAAACCGATACCAATATTACGGTCGTTATGTTTGCTTGGGTAGTACATGGAATAACAAAGTATGGCGGCCTTGCTCGTAAAATCCAAAACCAAAACCCTTCCATGCACATCGGTGTAGGGAAGGTGTGGGTAAAATGGTGATTGGTGAGAGGCTGAAAAGCGAGAAAATGGGTGGGTTTGTGATGGTGGTTCGGGTGTGTAATTGATAGTATAAAGTCCCCCATAGGTTAGAAGCGGTACAAAGGTGAGGAGGATCATAAAGGAGGTGTTCTCCTATGTGGTGATCATAGCGAGAATGTTGGTGATGACTTCCATACTATTGTGGAGTAAGAAATGTGTTAACACTATATAGGCGATATTCCCCAGTGAGGCATTGAAAAATGCCCTCCGAGGATCGTGGTTAGTATGTGGGTAGTTGGAATAGACAATGTGTCGAAGGTCGATGTAGAGGTGGAGTTAATGGATTGGGAGGCTAGTGGGTTGGCCATGGAGGTTGTGGCGGTGGTAGGAATGGAGGAGGCATGTGTGGGTGAGGTAGCGGCTGTCTTGGTAAGTGGCGGTGTAGATGAAGTGGTAGTGGTCGTGGAGGTAGACACCTCAATGGGGATGAGCACGTCATTGGAGTCGGTAAAAAGCTTGTTACATGTTTTAAAAGGTAATGGATCGGGTGGAATAGTATAGGTGTGTCCTTCATGCTCAAACTTTACACAACAATGCAAAGTGGAAGGAACGCAAATCATGACATGAATCCTAAGGTCTACGCAAGCAATAGGTTATATTGAAATTCCCCCTCTAAGACATAAAATATCTCTAGACAGCTGGGGGCCCACATGAACATGGAGGATGATGGTGCCTAGTGTAGAGGTGATAGCGTCATTGAATGAACGCAACATGACAGAATGTTTATGCATGTAATTGTCAAGTATGCGCATTTGAGCGAATGCATGGGATGAAATGATATTAATGCTAGCACCCCCATTGATCATTACACATCATTACACGTATATCATCGATGTGGACAGAGATGAAGAGGGCTGGGTCAGGGTCATCGGTTTGGTGTGGTGCGATCTCTTCCTTTGAGAAGCTAAGGGAGGCTATTTGGTGAGTAGGGTGCGGTGTGGATAAAGGTGGCAATTTGGTGAGAGAGGCTACATGATGGGGTGTGATAATGGAGGCTACGGGTGTAGGGTCATTGGGTAAAACCTCAATAGATTGAAGAACCTCCATGAGAGCTTGACGATGGGATTCTGAGGTTTGGATGAGGTCATATAAGGACATTTTGAGGGGGGATTGGTGTAGTTGTTTGAGCATGGTGCGATGTGTGACCCCATTAGAAATAGGGTATGTGGGGCCGTGGATAGTGATTTTAGGTGTGGGTGTAGATGGTATGTTGGGTATAGGATTGGTTGGTGGGTCAATTTCTTTTCCTTGCCTTTGTCCTTCTAAGCACGGGTAGTGACGTGGATCATGTTGATATGAGGGGAGTTGGAAAATGGAGAAGGTGTAGGGTGAGTGGTATAACGACATGACGGACAAAAACCTACTAGAGGAGAAAAACCTTGTGAGGTGAGTTGGGTGCAACAACATTTAGGTAATGGTGTGGCAAGTTCTCTGATGCTGAACCATGTTAATTTCGAATCTTGGGGGTGGCTCTAAGAGCTGTGGGGGTGGAGGTTGTGGTTGTTGAGTAGGAAGTGAGGGAAGGACTATGGGAATGGGTGTTGGTGAAGCAGGGTCCTCATCAAGAAGGTCGTCATCGTCAAAGTTGGCTTCAAGAGGACACAACTAGATAAGGACAGTTTTCAAAGCCTTACAGTTCTCCACATCGTGCCCTGGCACATGATGGTAGGCACAAATTTTAGTGTCATCAAACCCTTTTGGCTTGGGTTTGAGGGGGTCATAAGGTCTAGAGTGGTGGTAATGTGATGATAGAAGTCTCAAGGAGGTTGGTTAAAATTTTGGCATAGGACCTTGCTAGTGGATCATAATGGGAAGTGAAAGTGGGTTTGGGTGTAGGTGCGTCTGATTGTTGAGGAATGGTCCTTATAGGAGGGGGAGTGGGTTGAGCCATGGTTTTGGGTGCTGGAGTGGTCTTGGGTGTTGGTCATGTTTGTTTAGGTAGGGGTATGGTAGATGAACAGGCAGGAGGGTGTATGGTTGTTTTGACTACCTTATTAGAGGGTAGCGTATTTTGTTTTTGGGTTGCACCTTCTTGGGTAAAGGTGATATGGGTGTACGAGATCTAGAGGGAAAAGTTAAAGGGGGAAGAGGGCAAGCTACCCACGGGGATAACGGAGGTGCTTTGAAGGTAGATGACACGGGTCATGTAGGGGGTGTGTGGGACAAAGACTGAAATGTCATGGGTAGTGAAGAAGTTGTTGAGGGTATTGGAGGTATGGGTGGTAAAGATGTTGTAGGTGTATGTGTAAGTCGTGTCGGGCACTTGGGTAGGTTAGAGGTTTGCGAGGAAGGAGTGGGCTGTTGTGTTTTTGGTTTATTGATGGGTGGAAGTTTCTTGGCCATGTTGGGGGGTTGAGGCCCTAAAATGGATAGAAAGGGTGCAGGTGATGCAGGTGTGATTGGCACAATTGGGGTATTAGCTCTATGGGTTTGGTTCTTCTATTTGGGTGCCGAAGTAGGTTGGGTATTGACTGTGGAAAATGTAGCTAAATCTAGTTTGATAGGTGGATGAGTAAGGCTGGTGGTTGGGGTGACCCCTAAGGTAGTAATAGGTTTAGTCGAGGAAGATGTTGTAGGTGTGGGTTTGGATTTAGATGTATGTTGGGTTATGGGTAAGGGTGTGTCTTGAGATATGATTGGTTTCGTGGAAGAAGTTGTGATAGAGGTGATTATGCTCTTTGGGTTTGATTGGTCTAAATATCTTTGGGTAGATAGTGGAAGTGTCGCCACAAGTTGCATCTGCATTTGTGTTGAGACAGAAATAAAAGGCGCCCCCACAGTAAGGCTCTATCCACATAATCTAAGCGATCAGCTAAACGTGAGAATGGCACATATGTAGGTGAGGTTGAGGAGGACCTAATGGAAATTCCCATAAAATGTGTCTTAGAGACGGGGAATTTTCTAGCTTCGGCTTCCGTGGGTAAGAGATCCGAAAGTAGGTCTGCAGGATCTTGGGTAGCTGATGGAGAATGGTCACCTAGAGGCAAAGGTATCTCTACTAGATCCTTGATAGGTGGAGGAGAAAATGGGTGCTCCTTTGTAGGTGGAGGAGATGATGGGTGCTCCTTTGTAGGTGGAGGAGATAACCAAGTATCCTTTATGGCCTAAAGAAGTACAGTGGTGACGGTTCTCTAGGTGGAGAAGCCAAAGGTGAAATAGTCTCGATATTATCAGAAGGCTCCTCCACGGGTGATGAAGGAGATGAAAGGTGTTCCTCTATGGGTGGAGGAATAGGTGATGTGGGTTCAAGTGTAGGTGGAGGAATTTAGGATAGGATTTCCTCGATGGAAGGAATATGAGGTAATTGGGAAGCAACGGGTGCATCGCTGAAAATAGTGTGGACCTCGCGGGTATGACTATCATGAGTTGAGGTCTCACCTGGTTTGATCAGACGAAGGGGCATGATTAGGAAAGGGTTTCTTAAATATGTGTAGGTTTTGATTGGCAGGTGCGTTAGGATTATCCATGGTTAACTCACCTTTCTCGAGCATTTCTTGGACAATGTTTTTGAAAGTGATGTAATTGCCATCACTGTGACCCTTTACTCGATGATAGTTATAGAAGTCATGTTCTTTATACCATGCGGGTGTGGGGTGAGTAGGGTCAAAACTAGTGTGTGGTTTTATAGGAGGAAGGGTGATGGCCCCAGCTTTGATGAGATTTTATAAGATAGAAGAGTAAGGCTTCCCAATTGGGGTGTATTTCCATTGTTCTCATATGAATTGAAAAGTCTGAACGGGTGAGAGATTAGATGAGGGGCTAGCTTGATTTGTGGATGAGCTAGGCGGCCTTGAGTACCACTGCATTACCGGTGCCCTTGGCATTTGAATAATTGTTTTGTGGTTTGGAAGAAGAGGTATCATTCGATTTGAATGCCAAATTCTTATTGCGTAATTGGATTTTCTTCTCTTCAATGGCCCGAATCTCTAGCTTTCGTGCCATGGTGAATACTTCATCGAATGTTTAGAAAGTTTGGACCTGTAGGGTCGGTGAGATATGTCTAGCGCAAGCCGCACGAAGATCTCAATGAGTTCTATTTGTGGTAGTTGGAAGGTGAGCTGATTGATCAGGCTACGCCAACGAGTGACAAAATCGTGATACGTCATCATCATACTGACGCGTGGAGTATAGGTCAATCATGGTAACCTTCTTGACGATATTGATGGAGAAGTGATCCAAGAAGGCTTGGGCTACTTGATTAAATGAAAATATAGAGTGTCTAGGTAACCCACTATACAAATCTAACGTAGGTCTAGTCAGAGACATGGGAAAGGTCTTCAAGAGCAAAGCATCATCGTGGGTGATTAGAGTAGCACCGTGTTTGAAAGACCGCAAATGCTCTTGTGGGTCTTCCTTCGCTATTGAAATGGTTCAATTTAGGCATTTCCCAATGCATGGGGTATGGAAGGATAGGAATGGATGGGTGGATAGGATCGTTACAAATCTCATCGTAGGTGAGAGTGTTGTGGAGCCAAAAACTTATGCCTCGATGTCTACATCTTGTCCATTATTAATTTAATTAGGTCGTTGGTAGAGTTACGATGGTTGGGTGCCTCCTGTAGCATAAGAGGGTTGATGTTGGGCATATGATGAGGGTGGCATTCCAGTATATGGTGGTTTCGTGTAGGTAGATTAAAAAGGAGGTAGTGCGATAGAGTACGTACCCGGAATGAATAACGGATGAAACATAGAGTGCTTTGGTAAGTACGTATATGGAGGTGGAAGGGTCGTGGTAACTCTAGTGGCAATGGGGGCTAATGATTATGGAATAGAAAGGACCACGCTTTGAAAGGGGTAGGGGTCACCAAACACGAAGGTGTTTGTGTAGCTATGGGTATATGTGAGACAATAGGGGTGGATGAAGTTGTGTTTTGGGTGGTTATCAAAGGTGTGGTGGATGTGGCGGGTCACTGACGGATGTAGTAGATGTGGCCGATCAAAGCGGGTATAGGACCTACCTACGAAATGGCCCGGGGGTAAGGTAGATGCGAGCAACACAGGGTTAACGAGGGTGGAGCAAAAGTAGGAGCAAGTGTCGGGGGATAGATATGGGCATGTCGTATATCAATGACTGAGGAATCTCAGTGGGACGAGTGGGAAAGATAAAACTCCAAGCAGGCGCGGGGTTTTGGTTAAGGAGTCGTGTGAACTCCTCATCTCTCGGGGTAGCGATAGTGATAGGTTGGATAGGATCCGTGGTAGGTGATAAAATGGAAGGTGGTGAAGGGCTAGGTGGGAGTGGTTATGCAACTAGTGTGGAATACGAGAGTGCTTTTTTGTCGACACGTCGCATTACCATGTGAACAAGTACTAGCGAGTAAGGCGCTTCTACGTAAGTGACACGAGAAATATAACAATGACAAGATAGATAGGTGGCGATAGGTGAATTGGGCTAAAATTTGAGTTGGAAAAGCTGCACGGGCAGCCGTGCGATTAGAGCAGAACCAACGCAGTCATGGGTAACCACGGTCGATCAACGTGGAAAGTGGATAGTGGGTCAAAAACAAGGTATAAGCCCAAAATTGAATTTGTGGTATCTTTGAATACCGATATGATTTCAAGGTCAATGTATGTAATAAAAGTGACAGGAATTCTGAATAGTCGAAGAAAGTGAATAGGGGTCTTTTTGGGTAGATTAACCAAAAGGATAGGGAACCGACGCCGGTTGGGTATAACCGATGACGGTCGAAAGGGTAAGCGATGGCCAGTCACGGGCCAGGAAACACTGGTCACTCTAAAATTGAAACAGTGATGAAAGAAAAGTGGTTGTAAGTTAAAATTTGATGTGGAATCGGACCAGAGTCACTTCCGAGAATGATGAGAATATGGTCCAAGCACACTCAGATGAAGCCAGGAATACACCAACTATGATGAGGAGCATGCGAGGAGAAACAAGAAAAATGAAGAATGTGACCTCTCACCTCAAAACGCAAGCCAAACAGAAACACTAAGAAAATGCAATCCCTAAGAGTGCCTTTTTATTATGTTTGTTTAGCTTATGCTATTTAAGGACTAGCTCATGAACTAAAATAGAGTTTTTGGTGAGGATGGCTTCCTGAAGAAGGAGATCTAAAAGGTGAGGTTTCGGGTATGTTATGGAGAGAGCGGGCTTTGCTCGAAGTATGACTCGACAGAGCAGGTGAGCCGGGAGTACTACCAATCCTCATATCGGTCACGATCATTGATAGGCGTTCCCAGGAAAGATGTTGTTTAAGAATATGTAATTGTTTTGAATTTGTGCAATTTGGCAAGACTCGAGAGAGAGAGAGAGATGTGCTTTCTATGATTCGTTTGTCAACCATCAGCTGGGAATGACTTCCAGCATATAGGTTGCCCTCAATTAATGTGAGCTAATGCGATAAATTAGAATGAAATGCAATGATTTTTAAGCCCAAATCGAAATATGAAGTTTGATGACACAAATAGATGAAGAGGAAGAGGGATGCTCTTTCACTAAAATGTAGAAAATAAGAAGAAATGGTTCTTTTAGAGAAAATAGAAAGAAAAATAAGGTTACGAGGAAGAAAATTAATGTGTATGCTTTTCAGAAGGGAAACAAACACACTACTTTTCCTAAGAATGAATAAAAATGCAAGGAACCTCGAATGGGTCCCACTTGAGCATGCCAAAATGTTTCACCTTATTCTTAGACATTTCTTTCAGAAAGTGACATGAAACAAATAGGGTAAAGGGCATAGGAGGAATACATATTGGAATGTTGGTTGATAGGTTGTTGCGTGCGTATGACCTCAAAATCCACAAATGATCGTGAGAGCTTCCTTTTGGCTAGGAGGAACTACCTGAAATGGAACAAAAGACCACCAAATAAAAGTTAAATGATATGTACTTGAAGCGCCTAGCGTGTGCTAGATGCGGGAAGTGTGATACTTCTGACATGGCGTTGTCGATCCAACCGGGTTAAACAATTTAATGTTGGTAATGAAGTAAATCCTATTGTAATTAAAATGATTTAGGTATCTCATTTAAAACACAATAAGAAAGATCTAATCTAATAAGCTAGGTTAAAATAAGATCCGATGGTCAAGTAACTAGTTTGTGTCTCACAGTCCTGAGCGAGAGGTCTTAGGTAGGTCACAAGTGATTAAGGGTGATGCGGGAATAGGTGGGTAGGTCACTATAATGCAGGTTGTATTGGTAAATACGAGGATATTGATGTCGTTAAGGGTGACCAACGCTGATTGGGAAGAACCAAGTCTTGCCATTCTGTGGAATCTTTGGGAATGTCACATAATGAACTTTAGATCTCCCTATGATTGCACAAAGGACTAGGCTGGTCAAAATGAGGTATTAAGTTATTTTGACATGATTTGGTGAGGGTTTAATATGGATATGGGGGTGAGTATTGAATGAGGTCAATGGGTGGCTAGGAGAACAAAAGCATGAAGATATAATGATTAAATGAATGAACCAAAGGAGTAAAATGTTCTACTTGGAATCAGGTTTTGACGTCGTGGAGTGAGAAATGAAGGTGTTGATAAGAGGTTGAATGTTCGGAGAGGATCACCAAACATTGGGAGCTCTTACATGGGCTACATGTGCTATCCTTCTGCCTGATTGGATCAAATGCATGTTGGGTGGTTCTTTGGATGAATGTTGGATGTCCGTGCGCAAGAGAAAATGCTTGATCTCCTTCCTTGCATACGCGTGTTCTCATTGAAGCTTGTCCGCAAAAGATGTGATATCTCTCTAGAAAAACCACCAACCTTTTGCCAACCTTGAAAATAAGGTTTTTTGGGGATTAAAAGGTGGCAAAGCGATGGTAGTTTCGACTTAATCGGCGGTAGTTAAGGGTAGTTGGCATCGGTTAAGGTGGGATTTCCTAGGTTTACTAAACTAGGCAGATCCCCTTGATTTTCTAGGATCTCATGTCATTAACTCATGATTAGGACCGGAAGCTTCCTTTAATCATGTGGGAATGTGGTTAGAGGAATGTAGGCATTGATTTTAGGGTTTGGGTAAGTCTTAGTTAGTTATGGCAACTTACTAAGAATAAATCTTAGGGTGAGGTGGCTTGATGAGGTGTCAGTGAGTTGGATATGTGGGCATTATCCCAATTAGGAGATTTAAATAATAAATATGGTGAGGAGAATGAATTAATTTAATTTAAATAATTAAATTAATATTATAGTAATTGTAGAAGGGGGCCATGGCTAGGTGGATGTGTTTAAGGTATTTATTTATCGAGGGACCATGGGGGAGTGTGACCCAATTTTAGTATCTACACTTGGTCCCTCATTATGGTCACATAACTTTATATTTATATGGTTCTCTTGTTCTAATTTTATACTTAACCTTAGAAAAGGTCGACCACCAAAAAGATAGAAATATCAAGCAATTGGCTAGAAAGTTACCAAAAGGTGAGAGTAAAGTGTAAAGAGGATCAAGGCAACCCAAAGGGAACCAGGATACAGGGCACCCGAGTCTTGCCTAGGCGCCCTGGGGATTAGAAATAGGAAAGATGTAGAATGACAATACCGATAAGTGGGAAAGTGTAAGTGTAAGATCGAAAAATACTTAATGACAAGCAATGTAAAAATGGCCAAAGACATGGGTTAATTATTACTCTTTTCACTTAAGAACCATATGAATAGTAGTATGATACCAAGACTAAATAACGAATCAAAGTGCATGATTTTGTTTCTACATTTTCCCCCACTTTATGTTGGTGAGCGGAAATCTTGGTAACATAAAGTAGAAGAAGTTGCGTACTGATAATCCATGTAGAGTGATGTAGCAAACATGTTGAAGGACTAGACAAAGCATGGAGTGACAAAAAGATGGAGCATGGAGACTAAAGATGCAAAAGTGTAAAAATTGATGAGAGTGAACCTAGGGCGGAAGTGTGTGTGTAGATGCCAATGTGTGTAGTGTACCTACATGGTTAGTATCATGTGTGTGATGTACCCACCATGTGTGTGTTATAGATGTTGAATTCTTGTTTCCCATACTGGATGACCTGCAAAAGAGAAGACGATCAAGTAGTCAAATATACATGTATATTTGTAAAATTGTGTTTAAAAATGCATGTATATAGTACAAAGATTTTAAATGAAAGTATGAAAGTGAAAAATGAACATGTGTACCTGATCCGTGATGAGAAAAAAGGGTGTAGAAATGATATCTTGTAATTGTCACGACATGTGAGTTTTATGGGCGATCTCACACCACTGTGGCTGAAGAAGTGTAGGGAGAAAGTTGTGTTAATCTCCAACTTGTAATTGTTTCCCTAAGAATGTATGAAGAGATCTTTGTATTGTCTAGTTTTTTGGGTGATTTAACACCACGCTGAAGAAGTGTAGGGAGGAAAGTATGATGTTCCTCCAACCTGTAACTGCTCCCTAGAATGCTAAGGACAATCTTCCCTGTCAAAGCCACTATGTCAAAGTTTGTAGACTAGTATGAACTCACTTGTTGTATAACCCACCGTGTCATGGACAAAAACTGAAAATTGAATTATACCAGTATTGTGTTGTGTAGTGTGTGAACCCAAATTATGCCCCCTCTTTGGGGATGCATGCGACGTCGCGGATAGGAGAATGCGGCCCAAAATAGGACCGACTACATAAACTAAAACTTTTCCCTACATGGGAAGGAATTTGCATGGTAAAGACTAAGGCACACACAAATAAGTGGCTAGGAAACAAGTGTTAGTATGAACAAGCATGCATGTAGAAGACAAGTGTAAGCCAAACAAACAATGTATAAGCTAGAACATAAGTAGACAATGTAAACACCCAAGAAGACAATATAGGTCACACAAAGTGGGTTGCAAACATGGGACACCACTCACGATGTCGCAAGACACTCAAGGCCGCATGATAGCCGCAAACAAACAAGTGTACACACAAGACAAAGGGAAAATCCCACAAATAATAACACGAAACAATGACAAATGTAACAAACAAGTATGGAAGTAAATATCCTGCATAACAAATTTTGCACATGAAGCACCTATTAGCATGTCATAAAAATATCAAGTATGTCAAAGCGTGTATAAACCAAAGTAGTGTGTTATGAAAAAAATTAAACAATAGTGCATGTACCATATGTGGTTGCCCCCAGTAGGTAGTGTATCAAGCATTGGTGTTATGTGTAGAAGATCTATATCTGTGATCACAACTAGAAAAGGATGTGAATGCACATGTGTGTATGGTAAATATAATGACATACAAGATATTTATCTAACATGTGTAGTAAAGTGAACATGTAAGAGTAAGTGCAAGCAAGAGTAAATGCAACCATAAAATGCAGTATGTTGTGGATGGATGGAATGGAATGTAGTGTGGATGCTAGTGGCCACGTGCCCCCGATTGAATGGATTTTTATGTAGTGAGGTTCATTTAGTATGCCCCATAGTAGTCAAGAATTAACCACAAATGAGAGTGCGTCATCGAGAAATGGTCAAACTTTGTGTATTTGTGTGTTACGTGTTATGATGAGTGTGTATTGATGATAAGCAACCTAAAGAGGAACTATTCATGACTACGTAACCTAAGTGTATGTTGATCCGAAAATCATCGGGTGGGTAGATCATGGATAAATGAGCCAAGATGTGCAGGACATAGCCCCTCTTTGAGACAAAAGTGAAACTAGTTTATTCTTTATTCTACCAACAGAACATGTAAGTCTTACAAAGTATTCTACCTTGAGGGGGTTTGGGATCTCATCCCGGTGGAGTTAGTTCCGGTGAAGAATAGAAAGGGATAAAGGAGGGAATAAAGAAGAAAGGTCAAAGGGTTTATGTTTTGGGCGGTAGTAAACAGAGCCAAACTTACTCACATAAACAAACAAAGCAATATTGTTAAACAAATGACAAAATCATAGGTGAATCCAACAGAATAAGCATGCAAATCTAACTTAAGAAAGATCTAACACATAACACAGAATTCAACACAAAGTCTCAATTTTTGTATTAATAATTTTCTATTACAAGAAAGCTCAAAGTCTTTCTCTCCTCACTTCTATTTTTCATACAAATTTGCTCACCTGAATACTACAAGTATCCAAGTATTTATAGAAGGAGAAGGAGAAAGAAGGCAAAAAGGAGCCAACAACTATTTACAAAATATCTAAAAGTCAAATGTTGACTTGAGGGAAATTTTGTGGATGACAACATCCCATGGTGCAACATGGATGATGTCATCATTTGTGCCAACATTATTTTAGATATTTTACAAAAATGGGATTAATCCCAGGAGGAAGTAGCCTATTCATTGTCATCCCGTGGCTGGAAAGGAGTGTCCTACTTCTGCTCAGGGGAGGTAATGTGGAATTGAGCTCGATACTCCATGAATTTGCTTACCATCACTTGGAGTTGATCCTGAGCAGGACCCTTGGTGTGATCCCGATGACTTCACAAGTCTCCGTTCATCTCGAGTCTTTCGGGAGTTTGAAGTATTCATTACCTACCTCCATCAGGTATCCAACAAAGTCGGCAGGCTAGAAGGTTGTTGATAGATTCTATATCAAAAGTGGCCTCTGACGCTAAACCTTGCGACACGATCTCCTTGAAGATTTGGATAGTGTCATATGCCTTCCTCAAGGCATATGATGGGGTGAGCAAACCTGAAGACATCCTTAAGATGATTTGTTCCATTTGATGCATGGCCTCCAGGGCTTCCTCCTTGATTTTGTCTATTTTCTCCAAGACAAACTCCATTTGATCAACCCGATAATCTAAAGCAGCAAGGACTTTGTTGGGTGCTCGCGGGTGATCAAAAGACGAATTTCATTAAGTCATTGATCTAGGTAGTGAGCATCTTCGAATGTCTCGTGTTGCAACCTGGCATGGTCCAACTCTTCGGAGATAGGTCCTACTATGGCCTGGAGTTCATTGTTAGCTTGATCTATATTTTGATAAAGCTCATGAACTTTGTAATCACTTCCTCACTATCTTTGAGGATCTTCTCTCCGGTGGACACGCATTACATTCCTTGCTCGCCAATCTTGGTGTACTCATTTATCTTCTCGACTAAGAACCTCGGGAGGGTGGCGATTATAGGAGGTGCATTGCCCATCTTTTGCAGGGGCTTGAGAAGATGCTTGTTTTGTTATTTCAATATCCTCTTCTCTTCCTTCGCTTCTTGAAGCTTTTGCAAAGGGCATCCACTGCAGATAAGGCCTCTCCTTGTAGGCTTTCTGAGGATGTTCCCATTGTGACCTGAGTCACTGTAAAATCTATAGGAGACAGATCTTTTTTCTCCTTTGTGGGATCAAGTATGCGATCTCCATAACTCTTTCACCTGAAGCGCTTTGAGAGAAGCAGGTTATAGCCTTTTTCTTCTTAGCCCCTTTAGTTGGAATGACGGAGAAGTCCATAGGTGCAATGGGGACTTTCCTCTTATGTTGGCTCAGGTGTTTGGAGATCCATTCTGGACTTAAGGGAGTGGGACCAGAGGAAGAGGAGGAAACGGGGGTGGAAGAAGGAGCAACTACAGTGGACATGGGGAAATGTGTCGAGACACTTGGTGGTGGCATTGAAAAGAAGCCAACCTCCAATGCTCACAGGGGTAGGAGTCACTGCAGGAGAGGAAACCATGGGGGTGGAAGGGATTTGTGAGATGAGGGAAGAAATGTTGGGAGATAGATCCACGAGGGAAGAGAAGATGGAGGAAGAGGAAGGGGGAACGGTAGAAGATGGGGGAGAAGACACAACCAAAGGAGTGGTTGGTTGAGTGACATGAGGAGGGGAAGGAGGAGTGGGAGATGGGACGGTGGGAACCTCACCAGTTGTAGTAGTGGCAACATCCTGAGTGGATGTGCCCAGTTGGAGCACTTACCGCTTCTTCTTCTTCTGGGGATACCAGGCTTACTACATGTTCTTGGGCGGTGGAAGGAGGACTCTCAGAGCTTCCTCTTGAGCAAAGCTTTGTCTCTCCCTCTTTATCCTTTCCTTTTCCTTTAGGCAAGTGCTTTGGCTTGGTGGGTGTATTACCCAAGGGAGACGTGGTAAAGTCTACTCCAAGGTAGATGAGACCATTTTTCTGCACCAATGCTTAGTACTGCCGGCGAGTGCCTTTGGCCCTTTCTTCAATAGTCTAAGGTGCCTTGTTCTATCATTTCAACAAACGTGCCAATTTCCCCATCCGTATCTTAGATAAACCTAATCAACTTCTTGATCGGGATTTGCTTGGAAGCCCTTTGGGACAATGGCCACACCATACTAAATGATCTCTGCTGGGCGATCGGGAGTGATCTTTTCGTGTGAGCTCGACTTCATGATATGATTAATGTAGATATCTTGATCCGAGGGATGTGAATCGGATTGAGCTTTGCCCTTGGAAGGCAATCACGAGGATCAAAGGTTGGCCTCTTGGGAAATTATGCTTTAAGTTGAGCAATTCAAGTTCAGCAAAACATTTCCAGGATTTTCTCCATGAAGTGCAAAGTGTGTACCTGCACCACCTTTGTGAGGGGGAATGGAGTTCCACCCTTCTTCCTTTTTAAACACTTCTTGTGGTATGTGATGAGCTGTCTAGATAGCTCCAATAGATCAACTTGGGTTCCACATACCTCGGCAATTTGGTGGGCTCTCCCAAGAAGTTGGCGGCTCTAAGATAGGTGAAAGTGGGAAATTGCGTGAATAATGCTCCCCACTTCTCTGTGGTAGTTACCACGCTTTTGGTCATCCTACCGTGAGTCATATTAGGCCTCAAGAGGCAGATGACGCCGTAGAAGAAGGCATCATTGATTTTGCTGAATTGTGCTATATTGTTTTCCAGTCTTAACTCTGGATAATACTCATATATTTTGACCTGGGGCCATACCCCGCATCGATTCAATGTTGGGTAGTCCCTCTCTGAGGCAGCAGCATATACCACATAGGAGTTCATATAGAACCTCCCAGATTGTTAAAATTTGTTGAATTCTTTGGAGATGGTGCTGTTGATAATCTCCGCCCATTCAAAACTTTGATAAGGACATTTTTTCTCATGGTTTCTAAATATCCTCGAGCATCCACTTTTGGAAAGTAATGGGCATCGGGAAGCCCAAACATCCCGCTCGGGAAGGTGATGGTGTCACTCGGCTTCTTCTAAAAGTCACTGCGATGAATGACTTGTGGTCACCGCTTACCACCTTCTTGTTTTGAGGTACACCTCATTCATCACCGTACATGCATTTGTCTTCATTTTCATTCCATGTCTTTATGGAGTCATCTTGGCTTACTACTACTACAAAATGCCTGGTGTGGGGATACCCAACATAATCTCAAAATGTCGGTAGTGAGGTTGATTATTACCTTGCCCTTCTCATTTTCGACACATCTTGTGTCCTTATTATAACAATGGCCCACCAACATCATGAACTCATTGTTGATTGCGCTCACGGGAATCCTTGCAGCAAAGTGTAGACCACTGCCGACCAATTTATCCATCCATGGACTACCTGTGACCTTCTTGGTTCTGGCCCAGAAGTCCTCCATGTCAATGTGCCCGAGTTCTGTATCTCTGATATCCAAATCACATTCTGCAAGGGATTCAGGCATCCTGACCCTTTGGTATTTATACTTCATTTCTTCTTCTGTTAGTCTGGCTTTACCCTTGGACTTAGTTGGCTTCTTACTCGATGAAGACATGTGTGGATCTGAGTTCAGCTGCTGATCTGCAAGAAGAATCAAGGAATTCCATCACAGAAGAGCCATGTTAGCTGTTAAGTCATCCATCAAAGCTTACGAAAATGAAAAGTTAGCAATTTATGAGTCTCGGGCAAGGCGCAGCTCTATCGAGCCTGCAGGTTTTAGAAAAGTAAGGCGCACTTTGGGAACGTGTTGCATGGAAGGAAACAGTGCCAAAAGGGGCACAGGGTGCATAAAGACTACACACAACATTCGAATGTTGGTGTCAATGGGTGTGCGCTTGCGCTTTATGAAGGGTTTTAACTGGGCGCAAATTTATCTGGTGTAAAGCAAGGTCTCGTGGGGGCATTAGCACAAAATGTGTGTATGTTAGTGCATGCACCAAGGTAGCATATATAACATTAAGGTGATGTGCGCCAAGTGTTTAGCTTTGCGCGGCATGGGAAAAACCTAGCTGCACAACATTCAAATGTTTGTTGTAGTTGTTTGTGCGCTTGCACCTGCGCTTGTGCTTTAGGAATTTATAAGGCACGGGAAAGGCTAATATTTGTGTGGGGATAGTGTGCCTATGGCGCGAACTTTGTTTGATGTAAAAGTAATGAAATTCAACGCCTTAAAGGAAAAAAGTGGGTTTGATTGCAAAGACTTTTAGAATTTTCACTCTTTTAGTAGGTTTTTGTGGTTTGGAGGGAAACTCAAAGACAGTGAGGGGAATGGAGGAAAAAGTGACAAGGTAGTTTTCGAGGCGAGTGGCTTCTAGGTTGCAGATCCGGAAGGAGATTAAAAATGGTTTGAAGGTGGGTTTTATTTGCAAAAAATGGGTTGGAGTTGCATTACCTTCTTAGGTTCATTGTTTTTTTTAATAACACAAACCACCAAAACAAACAAAGAAACCACAACAAATCCACAAGAAGGGCAAGGGCCACTTACCAAGAATATATATAAGATAGAGGAAATGATGTGGGGTCCACGAATGCGACGAAAAGCAACACACGAGGCTGACAGGAACACTGACAAGTGTAGAAGAATAACTTTTCACATTTTTTCAATCATGAAAATGATAGGTCGGATGCACCTATATATAGAAAAAGGTGCAATAAATGTGCCACCAACTTTTCTAAGGCACACCAAAATGGATGCTGACATGAAGGATTTGCACCCTAGGCGTAGCTTTGGGAGTGTCAACACCGCATTTTTGCCACCTCGCACACCATAGGGAGGCACAACATTTTGAATGTTAACAAGCTGGTGCATGCGCCTTGGCACACCCTTGGGAGGCACAACAGTGCAACATTTATGAGCGCAACATTTTATATGTTAACACTTAATAAATGATGCCAAAGGAAAGGAGGGGCATAATTTTGATTGATGTAACGTGAATAAAAACTACGCCCAACCCAAAAAGGATTGAAAATGACCAAGTTCTAAAAACTAGATTTTTTGGAAAGGGATTTTATGCCATTCCAAATGCTAAGAGACCTCAACGGGAAACAAAACGGAAACTTTGGTATGGTTACCTGCAAAATTGCCCTTGTCAATTTTATAGGATAACAATTGGCTCTTTCTAGGGACTATCTTTGAGCAAAGCTTAAGGGTAGAGAATCCCATATCAACATGTGCCTATCCATTGGGTTTGGAGTCAAAAACAAGGGTGACGAAAAAGGAAAACACACAACCAAAAACAAACACACGACAAAAAAAACACACAACTAAAGCAAACTATACAAAGAAGAGAGCAAGCTCTACTTCTTGAATATTTTGAGATGTTGCCCACTATAGGGAAGCGGGAGCTTAGTTCCATCCAGATATGAGAGATAGAAGTTATTCTCTCATTGAGTTGCTTGATCTTGAAAGGCCCCCTCCATAGAGAGTCAAATTTTCCATGCATGCCCTTGGGCTCTCTTCGCTTGTCCCATAAAAGGACGAGATCTCCCACCCGGAAATCCCTCTGCTTAGCCTTTTTATCGAATAGTCTCTTGACTTGATTTTGATGTTCGGTGATCCTGTCGACCACCCTTACTCTCCTTTCTTCAAGTTCTATTAGATACATGATCCTCTTTTCAAGAGAATTATGGAAAGTCTCATCTTCGATCGCTCGTGCCAAGTGTAGAGCAGGAGTTCGGTGGAAATGGGGAGCTCAGCATCGATTCCATATAATACTTGAAAAGGTGACATACCGAGAGACCTCTTCAGAGTAATACGGTCTGCCCACAAAGCATCATACAATGACTTGTGCCAGGACCGTTGATTCTCATCGACCAGCTTCTGTATGATGGTCACTAGGTTCTTATTACTGGATTCTGCCTGACCATTTCCCTGGGGGTAATAATCTGAGGCATGGGCCAAGGTTATCCCGTATTCATAGCAAAAACCAATAACTTCCCATGAGGAGAAGTTGGAAGCATTATCAGCAATATCTTGTGTGGGATGCCAAACCTCACGATGATATTTTCTTTGATGAAGTTGCAAACAACTTCAGAGGTGGCATTCTTAATGGGTATGGCCTCCACCCATTTGGTGAAGTAGTCTATTCATTGTTAGGACATAACTATGTCTGGCACTTGATTGGGGATGTAGTGCTCGATAAAGTCAATTCCCCATTGCCTGAATGGTTCGTCAATAATGACGGGCCTGAGGGGAAAAGCAACCAATTTTGGTTTGCCAACAAACTGTTGGCAGAGCTCACATTTGCTACCCATGTGGTTATATCTTGAAATAGTGTTGGCTAGTAATACCTGGCCCGGATGATCTTATGTGTTGTTCATGGATGAGGAGAAATGACCGCCGCAGGCCGAGTCATGAAAACTTTCAAGCAATTTGATCTGTTGTGGTTTGTCAACACATCGCAAGAAGATGCCATCAATACCGCACTTGTATAAACCATCATCCCATATGACATATCTAGCTGCCCTGAGCTTTACAGTCCACTTCTCCTTTGAAGTTAGATGAGTTGGACACTCACCGTAAGTGAGAAAGAAAGTGATATCAGAATACCATTTGTCGTTGGTTCGCAACAAATAGAACCATAGGCAGAGAATCAGCTTTCTTCAATTTACCCTGCGCTCTGTCGATGCAATCATCTTTCTCTTTGGGGACCTCTGAATCTTTTTTTTCAGCCATAAGCTGACATAGGCCCTTGCCTCTTACCATCTTGGTTGGTTTTATGTCTAGATCATACTCTTGGACCTTTGCGATCCAATTCCCTCGTAAGCTTCCTAACTCTTGTTGAGTTAGGATAGACTTAACTACCGTGTTAGGAACCAACACTACCGTATGAGAGTTTAGGATGTAGTACCGAAAGTTCTTGACTGCTTTGACAATGGAAAAGGTGTGCTTTTCTAACTGAGACATCTTCAATTCATGAGGCTTGAGAGGGAGCTCATGAAAGCGATTGGAGATTCAACATCCTCAGAGTTCTTTTGCATTAAGATGGTTGATACAATATGCGCAGATGCATAACTATACATGATAAAATCCTTGGAGAAGTCGAGACATACCAAGATGGGTGCATGAGCAATGGAGGCTTTTATGTCCTCGAATGATGCCTTTCCTTCTTCGCTCCACCAGAAATTTTGTGACCCTTTCATCATATTCGATATGTGACGAGTCTTTTAAATGAAGTTCGATAAAGCGTCTATGAGAAAATTCACTTTTCCGAAGGAGTGAACACCGTGTCTTGCTTATGGGTAAGGTAAGGCTCAATAGCCTTAACCCTTTCGACATCTATCTTTGTTCCTTCCTTGTTGACAACGTGTCCCAACAACTTTCCTTCAGTGACCCCGAAAACAAACTTTTTTGGATTTAGGGAAATCCCGTGTTCTCGCATCTAATCAATACTTGCTCCAAATGATCACAATGATCACTTCACTTTTTGAGAACACAGTTAAGTCATCTAGATAAACTATGATGACCTTTCCCATCATACCTTTGAATGTGAAGTCCATTGCTCACTGAAAGGTGGCACCAACATTGGTCAAGCCAAAAGGCATCCTTGCTGTAGGCAAATGTGCCCCAGGAGTAGTGAATGTTCTTTTGAATTGGTCTTCGAAGTGAGACCTTAATCGATTATAGCCCAAAAAGCCATCAAGCATGGACAACATCTCTCGAACCGGTTACTCGCCCGTAACTTGATCCATTATGGGCAAGTGGGTAATTGTCCTTCAAGGACGCCCGATTGATTGAAAATCTACACATATGCGTATCTCACCATTCTTTTTCATACGGGCACGATGTTTCGTGACCCAGTACTATGATGGATAGGAAAGATAATCTCGCATCCAACATCTTCTGTATTTCCACCTGGATGGTACCCGAGATCTTAGGATTATAGTGCCTCTATTTCTGGTGAAAGGGTTTGACATCATCTTTTAACGGGATGTCATGTTGAACGTCCTTAGGCTTGAAAGACTTTAGATCGGCATAAGACCATGCCAATACATCCATATATTTCTTCAGCAATTTGACAAACTTCCACTTTTCCTGGGTGTACAACATTTCCCGATGTTCACAAACTCGAGATGTTCCATAAGTACCAAGTTGACCGATTCGGTCTCTGGAGAGGAGTTAGGATCATCTTGTCGCTTCTTCTTGAAAAATGATCATGTTTGTCAAACAATCGTTCTAGAGAGACTAAACCCTTTGGAATCTTATTTCCCTTGAGCTGGCATATGCCATCACCTTCTTTTGATTCGTTTCACTTGACCAGTGACAGATTCACGGCATGCAGAAGTAGATCCTTCAAAATGAAGCTCATTGAAATTTTTGCTTTCTCTAGAAAGGCAATAAGCTGATTGTCATCATTGAATACCTGCCAGTGCTGAGAATTATCTGGCACGCTTGGGCGGAAGACTACCTCAATGGTATATGTGTCTGTTTTCAACCCTGGGTGAGGGAGCATAAGGGATGCTGAGACGACCAATGAATCAGCCATGTCATTTTGAGCTCTTGGAATGGCTTTTATTGAGAAAGCATCAAATTCCTCAATGTTGTCCCATACCGCATTGCGGTAGTGCCTGAGTCTGTCATTTTTCACTTGGTACACCCCTTTTACCTGGTTGACGATCAGTTCGGCATCACCTTGTACTTTTAGGTTCTTGATTCCTCTTTCTTTTGCAGCTTGCATACCGAGTAACAAAGATTCATACTCAGCAGTATTGTTTGTATTGAAAAACTACAATTTGAAAGAAAGGGGAAAAATCTCCTCTTCAGGAGATATTAGGACAGCTCCAGTGCCACATCCACTCGTTGCACAACTGCCATCAAACTGCAGTGTCCATATCTTGTTAAGGTCCTCCTCCTGGACGAGAATGTCCATTTTATCAGACTCAGTGGATAAGAAGTAGTTCCCCATCCCTGATGATTCGAAGAGGATTTGGGCTTTGGGGTCATCAGAATTGGTGACCAGGTACTTCTTTGTGATTCAGGCTCCAATGTCTGCATAACACCCTTGATGGGGATTCTAGCTTTGGACCAGTCCATATGAATCTCTCCACCAACTTCTCTGCAAAAGCTTCTCCCTAGTAGAATTCCATATGTCGTTGGGATATCAACAACGAGGATGGTCATCTTCACCCTTTTCTCTAGGAACGCTGCAAATGCGAACTATGCGTCTTTGATCTGACCAATCAATGGAACTTGTTTGGTTTCCATGGAGTAACATCTACCGAAAGGCTTGGTAAGAGTGAGGCCCAAAGCATGGGCGACCTTTGCCGGCATGACATTATCGGAAGCCCAGAATCAATTATGCAGTTGCTTAGCTTGTGACCATTGATTAGGAGGGAGAGATAAAAAGGTTCAATTTTTCCTAATGTGGAAGTCGAGGCAACATTTATGCGAGATGCAGGAGGAGTGGAAAGGATTCCTTTCGGGAGACATGAGAGGGTATGGCAGCTTGGCTTTGGATATATTTGGTCAATCTTACAAGTTGCTCAGGTTAGATCAAGATACTCGCCTTCAGGACATTTGAATATTTGTCTTTTTAGCGTGATCGATTATGTCGAATGCGACCAAGGGTTGCATTGACGAAGGAATGAGTCCCTCATTTCGCGATGGTAGGGTAGGGTTACTGGTCTTTATGGAAACAAAAGAAGGCTGATTTGGAGGAGAGATGGGAGGAAAATATTTGTTGTGAAAGGCTTAATAGAGGTTGAGCAGGAAGAGGATTACCTCTTTTAGCAATTATTGGAGGCGAGTTTGACACACCTCTCTTTTTGTATCCCTGGCAAAGAATTCTACCTTCTTTTCCTTGGGAATGGGTGAAAACAACATATGACTATCCGTCAGCATACCCTTGGGTACCCTCTTCTTCATCAAATTCCTCATCTTCAAATTCCATATACCCGATTGTAGAGTCACCGGTTCACCGACATCTTGATCATCTTCACCTTGCGATGAAGGTTCTTCATAAATTTGCTCCTCCTCTTTGATCTCGACTAAGGCATTGACCGGAGGAGCCTCAAGTGCCAACCATGGAGTAGCTTTAGGAAAATGTGGCCTTTGTGGGGTGTTGTTGGGAGTGAAGTTTCTCCATGGGATATCCTAGTATGGAGTGGAGGACGAAGCTTGAGCTAATTGTTTTTTAATGCGAGCAAGTCGTTTGCCATTTTCTAGAATGCCGATCTGATGAAGTGGCTTGAGAAGGAGTTAAAGCCTTAGGCTTGGATGGCTCTCATTTTAACTCACCAGATATAAGTAGGTTGTCTTCTATCCGAATGGTCAGCTTGAGCGAGGACTAAGGTGGTGATTTGTTCTTGTAAGAGTAAGAAACTTACTCTTGAGCTCATGGCATTCACAAAGAAACACTTTTGATTTTCTGGTGTTAGCAACATGGCAGTGGCACAAGGTTAATCAAATAATCAAACGGGTGATAAAATCACGCATGGTTTCATTGGCTTCCTTCTTCAAGTGAGTGATCTTTGACAGTAACACAAATGTGTCTTCTGAAGGCTTATACCTGTCTTCAAACGCAGTTCGTAATGTGGCCCAACTGGTGATAGATCCGGCCGATAAATGTTGGAACCATTCTGCTGCAGGTCCTTGCAAGGTCTCTAGAAAGAGGCGTACCGACACATCTTCATGGGTCACATCTAGGATGATGCATGACATAATGAATGCAGATATATGTGAATCGTGCTCGATTTCCACTCCCATCAAATCTTGGGAAATTCTTGTGATTTCCATGAGGGAGTGCATGAACTGGATGTGGCAATGCAAGAGGGCCCATAGTGTTTCCCCATGGTACTGCCATTTGAAAATTTGGAAAGAGGACGCGAGCCGGAGTGTAGTTCCGCTGAGTAACAGAGCACTGCAAAGGGATGTGGAGGCTCCTTGTGAAAACCGGTTCTTTCGTGGGGGCAAGGCACTTCCGGGCCGACCGATAGTGAACTTCGGTGATGAGAAGCGTCGGGTGTAACATCAAGTCAGTTGTTCCTTTAAAGTAGATCAAAAATAGGATCAACTTCTCCATGAGCTCTCCTGATATGGGTAAATGGCTCACCCACCAAAGTGTATTTGTTTAGATTCGCAATGATTTTAGAGTAGATTTATAAAACTCTTTTGTTTGTACTTGTTGATTTTTTCGATTTTTTCGACAAAAAAATCAGCAAAGATGTACTTTTATAAATATTTAATTTTATCCTCTTTTAAAACCGATATGGTTTAATGACAAAGATTAACGAGGATAAAATGATGGTTAACTTAGTAAGCTGATTTTCAGATCTTAGATTTGATTTTTTTACAAGGGTTTGAAAATATTTGTAAAAATATCAAGATCTCAGATCTATGGAAATATACGGGTTTTTATAAAAAAATCAGTGAACTAAAGGTTTCTAATTGGTCCAGATCTATGGATCTCTCAAGAAAATTTTCGGTTTGGATCACTTTTGCAAAAAAATGGATTTTAAGCAAAGAGTTAAGATTTGCAAACAAGTAGTGATTTTTACAGTTTTATCTATTTTCTTAGTCACCTCAAGATCTTTAAAAATTGTTAGTGTCTTTTAGCTGACATAACACCCACATAGATCTAGTTCTTTCCCCAGTGGAGTCACCAAAAATGTTGGTCCAAAAATCTATCGGGTGGGCAAATCTATGGATAGATGAGCCAACAGTGTGCAGGGCATAGGCCCTCTTTGAGATAGCAAAGCGAAAATAGTTTATTGCTATTCTACAAGCAGGAATTTGTGCAAGTCTTACAGTATTATGCCTTCAAGGGGGTTTGGGATCTCATCCCAGTGGAGTTAGTTCCGATGAAGAATAGAAAGGGATGAAGGAGGGAATAGAAGAAAGATGGATCTGAAGGGAGAAAAGAAATGAATTCCAAAGTAGAAAGGTCAGAGGGTTTATGTTTTGGGGTAGTAGTAAACAGAGCCAAACTTACTCACATAAACAAACAAAGCAATATTGATAAACAAATGACAAAAGCATAGGTGAATCCAACAGAATAAGCATGCAGATCTAACTTAAGAAAGATCTAACACATAACACAAGAATTCAGCACAAAGTCTCAATTTTTTGTATTAATAATTTTTTATTACAAGAAAGCTCAAAGTCTTTCTCTCCTCACTTCTATTTTTCATACAAATTTGCTCACCCCAAATACTACAAGTATCCAAGTATTTATAGAAGGAGAAGGAGAAAGAAGGCAAAAAGGAGCCAACAACTATTTACAAAATATCTAAAAGTCAAATGTTGACTTGAGGGCAATTTTGTGGATGACAACATCCCATGATGCAACATGGATGATGTCATCATTTGTGCCAACATTCTTTTAAATATTTTACAAAAATGGGATTAATCCCAGGAGGAAGTAGCCTATTCATCGTCATCCCATGGCTGGAAAGGAGTGTCCTACTTCTGCTCAAGGGAGGTAATGTGGAATTGAGCTCGATACTCCATGAATTTGCTTACCATCACTTGGAGTTGATCCTGAGCAAGACCCTTGGTGTGATCCCGATGACTTCGCAAGTCTCCCATTCATCTCTAAGTCTTTCCAGGAGTTTGAAGTATTCATTACCTACCTCCATCAGGTATCCAACAAAGTCGCGACAGGCCAGAAGGTTGTTGATAGATTCTATATCAAAAGCGGCCTCTGACGCTAAACCTTACGACGCGATTCCTTGAAGAGCCGAATAGTGTCATCTGCCTTCCTCAAGGTGTATGATGAGGTGAGAAAACTTGGAGACATCCTTAAGATGATCTACTCCATTTGATGCATTGCATCCAAGGATTTCCTCCTTGATTTTGTCTATTTTCTCCAAGACAAACTCCATTTGGTCAACCCGATAGTCTAGAGTAGCAAGGATTTTATTGGGTGCTCTCGGGTGATCGAAGACGTCGAATTTCATTAAGTCATTGACTGGGAAGTCAAGCATCTTCTGGAATGTCTCGTGTCACAACTCCGCATGGTCCAACTCTTTAGAGATAGGTCTGTTACAGCCTCGGAGTTCCTTGTTAGCTTGATCTATATTTTGATAAAGCTCTGTGAACTTTGTGATCACTTCCTCACTATCTTTGAGGATCTACTCTCTCTCCAGGTGGACACTGTTACACCTTGCTCACCAATCTTGGTGTACTCATTTATCTTCTCCTGACTAAGTGCTTCAGGAGTTTCGGTGGCAACTATAGGAGGTGCATTGCCCATCTTTTGCAGGGCTTGGAGAAGATGCTTGTTTTGTTCTTTCAATATCCTCTTCTCTTCCTTTGGCTTTTGAAGCTTTTTGCAAAGGGCATCCATTACGGATAAGGCCTCTCCTTGCAGGCTTTCGAGGATGTTCCCATTGTGACCTAAGTCACTATAAAATCTGTAGGAGACAGATCTTTTTCTCCTTTGTGGGATCAGGGTATGCGATCTCCATAACTCTTTCACCTGAAGCGCTTTGAGAGAAGTGGGTTATAGCCTTTTGCTTCTTAGCCCCTTTAGTTCAAATGACATGAGAAGTCCATAGGTGCAATAGGGACTTTCCTCTTAAGCTTGACTCGTGTGTTAGGAGATCCATTCTAGACTTAGGGAGTGGGACCAGAGGAAGAAGAGGAAACAGGGGTGGAAGAAGGAGCAACTACAGTGGACATGGGGAAATGTGTCGAGACACTGGTGGTGGTATTGAGAAAGAAGCCAACCTCCAATGCTCACGGGGTAGGAGTCACTGCAGGAGAGGAAACCATGGGGGTGGAAGGGATCTGGTGAGATGAGGGAAGAAATGTTGGGAGATAGATCCACGAGGGAAGAGAAGATGGAGGAAGAGGAAGGGGGAGTGGTAGAAGAGATGGGGAGAAGACACAACCAAAGGAGCGGTTGGTTGAGTGACATGAGGAGGGGAAGGAGGAGGGAGATGGGATGGTGGGAACCTCACCAGTTGTAGTAGTGGAAACATCCTGAGTGGATGTGCCCGTTGGAGCACTTACCGCTTCTTCTTCTTCCGGGATATCAAGCTTACTACATGTTCTTCAAGAACGGAAGGAGGACTCTCAGAGCTTCCTCTCGAGAAAGTGCTTGTCTCTCCTCTTTATCCTTTCCTTTGCCTTTAGGAAAGTGCTTTGGCTTGGTGGGTGCATTACCCAAGGGAGACGTGGTAAAGTCTACTCCAAGGTAGATGAGACTATTTTTCTTGCACCAATGCTCGCACTACAGAGTGCCTTTGGCCCTTTCCTCAATAGTCTGAGGTGCCTTATTTCTATCGATTTCAAAGAAACAGCCAATTATCCCCATCCGTGTCTAGATAAACCCGATCAACTTCTTGATCGATTGCTTGAAACCCTTTGGGACAATGGGCACACCATATTGAATGATCTCTGTCAGGGCCAATCGGGAGTGATCCTTTTGTCTGAGCTTGACTTCATGATATAGATCAATGTAGATATCTTCGATCTGAGGGATGTGAATCAGATCGAGCTTTTCCCTTGGAAGGCAATCACGAGGATCAAAGGTTGGCCTCAAGGAAATTATGCTTTAAGTTTGAGAAATTCAAGTTTCGTAAACATTTCATGGGCTTTTCATTTCTGAGAAGTGCAGTGTACCTCCCACCGTGAGGGGAATGGAGTTCCACCCTTCTTCCTTTTTAAACACTTCTCATGGTACGTGATGAGCTTTCTAGATAGCTCCAATAGGATCAGCTTGGGTCCCGCATACCTCGGTAATTTGGTGGGCTCTCCCAAGAAGTTGGTGGCTCGAGATAGGTGAAAGTGGGAATTGCATGAATAACGCTCCCACTTCTGCACGTGGTAGTTACCATGCTTTTGGTCATTCCGACCGTGAGTCATATTAGGCCTCAAGAGAAGAATGATCGTAGAAGAAGGCATCATTGATTTTGTTGAATTGGGCTATATTGTTTTCCAGTTTTAACTCTGGATAATACTCATATATTCTGACTTGGGGCCATACCCCACATCGATTCAATGTTGGGTAGTCCCTCTCGAGGCAAGCAACGTATACCACATAGGAGTTCATATAGAACCTCCCAGTTTCGTTGAAAGTTGTTGAAGCTGCTCGAGATGGTGCTGCTGATAATCTCCGCCCATTCGAAATGTTGATCAGGGACATTTTTGCTCATGGTTTCTAAATATCTGAGCATCCACTTGTGAAAGTAATGGGCATCGGGAAGCCCAAACACCCTACTCAGGAAGGTGATGGTGTCACTCAGTTCTTCTGAAAAGTCACTGCGATGAATGACTTGTGGCCACCTACTTACCACCTTCTTGTTTTTTAGGTACACCTCATTCATTAGCTGCATGCATTTGTCTTCATTTTCGTTCCATGTCTTCATGCAGTCGTCTTGGCTTACTGCTACAAAATGCCGGTGGTGGGGGATACCCAACATAATCTCAAAATGTCAGCAAAGTGAGGTTGATTATTACCTCGCCCTTCTCATTTTCGACACATCTTGTGTCCTTATTATAACAACGGCCCACCAACATCATGAACTCGTTGTTGATTGCACTCACGGGAATCCCTGCAGCAAAGTGCAGACCACTGACCACCAATTTATCCATCCATGGACTACCTGTGACCTTCTTGGTTTTGGCCCAGAAGTCCTCCATGTCAATGTGCCCCAGTTCTGTATCTTTGATATCCAAATCACATTCTGCAAGGGATTCAGGCATCCTAACCCTTTGGTATTTATACTTCATTTCTTCTTCTATTAGTATGGCTTTACCCTTGGACTTGGTTGGCTTCTTACTCGATGAAGACATGTGTGGATCTGAGTTCACTATTTGATCTACAAGAAGAATCAGGGAAGTCCATCGCAGAAGAGCCATGTTAGCTGTTAAGTCATCCATCAAAGCTTATAGAATGAAAAGTTAGCAATTTATGAGTCTCTGGGCGCAAGGCGCAGCTCTACTGCAGAGGCGCAGGGTTTCAGAAAAGCAAGGCACACTTTGGGAATGTGTTGCATGGAAGGAAACAATGCCAAAAGGGGCGCGGGGCATAAAAGACTACACACAACATTCAGATGTTGGTGTCAATGGATGTGCGCTTGCCATATGAAGGGTTTTAACTGGGCACAAATTTATTGAGTGTAAAGCAAGGTCTCAAAGGTCGCACCATTTGGGGTGTGCCATATGGTGCATATGTAGTAGATGTAACATTAAGGTGATGTGCACCATGGGTTTAGCTTTGCGCGGTGCGGGAAGGACCTGCACAACATGCAGATGTTTGTTGTAGTTGTTGTGCGCTCGCGCTTGTGCTTGTAGGAATTTTTAGTTTTTTATAAGGCGTGGGAAAAGCTAATGTCAGCATGTGGGGAAAGGTGCCTATGGCTAACCGTATTTGATGTAACAATAATGAAGTCAGCGCCTTGTAAAAATAGTGGGTTTGATTGCAACAACTTTTAGAATTTTCACTCTCTTTGCCTTGGTTTGGCCTTTTAAGATTTTAGGAGGGGAACGGAAGAAAAAGGGAAAAGAGGATCCATTATGAGGTAGGGCCTTCCAGGTGCCAAGCAGATCCTGGAAGGAGATTAAAAATGGTTTGAAGGTGGGTTTTATTTTGCAAAAATGGGTTGGAGTTGCATTACCTTCTTAGGTTCATTGTTGTTTTTAATAACACAAACCACCAAAACAAACAAAGAAACCACAACAAATCCACAAGAAGGGCAAGGGCCACTTACCAGAATATATATAAGATAGAGGAAATGATGTGGGGTCCACGAATGTGATGAAAAGCAACACACGGGGCTGACAGGAATGCTGACAAGTGTAGAAGAATAACTTTTCACGTTTTTTCAATCGTGAAAATGATAGGTCGAGATGTGCCTATATATAGCAAAAGGTGCAATAAATGCGCCACCAAATTTTCTAAGGCGCACCAAAATGGATGTTAACACGAAGGGATTTGCACCAGGCGCAACTTTGGGAGTGTCAACACCGCATTTTCAGCGCCTTAGCACACCATAGGGAGGCACAACATTTTGAATGTTACCAAGATGACACATGCGCCTTGCACACCCTTGTGTGCAACATTTATAGAGCGTAACATTTTTATGTTAACACTCAATAGAATGCTCCAAAGGAAAAGAGGGGGCGCAGTTTTGATTGATGTAACGTGAAAGAAAACTGCGCCCAACCCAAAAAGGTTGAAAATGACCAAGTTCCAAAACTAGATTTTTCGAAAGGAATTTTATGCCATTCGAACGCTAAGAGACCTCTTAGCCTAAAGTGTATACCACTAAATGGTGCAAGTGAAAGTGATGATGTAGCTTATCATGAGAGGATGCTTAGAAGAAGTGACCCTATAGCCTAAAGCATATATCACTAATCCTAGGAATGTCACATGGGAAAATATTGAATGATGAACATGTAAGTGTGATGAGGTCTATTTGTGATGTATACCCTCAACAATCCAGTATGGACCGTGAGACTAGAGTGCGTCATCGGGTAGTGAGTGCAACACGTAGAAGAGAATGTGTAAAATGTGTAATGTGCGTAATAGGGTGTATGGTATGTAATGTAATATGTGTAGATGACCTAAGATGTGTAGATGTATAGTATATGTAAGATGCAAGATGTAATATGTAAGGTGTAGGATGTAAAATGCAAGATGATGTGTGAAAATGTGCAATATGTAAAATTTATGGTGTAGTATGTGAGGCATGAGTAGAATGTGTATGATGTATGTAGGACAAGATGCAAGATGCAAAGTGTAGAATGTATGAATATATGCAATGTCTATAATGTAGTGTGTGGGGTTCATGTGTATAGAATGCCCTCAACAATCAAGTGTGAACCGAAGCACAAGAGTGTGTCATCGGGTAATGACGATGTTTAGAGTGTAGATGATAATTTCTATGAGGTTGATGTGTGGTATGAAATGTGTGTTGATGTTAGGGTAGGGGGGAGTGTGTGGGTTTTATGCCCCAAGCATGTAAGATGTAGAATTCAATCATGTAATATCATCTAGGAGGTCATCATTGTCATGGTCAAAACCGAATGAACAAGCATCCGATACCTGGTAAGCGATAGTGTCGGGTTGGTCACGTAATGAGCCATTAAGGCATAGGTTATACATACCCATAACATATTCTTCATCAGTGAAGGGTGGTAATGGACATGTGTGCATACCAATGAGTAATATTTTGTGTATAGCCAAAAAGGAACTATTGCAAATGAATACGTGACCAAAAGGCATAGGAAATGAGATATCAGTATGGTCAGGGTTGAGTATGCCCCAATGTAATTGAACCAAGATTGTCCTAATGTAATTGGTGAAGAGAAATAATACCATGTAAGGAAGACTTGGAGATGAAAGACACGTAGACCATATGCATTAATAATGTAAACAAATCCATGATAAAGATAAGAAGAATGTGGAGGAGAAAGGTCCTCAAAAGCAAAACCTAGACAAGTCAAACCCTCAAGTGTACATACAAAGTGTATCTTGCAAGGAGGATCAAATGGAATATGTTCCCAATATGAATCATTCATGAAAATCGTGCATGTGAAAGGTGGGCGCGCTAATGGAGGTGGGGCACATGAAGGTGTAGAGGATAGATCGATGTCCGTAGACCGGACAGACCCCCAATAAATAATCATAGCAAGTAGTAGTAGTAGTGGGGGAGACATAGATGTAGTTGGTAAAGAATCTATCATGAAAATGGCACCCTCAAGTGGTGGTAAATGTGGTATCTCATCAATGGGTTGTGGCTCCTCAGTAGTATCAAACCTTGGAATAGGAAGTGTGGTGTTGGGATCATGGTCACAATATTGGTATGGATGATGGTCATGAAGACAATATATTCGACACCTTCATGTAGAAATTTGACACAATGATGGATAGTAGATGCAACTACTTACATAACATGAATCCATGGCAAACCAAGTAACCAATTGTATGAGACATGGAAATCAATGACAAAGAAGACCATGTTGATAGTTTTGGCCCTATATTGATAGGTAATGTAATGTGAACAACGCACGAATGAACCGAACCATCGATGCACGTAATGAAAGATAAGGACTAACATGATGAGTGGAAAGACCTAGGGTCTCAATGAATGACATGGGACATAAATTGAGCTTAGATCCATTATTAATTAAAGTATGCTTGACGCCCACATTGTTAATGTGAATCATGATATACAAGGGTGGGTCATTGTCAAAAGTATGAAGATCAACAAGAAGATTAGATTGGAATGTTATGGGTTGTGAAAATGCATATACAAACATTTGATATACTTGAGTTAAAGCATATATGAATGTGAGAAGTAAAGAAGAAGATGTTGGACTATGCCTTAAACAAGGATTTGTAAGCAAATAATCATTGATTGAGATACTCATGATGACTATACTCTAGGATGATAAGCAAAGAATGAGGATCCTAAAAGTGTGAAGATCAAGTTCGGGTTCACCAAAATGATTAACTAAAATAAGATTTATTCTAGTGTAATCTAATGTTATAGGAGCAATAAAATAACTAAATAAATGAAGTAATAAAATATTGAAATAAACCCAAGAAAATCTAAGTAATTAATTGTGAAACCATAATGTGAAAAGAGGTTTAAGAAAGGCCTTAGCTGATTCGATGATGTCGCGGGTGTGTCGTAGAGAAGACTAGGTGAACATGAGGAGGAAACAACCACACATAAGCCTCGAGAAGATATAGATTTGAGTTGTTTGAGTAGGCCGAGGTTCCTGAAAAGGATAGGGGCACTTGTGGGTGCCCTGGTGCGAGATCTGGGCCCCATGAACTGGGAAATGCTCCAAAACCTCCTCTGAGGTGTCATAAGATGTTCTCTTGTGTTCATTTTCTATCACATGGATTTTTTGTATGATCATTAATGTCATTGTAGACTTGCAGTGAAGAAGCACCTGCAAAACCCCAGACAAAGCATCAAAACCCTAAAAAGAAAGATGCATATGAAGGGTTCAGACTGTCCTCAGCGGCCATAATGGTGGACTTACTAATTGAGCATTGCACTACATCTCATACCCAATGTAGTTCTAGGTGTGTGTGTGTGTGTGTGTGTGTGTGTGTGTGTGTGTGTGTGTGTGTGCAATTGTGCCCTAGGTTGCTCTTGTGCTAGTCACACTTTGTGAAGTAATGAGCAAATAACTAGATGTAGAATGTAGTAAATGTGTGCATGGAAATAATAAACTCCCTTCCTATGAAGTGTGATGCAAATGAACCAACCTTGTGTGCCTTGTGATGGAGCTAGATAGATGTAAATGTAGCTTTAGATGCCTTTGATGGATGTAACTCTAGATGGTGATAGTAGATGCTTAGTGCTTGGTCCCTCATTATGGTCACATAACTTTATATTTATATGGTTCTCTTATTCTAATTTCGTAATTAACCCCGAAAAGGTGACCACCAAAAGAGAAAGCTCAAATGGCTATAAAGTGCCCAAAAGGTGAGAGTAAAGTACAAAGAGGATCAGGGTGCCCAGGTCCTAGTTAGGTGCCCCAAATCAAAATAAGAAAGATGCAGAATGACAATATAGACTGGGCAAGTGCAGGTGTAAGATCGAAAATATGATAGCAAGTAATGTAAAAATGTCCAAAGACATGGGTTAATTATTACTCTTTTCACTTAAGAACCATATGAATAGTAGTATGAGACCAAGACTAAATAATGACTCAAAGTGCATGATTTTATGTCTACACATAATGTCATCACCATACCTCAAACTCTCCAAACACTAAGACTTACATAGCTACCCCTTAGGGTTTCACACTATAAGCTAGGTTAATTGGAAAAACACTATAACTCAACATGAAATCACTCAAAATGACCCAAACATACCTAGTACACCATAATATACCTAAATGCATGCATAATGAGCTCATATGGCTTCATACCTCAATCTCATACCTCCTAAAGCATGCATACCTGCTCTAAATGAGCACCTGAAACATAGCCAATCACCTGTATCTACACCCTACAACTGATGTGAGTGCCCAAACACTCTCTAAACCTATTATCCATCATGCCAACATGCTTCTCAAGCAACCAAGAAGCTCATACCTCCATGCAACATCACCTAGGCACCTGAATGGGCTTGCAAGAGCAAACAATATCGTTGAATCTTTGTATCATGAAGTACACATATAAAACATCGTGGCAACATCATATATAACATCATCGACCCTACTCCATCATCCAATTTGTCATTAATGTGGTTTTGCATAAATGACAACACCTATAGGACCACGTGCCAACAAAGTGCGTGATTTTGTGTCTACACCACATTGCATGCTTGGTAAGCAACACCAAGATCAATTTCCAAAGAGATGAAACACTCGTGGCAACATCATACACAACATCATCTAACCCTACTCCATCACCCACTTTTCATTAATGTGGTTTTTCATCAATGACAACACCTATAGGACCACATGCCAACAAAGTGCGTGATTTTGTGTCTACACCACGTTGCATGCTTGGTAAGCAACACCAAGATCAATTTCCAAAGAGATGAGACACTCGAGAAAAATCCCCTCTTGAGTTAGTACATAGTGATATTATGAATTTTCCTACATGGTCATTTTTGGTGCTAAGTATGTGTTAACATTTATTGATGATTTCACTAGAAGAACTTGGGTATACTTTTTGAAATATAAAAGTGATGTATTTGATAATTTCAAATATTTTAATGTATTTGTTAAAAAGTAGTTAGGTATGTAACTTAAAAATCTCCACACTGATAATGGGGAGAATATATTAGTAATGCATATAGATATTTTTGTATTGACCATCAAATCTTTCATTAATATATAATTCCTTACACCCTCAAATGAGAATGTTGTTGCAAAGTAGAAGAACATAAAAGCGAAGGAAATGGCTAACTACATGATTCATCTAAGAACTTACCACCTAAGTTTTGGGAAAAATAAGTCAATTGTGCCAACTATATTTAGAAAAAATCCCTCACAAAATAGTTCAAGGGATGACTTAAGAGGAAGTATAGTTAGGGAGAGAAACACGGTGTATTTATTTTTAAGTTTTGGAAGCAAAACGTGGGCCTTTGTTCCTAATGACAAATGGAAATCTATGGACAAAAAGGGTAATGAGATTATATTCGTTAGACAATTTGAACATGTAAAGGCATATCATCTTTTAAATCATATTACACATGAAGTTTTCTATCAAAGATATGTTCATGTTGATGAAACAGACAATCCTTTGGATTATGATATTTGTAAGCACCCAAATTTGTATATGCTTACATAGTCATAAATGGTTCAAAACTCCACAATGATTATTCATGTATTTTCCAAAGGTGTTAGATCCCCTTTACCTCTTTGTAGTATATATTTGTAGCTTAGATAACCTTACTTAGCCATTTCCTTCTTTTCCATAGCTTTCAGCACTCTCTTCCTTTAATTTTTGCCTTTAGTTACAAAATTGCTACCCTGTCTAGGCGGTGGTTATGTAACCACTGCCCTACTTGGGTGGTGGCTACGTAACCACCTCTACACAGGTGGTGGTTTCATGCTAATTGTCTGAAACTTTCCCATCATGAATTAGATGTGTGTTAACTCACTCCAGTTCACCTCTAACGCACGTTTCTTGATCAATTTGGCTGATTTTAAGCTTGACTGATTCATATCAACCTCCTCTTACACTTCTAATTTTGATTGAGTGTTGAACTCCCTCTTCTTGTTGTGATGTGGCATCCCATTGCTGCCAAATGGCTGAGACCATTTCCCAGCTTGTGTTCTATAAAACCATCGCTTCTTCTGAAGCAAATGGCTGGAGATTATTTGTGTATCTTGCTTAGTTGAGTTGTCACAATCTTGCTAGAAACTACACAACCAAGCTCTTTGTTCTCTTTCATTGTCTTTCTTCTACATGCATTGCAACTAGACCGTCATCAAGTTTTCATTACTCTAAAGCTTTCTTTTTGTTACTTCCTCTACATTCTCAATTCCCTGGACTCACATGAACACAAAATATTGGTAAAGATAACTAAGGGGACAAAGTGATACCACAATTGGCATTGCCTTTGCACTGTAATTCCAAGTTGGGGTTGTTATTGAGTTTCTTCATTTCTTCATTTATTTTGAACGTACGCACACTTATAAACTAGAGTAGAAGAAATCATTTTATTTATTGCAAATAGTTAGATCATTTCCAAGAAGCTTTCACATCTTCTATAGAAGTTTTTGGTGATAGATCCTTCCCTTCCTATCCCTGTGGATTTGTGAGGGAAGAATATCTAGAGGAAGCTTGCTATATCACCATAGATAATAACAAATCTATTGCAAATTGTGGTTTCTATTGAATCTTCTCATATTCTATTTGGGAAGTTGCGGGAAGAAAAGCTTCTCAAAAGCTTCAAATCTTCCCGTGTCTCTAAGATAGGAAGAGGATTTGATAATCCACAATTATTAATTGGAAAAGATTCATTTAAATTAGAATAGATTTAATATATTGTTGCATATATAAATAGCTACATCCGGATATTTATTTGTATAGGATTTGTTAATTAGGATTAGAATTAATTTATTTCTTCATTATTCAAAAACTTCCGAGAAAAACACAAAAATATTTATTTTAATTAGATTAATTGCTTTGCATTGCTTTATTTCTTTTATATTGGAAAATACAAAAACATAATGTAGCTTTTATTTACTTAGATTAGCTTGTTATTTACTTTCGTAGATTAAAATTACACAAATGCATACATGACCATTCCAGACCACATCAAAACAAAAATGTGGTTGTGATCCATGGGTCCCCCAACCGAACGAGCCCAAACTTCTCATGGACATAGATACTAGACTTCGTATGCTTGTCCTCAAAACACCATCACAGTACTCTGATCGCATTGCACAACTCAACACTTTAAACATTAAGGGTGATAAGGCTTACAAATATTGGACTTCCCTCGAAAAAAAATTCTAGGATTCACATATTACCATTCAAGGACCATGACCAGAGAGAGTTTACGGTTGTGATCCAACGGTCCCCCAACCAAACGGGCCCGAAAACCAATTAGACTTAGACATCGGATTACATACACTAGTCTTTAGAACATCCCCACTTCCATTAGATATCATTAGATAGTTGAATGTTCTAAATGAAAAAGCTCATCGAGCCCTCAGGTTTTGGATTGAACCAACTAACCACACATAGATCTAGTGGAAACCACGCCTCTCTCATTTATTCCATGACCTTTTCTGGACATCATTATAAAGACACCTATTGGTTTCCACGTATCCCACAACCATTAGACAGGATTTCCGTGGAGCTTGACATTGATTGGAGTCTTCGTGTGGCTATTCTTTCCAACCCATCCATTAGACTCATTCAGGTTAGAAGGACCTTTATTTCCCTTGACGAGAAGATCCACGATATTGCACGTTGAGGACATTATTTTGCCTTGATAGCTTATTCATCCCATTTCCACATATTTTCATCCTCATTCCACGTACTTGTTACATTTCACTAGCCATAGCCATCCTTTCATTATACATTAGTTGTCTTGGCAGGACCTCAGGAGGTCGAGTGTGACTGAAGGTCACGTGTTGATTTTCATACATAAAAAATGGTGAACCTGACATGAAGAGCTAGTCTCTTTTCGTTTCCATTTATTTCATCCATCTTCTCCCTCTCCCATTATTCTGCGAGTATTTATATACCCCCAAATATGTCGGGACATGATTACAACATGCCCATTCTAGGTCTAGAGGCTTGTTATCCAAATCGACATACCATAGTCACCCTCATTATCAAGGTGGGCTAACAATTATTCTTCCAACTTACCTTCACCATACACTCCTCCTCCTCAAAGTGCCAACAATGGTTCATCTGTAAGGATTGACGAGATAAATCAACCTAAATTCTCTGATTCAAACAATATTACATTCACTCGAGAACAAGGTTTCAGTCCACGGGTCTTGTGCACACCTCAGATCAGCATGTAGTCTGATCCTTTCACTTCCTACCTCTCTTCTCATGATGAGCTCATGGCACGCTTAACATGAATCCAAGAGTGTTTTAATGCCATGGACCAATATTTGGAAAGGATGCAAGAGTATGCTAATGCTCTACTTCAAAACAATACTTCTACCCCTCCCCCCACAATAAGAAATATACCCAAAAAGGGGTGGCCACCAAGAGAACAATTTATAGTAGGACATCATGTACCTCTACATCCTAACAACACTCAAAACCCGCCTAAGAAAAATACAACTCTATCTTTGAGCGATGTAATTTCTACACTGGTAGACAAGGTTAGGGAGTTGGAACTTGCCCATTCGTCTCGTGTTTCACCTTTTGCCGAGACAAGGCAAGATCCCTTACCACACCAGAATATAAGTTATGTGCCTTCTACACCACAATTTCTCTCGTTTACATGGGTGCTCATAGCCTCATAGATATTCTCCTTTGGATTAGGCACATTAGGTATGCCTCCTCACACCACGTATAGATACCCTCAATAGAACAGTTGGAAGTGCGTTCTCAAATTCTCATCCCGGTGACAATGCGACGTTCCCTAGTTTTTTGCCTCCCACTCGATGACTCAGAGTAATGTTCCCTATATGTACATATGTATTCTAAGTCACCATGGGGGACATGTATTCATTTCTTGGTTCATATGCCCAACCATAGGGGATGCCTTATGCCTCTATAAATGTTTACGTTGTGCCATACCTGACCTCTTATTCCTACCCCATCTCCCCATCAAGGGTCGTTTGTAGTAGAGTCCTACGTATTAGGCACATATGTCAAATATCTTAAGGATCCTTTGGACTTTACTATATGAAGTGTAATGCTTCCATGACCACTTCCGACTTGCCAAAGTTTAAAGGGAAGGGGGATCCAAATGCACATATCAAGGCATATGAAATTTTCATTTGGGAGTTGCTCTCATGGGATGTAGTTGTAGCAAATATATTCCCTAAGACTCTTGAAGGAATCACTCTTGATTGGTATTACAGGATACCTGAAGCCTCAATACACTCCTTTAAGAAACTCATATCCGAGTTCATTAAGGCATTTGACATGAACACGTAGCTAAGAATAGGAATCAGGGAATTCCTCCACATAAAGTAAGAGCATAATGAATCTACTACCCACTTCATTCAGAGGTGGCGGTAGGTCCTCTACTCTTCGGCAAGTGCTCCAATATGGATTAGGCATAGCTTTGTAATCTATTCCTCTATTCCCTTAACCAAGATAAAAGAAGAATTCTAAAAGTTCCCCCTTAAGAGCTACGAAGAAGTGTTAGAGGGTGCTCTCTGCATTGATCAAGTAGCAATAGATAGTGATCGAAAGACCTACGGTTCAAATGGGAGACTGATCACTCCCTCCCTAGGTTAATTCAAATCACCCCAACAATTCCAAAAACAATCAATGACCTAAGGTCCTCAATAAGAATTGTGGTGTTACAACGAACGATGTCACTTATCAAGCCAAAAAGTTGAATGTTGTTAACACTTCAAGCACAAACAATGTCAATAACAATACGAATGAAAATAATCAAAGGAGTAACAATTTCACTCCTTTAATCAACACAGTGGATTTTAATCATTCTCCACCTCCACAACAAGTTTAGGCCCAAGGCCCTAATCAATACCAAAATCAAGGGTAAAGGCCTGCGAACTTTAATTATAATTATAGACAAAATAATGGTGTTAGTGTGCAAACTAGGAAATAACTTGATTTAAATCCTAAACTAACACTACTATTTGCTACCTTAGATCAAACAAGGATGGAAAGAGGGATAATTATACCTGCACTTACCGTCTAGCAGGCAATTATCCTTCCTTGATGGTGGATGTGCTTGGAAGATGATTGATTGCTTCAAATTTGGATGTGGATGCACTTGGAAAACACTTCCCCTTTGATGATTGATTCTTGGATGCTTGATTGGAGATTGTTAATAGCTTGGAGATGGATGATTGATGATCAAAAGATGAAAGGAAGATGGAGGATTGAGAGGATAAAATAACAACAATTGGATATGGATTCAAAACTTGTCTCTCATGGAGGATGAGTGCTTGATTTATAGTTTGTGAGTGGAAAAATGGAGGGTGAGGATCAATCCATGTTGGATTGAATCCAATGGTTGAAATTGCATGAGAGTGTAGAGATTTCTAGATGTGGAGGGTTCTAGATTTTGTGTGGAGATTTTATTGAATTTTTAATTTAATAGAAGAGTGTAGAATATTTGAATATTTAAAAATGAGAGGGAAAGATGGAGAAGCTTCTAGATTTAGAAGCCTCTATATTTAGAGGTGAGGATGTGCACATGATTAGGATTAAATTAGGATAATAAATGTGATTAGGGATGTGATTACATGGAATAGCTAGTGGTAGGTGAGCATAGGAATATTAAATTATTAAGTAGGATTAAAATAGGATAATGTGATATGATGAAATAAAATAAATTAAGGATGAAAATGGGATATTAGATGAAATAAAAGGATTAATGATAAATGATAAATGATGAATGATGGTAAAATGATAAAATGGATTAATGATAATAATTAATCTTATGATTAATTATTATATGGTTGATGTATGATAATAATAATGATGGATTAAAATGGTTTAAAATAAATTAAAATGGATTGGTAGTGGATAAATGGTGATGAAGCTAAAATGCGGGACATGATTAATGTTAATTAGTCATGTAGACATTTTGGGTGTCTACTGATAACAACCAATAGTTAAACAATAACTAGAACTTTGGGCAACAATGTAACGCAAATCAAAAACCTTGGAATTATGATCCTAACCTTTATTGTGGCTTATATAAGTGCGAGGGCATGATGCTTTAGAAATTTTCGAGGCTGTAACAAGTTCATACAATGCCTACCAGAGGACCAAAGATAACTCTTCATTGAGATGTTTTTGGAAAATCCTACGGTGCCAACGTAGAATGCTAGCATGGGGTTAGTTGCCCCCAAAACACTCCTCTTAGGATCTTTAGCGATCCTCTTCCTACATATCCTGACAATGGTAAATTAAACCCCCACGGTACAAACAAGGGTAACCCGGTGGGAAACAATGACCACGAAGCTTCCACTTCTTCAAACCCACTAGTAACACCTCCATTAGATGGTCGACAACAAACTAAGATCGTGGGTCTTATCGAATTAGAAACTGAACCTCAAATTAACGTAGCTATAAGAACCCGTGATTACTCAACACAACCTATTCCCATCTACCCATCTATGATAGATGACACTCTAATACTTCTAGAAATTTGGTAGGGCATATGATCTAATTATGGATTTAACCAAGACCTTTTCTCACATATCCTTCTTGGATTTGTTAAAGAACTCTCCCACTCATTAAGCCACTTTGTTAGAAGCATTGGGTCTTGGTCACTTGATTAATGTTACCCCTCCACCGAAGGCACAAGTCAACCACATATACTTTGACGTCTATCCTCCTGGGTAGCCTAAAAGAGATGTTGGATTCATCTTCGACATTAGTAAGATGCCCATCGATGTCGCTGACACGTAGAGGTGACCCAACATTGTATTTATAGGTCTAGATCTATAATAATTATGTTAAACATACAATGATTGATGATGGGGCAACTATTAATATTGTCCCCTTTTCATTCCTCCAAAAGTTAGGCTATGGGGAAACCAACTATTCCTCAACTAGAAATATGTTGAGAGGCTACGACAGATCTCAAAGCAATGTCCATAGGGACCATAGTGCTCCCGGTTACTCTTGGGCCCAAGATGGTTCTAACCAAGTTTTATATTATAGATAGGGAAACCAACTATAACATGATTCTTGGTCGACCTTAGATCCATCGGATGAAGGCAATCCCTTCCACATTGTTCTGGAAGTTAGATTCCTACATTTGGGAAAGTATTTGTCACTCAAGGTGACCCAAAACCTTTCGATATTCACCTAGCCAACTTAAAGAAGAAACTTGGGGATCCATCTAGAGTTTGAACTCCCCATCAATCAAGTAAACAAACCTAAGGATACAATTGTTAGGTTGTGGAGCCTATTTTCATGTGAGAAAGTGTTGAAGACTGTACACTAAGAGTATTGTACACTTTCCACAGTTGTCTCGCCGGGAAATGTGCTTTTCTCATATGGGCGAGAATTTTGACCCATATGTTTATGGAGTGTTTTGGCCCATGGTTTTGATACCCATGGTTTTATAAAACTACTTAATTGTCTACTTATATGGTTTTATGCATATGGTAGGTATTATGTAACATTGTAGATGTGTTTTGAATTCGGGTGTGAATTCTATAGATTTTTTTGAGCATAGCTCCAAACATATATGGGTATTGTATTGAGAGAGTGGTGGCTTGTAATAAAATATAAGCAAGTGATTCTTGGTGGACGTAGCCCAAATTGGGTGAACCACGTTAAATATTGTCTCTTTGTGTTGTGTTATTTTATTTTGCACTTTTATTTGAGATCTGTAATATTTTCTGCATATTAGTTTCTATTATTGTGATTTTGTGAGGGATTATTCGCATATTTTATCCCTTATTTCCTAAAAATGGTATCAGATCTGGTTTGGTTTTTTGAAGTGTTGAATCATAGGGAAAGTTTTATCTTGAGTGGGAGCTATGGCAGATGATGGAAGATCAAGGGTTGATAAATTCAACGGGCAGAATTTCAGTCTTTGGAAGATGCAAGATGGAAGATTACCTTTATCGAAGGATCTTTATATTCCACTATCTGAGAAGGTGAACAAACCCTCGAGCATGATGGATGTGGAATGGGATTTGCTGGATAGGAAGGCACTTGGGACAATCCATTGTGTCTTGCATCTTGATATTATTTAATGTTTCAAAGGAAAAGACTACAAAAGAATTGATGGATGCATTAGGGAAGTTATATGAAAAACCCTCTACCTCTAATAAGATATTTTTAATGAAAAATTTGTTTAATATGAAGATGTCTAAGAATGGTTCAGTAGCAGATCATTTAAATGATTTTAATACGGTTGTAAATATGCTAGCTTTGGTTACAATAGAATTTGATGAAGAAGTTAGGGCTTTATTAGTTTTGTGCTCTTTACCTGAGAGTTGGAATAGCCTAGTAATGGCGGTAAGCAACTCGGTTCCACTAACTCAAAGTTGAAGTTTGAGGATGTTGTAGGGGTGATTCTAAGTGAGGAAATGTGAAGAAAAAGCTCTGGGGAATCTTCTACTTTAGGGAATGCTTTGACAGTGGAAACTAGAGGGAGACAGAAGAATAAAGGAAGCCGTGGAAAATCAAAGGATTGGGCAAGGTCAAAATCCAAAAGCAAGATAGTATGTTGGCATTGTGGAAAGTTGGGCATGCAAAGAAGGATTGTTGGGAACTTTGGGACAAGAAGAAACAATAGGAAGAAAACAAGGAGGCAAATGTGGCAACGGGTAATGTATGTCAGAATGTTTTGATTCTTTCTTTGCACAATATTATTGAATCTTGGGTTTTAGATTCGGGGCTTCTTTCCATGCTACTCCACATAGGCATTATTTTGTTGATTATTTTCAAGGAGATTTTGGGCATGTTTTTCTTGGTGATGATGAGCCTTTCAACATAGTTGGAAAAGGTTATGTTTAGGTTAAGATGCAGAATGGGAATACTTGGCTATTGAAGGATGTCAGACATGTGCCTACATTAAGATGAAATTTGATATTGGCAGGCATTTGGGAAGTGATGGTTGTCTTTATGATATTTAAAGCAAACTCTTGGAAGGTTACCAAGGGTGCTCTTATGGTGGAAAGAGGTAAGAAGATTGGAACCTTGTATTTAACCACTTATAGCACTAATTTTTGTAATCTTGTGGCTTTAGAAGTAGATACAACATTGTGGCACTATAGGCTCGGTCATATGAGCCATAAGGGCATGGAGATCATAAAGAAGGATTTGCTCGGATATACAGAAATAGGTTTAGAGTTTTGTGAGGACTATATATATGGGAAATAGAAGTGAGTAAGGTTTCTCAAGGTTGGACCTACAAAGAAAGAGAGTAAGTTAGAGCTGGTGCATTTTGATGTGTGGGGGTCGGCTTAGGTATCATCTCTTGGGGGTTCAAGTTATTATGTTACTTTTATTGATGATGCAACAAGGAAAGTTTGGGTTTATTGTATTAGAAACAAATTTGATGTATTTGACACTTTTGTTAAATGGAAAGCCTTGGTAGAGAATGAAACAGTCTTAAGCTAAAATGTCTTAGGTTAGATAATGGAGGGGAGTATTGCAGCAATGAATTTGATGATTATTGTTCTAAGAATGGAATCCATAGGCAAAAGATGGTTCCAGGAACTCCGTAGCAAAATGGGGTGTCATAAAGGATGAATAGAACAATAATGGAATGTGCTAGGAGCATGAGGTTATATGCAGATTGCCTCTTTCTTTTTGGGTAGAAGTGATGGGCATATTATGTACTTGATAAACAGAGGACCCTCAAGTGCCTTGGATGGAGGCATACCTGAGGAGGCTTGGTATGGTAAGAAAGTTGATTATTCATTTCTTAGAGTCTTTGGATGTGAGGTGTTTGTCCATATAGACAAGGATGATAGGACCAAACTAGAGGCTAAATCAAAAAAATGTACTTTCATTGGTTATGGTGGTGATGATTTGGATATAAATGTTGGAGTATTAAGGACAAGAAAATCATTCGATCTAGGGATGTGGTCTTTAATGAGAAAGTCATGTATAAGCAGTAGTTGTAGGAAAATAGGGAAGAATCCAAGAAAGAATATGCAATGGTAGAGGATCTTCTGGATGGGAAAGTGACACATGAATCAGTTCAGGAACCTCCTCAACGGGGAACCCAAACTCCTATATTGAGGAGGTCTTCTAGGGTAAGAAGAGAACTTGAACATTTTCTCCTTCTTTTTATTATTTATTACTCACTGAAAGTGGAGAGTCATAGAGCTTTGATGAAGCAATGCAGGTAGATGCCAAGAAGAAGTGGGAGCAAGCCATGGATGAGGAGCATCAGGCTCTCATGGAGAACCAAACATGGGATTTGGTGAAGCTACCCAAAGGCAAAAGAGCATTATAGAACAAGTGGGTGTTCAGAGTCAAAGAGGAAGGAGGCAAGAAAAGATACAAGGCTCGATTGGTGGTCAAGGGTTTGTACAGAAAAAAGGTATAGATTTTGATGAGATTTTTTCTCCTGTAGTAAAAATGACTTCTATTAGAACTATTCTAGGAATAGTTGCAACAGAAGACTTACACTTAGAACAACTTGATGTAAAGACTACATTTCTCCATGGTGATTTGGAGGAGGAACTATATATGCAGCAACCAGAGGGCTATGAGGTCAAAGGTAAAGAGGAGATGGTGTGCAAACTGAAGAAGAACTTGTATGGCTTGAAACAAGCTCCACGTCAATGGTATAAGAAATTTGATAGCTTCATGATGGAGTAAGGTTATATTAGATGTCATTCTGACCATTGCGTGTATACAAAGAAATTTGAGGATGGAAGTTATATTATCATGTGTTTGTATGTGGATGATATGTTGGTTGCAAGTAAAAACATGCAGGAAATAAAAGTACTCAAGAAGCAGCTAAGTGAATCCTTTTCCATGAAGGATTTAGGGGCAGCCAAACAAATCCTTGGTATGAGGATATCTCGGGATATGAAGGAATGAAAGTTGACTTTATCTCAGGAAGATTACATTAAGAAGGTCTTGGAGAGGTTTAATATGCATGATGCTAAACCGGTTGGGACTCCTTTGGCAAGCCATTTCAAGTTATCAAAGGAGTAGTGTCCCAAGACAGAGCAGGAGAGAAACCAGATGTCCAAGGTACCTTACTCATTAGTGGTTGGCAGTTTGATGTATGCCATGGTGTGCACCAGGCCTGATATTGCCCATGCAGTGGGAGCGGTGAGTAGATTTATGAGTGATCCAGGTAGAGATCATTGGTAGGTAGTAAAGTGGATCCTTCGGTATTTGAGAGGGACCATGGGGAAAATTTTGTGCTACAGTGGATAGACACCACTTTGTGTGGTTATGTAGATTCAGATATGGCTGGAGATGTAGACAACAGGAGGAGCACGATAGGTTATGTTTACATTGTAGGTGGGACAACAGTGAGTTGGATTTCACGACTACAGAAGTTGGTGGCTTTATCAACCACAGAGGCTGAGTATGTTGCTACCACAAAGGAAAGTAAAGAAATGATTTGGTTACAACAATTTCTTGAGGAGTTGGGGCATAAGCAGGAGGAAGGAAAGCTACATAGTGATAGTCAGAGTGTTATACACCTAGCTAAGAACTCTGCTTTCCACTCTAGGATGAAGCATATACAGATTAAGGTACCATTTCATCAAGACAACTTTGGAGGAAGAGAAGTTAGAGTTGGAGAATATTCATACTAGTCAAAATCCTGTAGACATGATGCCCAAGGTGGTCACAAGGAAAAATGAAGTTGTGTTCAACTTGGTTGGTCTTCACGGAAACTAGTGAAGGGTTGAGAAGATTGCTCGAGGAAAACTAGTCTCCAAGTGGGAGATTGTTAGGTTTGTGGAGCTTATTTTCATGTGAGAAAGTGTTGAAGACCTGTACACTTTCCACAATTGTCTCATTGGGAAACATGCTTTTCTCATATGGGAGGATTTTTGACCCATAGGTTTATGGAATGGTTTTGACCCATGGTTTTGATACCCACGGTTTTGTAAAACTGCTAAGCAGTTGTCTACTTATATGGTTTTATGCATATGGTAGGTATTATGTATCATTGCAGATGTGTTTTGAATTTGAGTGTGAATTATGTAGAGTTTGTTGAGCATAGCTCCAAATAGATCTAGGTATTGTATTGAGAGAGCGGTGGCTTGTAATAAATTCTGAGCAAGTGATTATTGGTGGATGTAGCCCAAATTGGGTGAACCACGTTAAATATTGTCTCTTTGTGTTGTGTTATTTTATTTTTCACTTTTATTTGAGATCTGTAATATTTTATGCATATTAGTTTCTATTTTTGTGATTTTGTGAGGGATTATTCCGCATATTTTATCCCTTATTTCCTAACAACAATGCCAAAGTCTAAGTTGGTCCCCACGATGGAACTAGAAACCTCCTTTTTAATTGAGGGGGTTATTGCAACTAAAGATGAAACTATTGTTGTTGAGAGATAGTATTAACATAAACCACAACCAAGATTTTTGAGTTGTTGGAGAATGACTTGCCTATTCTCCTCCCTTTCGACTCCTTGGGAATAGGGATGCTCTAGGACTCGGCTCTCTTCCAGCCAAAGAAATTTACATGGTTGAGGTCTCGGAAGTGGAGGAAGAAGGTACTAGAAATGATCAAACATCAATCTTCCCTAACAACTATTGGATGCTCAACTATGATGGAGCGAAGTGTCATTTTGGTGTTGGGGCAAGCATGATCCTCACTTCCTCGAAAAGGGAAGGTTATGCCTTTTTCCTTTAAGCTCAATTTCGAATACATGAACAATGGTGCTAAGTATGAGGCCCTTCTTCTTGGTCTCATTGTAGCCAAGAGATTGGGTGTTTGCAATATTAGAGTTTTAGGTGATTCCCAACTAGTCACCAACCAAGTATTAAAGTTTATGGGACTAGAGCAAAGCACCGTACAACTCTATAAGACTATCATGTTTAACCTAAGCAAAGGTTTTGATTTCATATCCATTGAAGCTATCCCATGTGAACAAAACCTTTTAGTTGATTCCATGGCTACTTTTGTTTCTCACTTTTGTCCAAGCGGAGATTTGGAAGATTCCAAATTCACTATTTCAATCTGGGTGAACTTCTAGTTTGAAAATTGTCTACAAATCCAATTCTAGTGTACATTGAGACTGAGAACGAGCATGTCACCTTAGATTATGTAGAGAATGACAAAGCTATATTAGGTTACCTTAATGTGTACACTAACCTTCATCCCACACATCATAAGAGGGGTTTCTCTCTCATACCTCACTCTTCCTCCTATTTTGGAGATCGTGCGATGGGTCCTTCCTCATCAAAAGGCCTTGAGATCTATGAAGTAGAGGAGGAAGGAGAACTAGAACTACCTCCGGCCCCACCCGAGTTTGAAGAAGGAAATGCCTCTTTAATCGAAGGGATATAAATATCGGGAATGAGGAGGAAGATCCTAAGATATAAAACGGTTCATCTTTAAGTGGAAGATCCTAAGATATACGAGGGTTCTAAGGAACATTTGGTTCATCTTTAACTCCGAAAGAGTGTGGTGGAAATTCTTACGATGGTCGGGGGGTTCTCAAGGAACATTCAAACACCTTCCCATGAAGGTTCGAGCTTACAAAGAAATGATGGAACCCATTTCTCCCCATGTCACAATCCATAATCGGTTTTTTGACCCATGGTAACCAAACTTGACATTGTCATTTATATGGCCCATCAAACATTGAAAGTGCGAGATTCTCAGCAGAGTTTGTTGAAGCAGATCAGGTATTGTAAAAGTGGCTCTAATGGTAAAAGCCCAAAAAAGGTAATGAATCTCTCTTACAAGTTGGTTTCATCAAACCTATAAATTATTCACATGTGGGTAAGGGATTATTCCACATAGTTCAAACACCTTCCCATTCGAGGAAAAAAAGAAATTGGATTTTGAATTTCTCCCCATGTCGTAATCCACAATATGTAACCAAACTTTGGGACTTAAATAAAGTGTGTCCTAAAGATAATCTCCTACAAGTGGGTTTACCTTCAATGTGGGTATCAAACATGTCCCGTTTCAAAAAGGATGGGAACATTTGAATATGCATTGATTGGATATGATCTCTTTACCTTTATTATCACTCATGGATGGTTTCATGGATGGTTTCTCATGTTACAATCATATTTAGATCTACGAGGAGGATAAGGAAAATACCACTTTCACTACTCCTTGGGGACCTATTGCTTACTGATCATGTCATTCAATTTTAAGAACACTTGTGCTACATATCAATGTGAAATGCCCTATATATTCCATGGTCTTATTCACAAGATTTGGGCGTATGTTAATGACAATTTGGCTAAGGCCAAGAAGTGATGTAATCACCCCGAGTGCTCCACATTATCCTCTCCCACCTTATCGAATATGAAGTTATATTGAATCCAAGAAAATGTGTATTTGGTGTGACGGGAGGGAAGTTGTTGGGTTACATCATCTCTTCATGAGGGATTGATGTGGATCTAGAAAAAATCGAGTAGTTCTAGAAATGACCCCACCATCAAACAAGTTGGGCATTAGGTCCTTTCTTGGAAAGCTTGGTGCAATCCATAGGTTTATACCTAATTTAACCTTTGTTATTCATCGATAAATAATTTTTTAAAGAAGGATTGTTGTAATGTCTGGACATTTGAATCGGTCAAACGATTCCTTCTATTACCTCCCACGCTCATGCCTCCCAAATCAGATCGCCCCCTCATTTTATATTCTCGAGAAACAAACATCTCGTTAGCCTACATGTTAGCACAAGAAGATGATGACAAGCATGAATGTGTAATTTACTTCATCATCGTATGTTGCTAGACTACGATCCGCACTATACAAAGGCAAAAAGGAATGCCTTGCACTATAGTATTTGTAACAAAACGGTTAAGTCATTACATGCTTAACCAAGAAACATAGGTTATTGTTAAAACAAATTGTCTTCGTACATTCCTAACATATGGTTATTTGTCTAAGAAAGATGGACACTTCATAACCTTAATGGGAGAATTCAAGTTAACTTGCATCAACCAAAAGTCTATCAAGGGACAAATCATTGTCGATTGGTTGGTAGACAACCTTTGTTAGATGATGAGGGTTAGTAGACCTGAGTTTCCCAGATGAATGTATATACTACGTAGAAATAAGACCTCCCATTGTTGCGTGTCCATGGTATTCAAGATATTGTTAATTTTATTATGGACCACACATACCATGAGGGAGAAAATTAGTACGAGAGAAGATGGCTAGCGTCATCATGTTGCCAAGTGCATAATTATAGAACAAGTGCTCTATCGTAGAGATTTTGATGGAATGTTGTTAAGGTGTGTCGATGAGGAAGAATCTGAAAAGATCCTCTATGGAGCCCATAGGGGGTATGTGGAGGTCATTTTGGAGGACATGCAACCACTAGAAAGATACACTGGATGGGTTATTTGGCCCACCCTAGAACACGACACAATAGAGTACATACGCAAGTGCCACAAGTGTTAGGAATTCTCTCATGAGATTCATATACCTACCTAAGCTCTACAACCAATTGCAACACCTTGGCCCTTTTCCATGTGGGGCTTAGATTTGATAGGGAAATTCTCTCCCTCATCAATGAATGGCCACAATTTTATAATTACGGCCACAAAATATTTCATGAAGTGGGTTGAGGCCATGCCTCTTACCACCGTTTTGGGGTCTATAATTGCAAATTTCATCTTGAACCAGATCATTTGTAGGTACGGGGTCCCATAGGTCATTATCTCGATAATGGCACGTCATTTAAAAATGAAAAGGTGCGTGAGTTGTGCAAAAAAATTCAAGATAAATCACCACACAACCTCTCTATACTACCCTCAGGCCAATGGACAAGTGAGGCAACTAATAAGATGTTAAAGTCCATCCTCCTAAAAATTGTTAAGGAGAACAGCGTGATTGGCATTTAAAGTTATTTCCAGCCTTGTGGGCCTATAGAACGTCAGTAAGAATGTCGATGGGGAAACCCCATATTCCTTAGTATTCAGTTCGGAAGCGGTTTTACCACTTGAAGTTGAGATACCCAATCTCTGGATATCATTACAAGGAATCTTAGGAGAAGAAGGATATCGTGAAGCACAACTCGTTGAGCTAGAAACTCTCGATGAAGCTTGTCTCAAAGCTAAGGCACACCATAGAGCTTACATTGACCGGATGTGCCGGTAGTACAATAAGAAGGTATATGAACGTGAAATATTCATTGGAGATTTGGTATTGAGACTTGATATCGGATAGACAAGAAAACCTAAGTGAAGGAAGGAAATTCAAGCCCAAGTGGTTGGGCCCATATCAAGTCATGGAGGACTACAAGAATGGGGCATATCACCTATGTACTTTAGAGGGTGAAGAATTTGGTGAATCCATCAATTCACTTCACTTGAAACGTTACTACACATGATCCATCTACATTTCCACCTATATAATATTGCATCCGCATTGCATTTCATCTGCTAGATCACTTTGTAAATTTGTAATCAAAGAACTTATCTTTCAAGAAACTTTCAAAAACTTCTAAAAATATTGGCAAAACATTCAATCACATTTCTTCAAATATCCACAATATTATCATCAACATTTCTAAATATTTTCATTGGTTTAACAAGTTAAGACAAAATTTTGACATTAATCCTACCAAGGCTTGCATACTTGGTTCTACTCATAGTTTTCTTCAACATAGGTTTCTTTTCCCATAGTCTATTCTAGAAGCTTCTTGGTGTCATATCTCTCCCAGAAAAACCTCTTTGGTAGCAAAAGCATTCTAAACATTTTTACCTGGATCACTTGTTCACCAATCTCAACCTTTTGTGTTAAGCCCTCGTATCTTATCGGTTGTGTGGGGTTGAGGCTATGGGAAATTTCTCCCTCCCAAAATCACAACTCAAAGTTTAAAATAAAAAAAATGATATAAGTCAAATCAAATAAACACAAAAAACTTTCATTTACAAATAAAACCACACTTCTTTTCCCCACCAGTCTTCGGTGATGAGCCCATGTTTCTTACTGGTGATGTGAGATTGGGAAAGGAGGGAAGTTCCCTTACTCGCATATGCCTTGTCTTCGGTGATGAGCCCATGCTTCTTACTGGTAACATGGGGCAAGGTATAGGGGGTCTCTTCAAATAAGTTAGTAAGTTGTAAGCAATTTATTCAATAAAAAGTGCTTTGAAATCTTAAATCCCAAAAAAGTGAATTATATGTGTATGTTCCAAAAGAGTTAAAACCTTAAAACCAGATTTTGTCAACAGAGAGGCCATCTATGGGTCTAAGTCTAGATAAACTTACAAGCAAATCACATTCTAGATTGTGTAGTAAACTGTGTGTGGAGTTAGGTTGTAGGTTTCTAATTGGATTTTCTGTCAAAATCTTGTCTTTCTCTCACCACTTCCATTTATCAAAATCATACAACTCACGTCCCTTCTGGCTCTCGGTGTTGAGCCCTCGCATCTTACTAGTTGTGGGGGTTAGAAGTGGAGTGAGTTCATTTTATTATCATACCATTTTCATCACATTTTGCCAACCAAACAAGAAGTGTTAAATATTGCTTGAAAAACCAAATTTTTGACATTACATTGTATTTGCATTAGCATCATATAAAACAAAACAACAAAAAAAAGAAATCATTTTGTTAGCATATCATCATCCATAGCATGCATCCAAAAATCATATAAAAACATTGGAAATTTTGAGCATCTAAGAGTACACAAGTGAGATAAACCATCAATGAGTCAACTCTTATGCAAGAATGACTGAAACAAAAAAGAAGTATTTGTATATATATCCATAATAAGTCAAGTCTATATACAATGCCATCACACTCTAGGTGTGGTCAAAATGCTCATAATGAGAATGAAAATCCAAAAAAATCATATACATGTCTCACAAAATGACATCAAATTAATAAAGGCTCGTGGCTTATCCCTCCCTACGGGATCCCTGAGAGGTGTGCGGCTAGGACTCCTGCTACGGCTCCTATGATGTGAATGAGAGCCCCCATGCACTGAGTGATGAGAGTGACCATGTGATCTGCCACTAGCCATGGCCTCGCTACAAGAGTGACTCCACCTCTCCATCCTCTGTGCTAAATGGAATGCAGCGAGCTCAGTCCTCATCTCAGAGAGAATCTCGCATGACTCACCCAGAGTGGTGCAAAAACATCGATGTGGTGGCCATCCTGCATCATTGCCCCACATATCTAAGAAACTCATCTCGCATCTTCCCCATGAGGATAAACAATATATTAACCATGATCTTGTGAATAAAATCGCACCATCCATCAACAGTGACTACAAAATTAAAAGGAAATGATGATGAGTTAGAAAGCTATAAAAATTCAAAAAGAAACACAATGTGTAACCTACTAACAATTCTAGCTAACAAGGTCGAGAGAAGAGTATCTACATACTCAAATCTCCTGACATCCAGGAGGGTAGGCGGGTGCGGCTCGTGGTGGTGGAAACTACTAGGGAACCTACTGAGCCTCATCCTCTCTTGGTGTGCAATGTGTTAACCCATCACAAAATGCTCATTTTTCCCCCTCTCGAGAAGGTGGGTCCTCTAAAACAAGGGTCACCTCCTCTGCCTCCACCTCCACTCTCTCCACCATGGAGATCTCCTCTATGACCCGCCACTCTATATCACTATCCTCCTCATCATGTTCCTCCCCTCCTGCCTCCTCGCCCATCTCCTCAGCCTCACCCTCGGGATATGTCTCTGAATCCATATGGGCCTCCTCCTCTTCCCCATTATGAGTGGGTGTAGCCTCAATCTAGAGGAGGGCTACTCTGGATCTGCTTTGGGGACTGGGACCCTCTCCATGCTGATAGGTATCCCCGGTGTAACAACTATCCAATCAAGTTGGCCCATAGGTCCGGCTCGTGCCTCTCTAATCCCACGGTACACAATAGGGACGATATTGAGTGCATCGTCATATGGTAGCCCAAACTATTAAGGGACTCTATCTGTAGGGTGTACCTCACCCTAGTTGTCTTATATACTAACTACCTCACACCACCACAAGTAAGTAGTATGGTCCCTGTCATCACCCCATATCCTAACCATGTCTGGTATAACCTCGTAAGGAAGTAATTTGTAGTCGGTGTGGTAATAGGTTTGTGCACCCTATGAGAACTGTAAAAATTTCCATCTGGTGGCTTTGATAGCCCCTGAATCTAATATACCAAATCCTCCGGTAGGGGGTAATCTGCTCATAGACCCAGTACATCACCAAAGTAGGATGGTTCAAGGATTTCCCTGCCAGCCCTCACAATGCAACATAGGTCATGGTATGTGGTCCCAAGAATGTCCACACCCCAAGCAAAGATCCTCCCATGTTGCTCAATAGCCATAATGATGGGAGCCCAACAATACAAGATCTTGTCCCCGCCCTTGTCTCCCACCAAACGCGAAGCCAAAATACCAATAATGGCCTTGCGTAGAGTGGGGATAGGTGCAGAGGTAACTGACAATAGCCACATACCCTACGTTTGGCACCCACATTGGATACCCCATCATCCCCCATGTATGATGCCCACTTGTCTATACATATTTGGAGAACCTTTCTCAATGTCAACCATCTACCAGTCACAGGAACACCCAAGATCCTGTAAACATCCTCAAGAGTGATAGTCCACTCTCCCCTAACTCCGAGAAACCATAAAGTATTCTAGTCGGCATCCCAATAGCTCAATAAATCACATAATATGTGGTTGGCTAGTGCTATCAATGACATCTGAGAGATCCTCCATATGTCGATTCTATGTAACATGTCCCTCTCTTCAAGGATAACTGATCAATAATGCCCGATAGCCAATCACAATCTCTCGACTCGGCTCAAGTGAACGTATATGTCCTTCATGTTCACCAAAACAAGAAAAAGAGAAAGTTAGCAACATGATTCAATACATAAGCTCATAAAAAACAATATAAAACAACTTAAAATCTAAAAAAAAATCACTTAAGTTGCTCAAAATAAGGTTTTACCTCGACAATTACAAAAAATAAGTGGGTGGCGGTTTTTGCCGTAGGGCATGGTGGTCACGTGTCTAGAATGGAAATCCATCCCCTTTGACCTAAAAACTCAAAAAAAAAAAAATTGACCATTTTTACCCCTAGGGAACATTTTGACTAGAATATTTGCAAAAATTACCCCTTAGGTGTAGATTTTTCAATTTTTCACATTTTAGGTTTAAAATAAACAAATGCAAAATACTAACCTTTCACCTAGCCACTGGAACTCTTGCTCATGGGGCCATGATCACGACATCACACTCTTCATTTTGACTGTATCCACGCTCAAAATGGTTACAGGTAATCCAAAGCTCCAAAATCACTATGAGGGCAAGTACAAATGAATTTGAAAATGATGGTTTTAGATATATATATGCTTTGTTTTAACTTCATGTTGAGTGTGTGTTTTGCAGGGCTAGAGCGCTAGTATAGGTATATTTCTATCCCCACGCAAATGGTAAGTCCTCATGTCATTTTGTTTTAGCATTTATTTTTTGATATCATATCTATCTGCACTTGAGTCTTGTTTACATTTTGCAGGTAGCGGGAGCTTGGATGGCGTCACTTCGGCACACGTGGGCGTGTCAAGTATAACTTCTAAATCCCCATTTTGGAAATGCCATACTTGGATTCTATGTTTTATGCCTCTTCATGGCTAAAACGCTTTCTCGAGGGGGAAATATGTACGCACCCAAATTTGCATGTGCTACATTTTGGAAATAGTTCAAAAGTCCCCAATGATGATTCATGTCTTTTCCAAAGGTGTTTGAGCCCCTTTTTACCTCTTTGTAATATATATTTGTAGCTTAGATAACCTTACTTATCCATTTCTACTTTTTCGTAGCTTTCTGCATTGTCTTCCTTTAGTTTTGACCTTTAGTTACAAAACCGCCACCCTATTTGGGTGGCGATTGTGTAACCACCGCTCTACAAAGGGCGGTGGGTTCATGTGAATTGTTTGAAACTTTCCTGGTGTGAATTGGATGCATGTTAACTCACTCTAGTTCACCTCTAGCACACATTTCTTGATCAATTTGGATGATTTTAAGCTTGAATGATTCGTATCAACCTCCTCTTCCACTTCTAATTATTGATTGAGTGTTGAACTCCCTCTTCTTGTTGTGATGTGGCATCCCATTGCTACCAAATGGATGAGACCATTTCCCACTTGTGTTCTATAAAACCATCGCTTCTTCTGAAGCAAATGGTCAGAGATTATTTGTGTATCTTGCTTAGTTGAGCTGCCACAATCTTGCTAGAAACTACATAACCAAGCTTTGTTCTCTTGTGTTGTCTTTCTTCTGCCTGCATTACAACCAGACTGCCATCAAGCTGTCATTACTCCAACGCTTTCTTCTTGTTGCTTCCTCTGCATTCCCAGTTCCCTGGACTCACATGGACACAAAATATTGGTAAATATAACTAAGGGGACAAATTGATACCACAACTGGCATTGCCTCTGCACTATAATTCCAGGTTGGGGTTGTTATTGAGTTTCTTCATTTCTTCATTTATTTATGAATGTATGCACACTTATCAACTAGAGTAGAAGAAATCATTTTATTTATTACAAATAGTTAGATCATTTCCAAGAAGCTTTCACATCTTCTATAGAAGTTTTTGGTGATAGATCCTTCCCTTCCTATCCCTGTGGATTTGTGAGGGAAGAATATCGGAGGAAGCTTGCTATATCACCATAGATAATAAAAAATTTGTTGTAAATTGTGGTTTCTATTAAATCTTCTCACATTTTATCCGAGAAGTTGCAGGGGAAGAAAATCTTCTCAGAAGCTTCAAATCTTCCAATGTCTCTAAGATAGGAAGAGGATTTGATAATCCACAATTATTAATTGGAAAAGCTTCTTTTAAATTAGAATAGATTTAATATATTGTTGCATAGATAAATAGCTACATTCGGCTATTTATTTGTATAGGATTTGTTAATTAGGATTAGAAGAAATTTATTTCTTCATTTCTTCATTATTCTAGAAAGTTCCAAAAACACAAAAATATTTCTTTTAATTAGATTAATTGCTTTGCATTGCTTTATTTCTTTTATATTGGAAAATACAAAAACATAGTGTAGCTTTTATTTACTTAGATTAGCTTTTTATTTACTTTCGTAGATTAAAATTGCACAAATGCATACATGACCATTCCTAGACCACAACAAGAATGAACATACGGTTGTGATCCATGGGTCCCCAACCAAACGGGCCCGAACTTCTCATAGACATAGATACTGGACTTCATATGTTTTTCCTCAAAACACCATCACAGTACTTTGATTGCATTGCGCAACTCAACACTTTAAACATCGAGGCTGACAAGGCTTACGAATATTAGACCACCCCCGACAACGAGTCTAGGATTCACATATGACCATTCAAGGACCACAACCACCAAGAGTTTATGGTTGTGATCGGCGGTGGTCCCCTAACCAAACGAACCCAAAACCAATTAGACTTAGACGTCGGATTACATACACTAGTATTTAGAACATCCCCACTTCCGCTTAGATATGTCGGACAACTAAACGTTCTAAATGAAGAAGCTCATCGAGCCCTCACGTTCTGGACTAAACCAACTAACCATGCATAGATCTAGTGGAACCACACCTCTCTCATTTATTCCATGACCTTGTTTAGACATCATTACGAGGTGCCCGTTGGTTTTCCATGTGTCCCACAACCATTAGAGAGGATTTCCATGGAGCTCAACATTGATTGGAGTCTTCTGTGTGGCTATTCTTTCTGACCCAACCATTAGACCTATTCAAGATAAGAAGGGCCTTTCTTGCCCTTGACGATAAGATCCCGATATTGCACATCGAGGACATTATTTTCCTTGATAGTTTGTTCATCCCATTTCCACATATTTATGTCCACATTTCACATACTCGTTATATTTCTCTACCCATAGCCATCCACTCATTCTACATTGGTTGTCTCGGCACAACCTCGGGAGGTCGAGTGCGACTGAAGGTCACGTGTTGAGTTTCGGGGACGTACAATGCTCCTACTTCTTCTCTTCTTATGCATGCACCGATCGAAGGACATGTCTATTGATTTAGATGATGATGTGGAGCAGATCCTCCAACTCCACCTTTACCACCTCTCCTTACACAAAAATTCCCAAATGGCTTCAATCCACTCTAAAGTCTATGGTGACTTAGTTGGTGATCCGAGTGATTTACATCATACTAGATCTCAAACTTCTTGTAGTGTTGATTTACATCATACTCACTCTATGCCATCTAGAATAACTTTGATAGATCAATATATTTCGTCTATTCTAGTTACTTTTTTAGGCTAATGTTAAATATGAATGGGATGAAGCTATGAAAGAATAATATTCATCTTTGTTGAAAAATAATATTTGGGACTTGGTGCCTCTTCCTAAGGGAAGAAAATTTGTAAAATGTATATGGCTCTATAAGACCAAATATGCATTTGATGGTTCTATTGATAAGTATAAGGATGGTCATGTTGTTGAGGGGTCTTCTCAAGTTGAAGGAGTAGATTACTGAAACATTTTCTCTTGTGGAAAAAATGGATTATATTTGCCTTTTCTCTCTCCTTGTTGCATCTCAAAATGGTCAAGTATATTAGATGGATGTGAAGAGTGATTTCTTACGGTGATCTCTATGAGGAGATTTATATGTAGCAACCTTCGGGTTTTATGCATGATAAATCTTTGGTTTGTAAGATTCATTTTTCTCTTTATGGTCTTAAACAAGCTCCTAAATATTGGTATGATAAAATGGATATTTTTCTTGTTAAACATTGACTTTCATCGTTGTGACATTCGATCATAATGTGTATGTTCTTAAAAGTGATCAAGATTATTATATTTTGATGATCTAATCCTTGTTGGTAATTCAATAAAATCTCAATATTTTATTTAAATATGCATATAAAGATTGCTACAATGATATACAATGAAATATAAATGCCAAACAATTTTATTTGATATAATTATAAAAGCAAATGAAAAGGATAAGGTACTTAGCTTGATTTCACTTATCCCAAGTATGTCTGGATTAGATGAACTGATGAAACAACAACTCAGAATGTCACCATCAAGCTTAGAAAAATCCAGAGATGTCGGGAATGTTGGGACATGGGTGCTGGGTAAGGGCAAGGGTGCTTGCGGGCACCTAGACCTCTGTGGGGCATTGAGTCTAGAAAGGTTAGAATCTAGTTTTGGCATGGTCGTTAGGGTTTCACACTTGCTCGGCTTTAATCACCTATATGTCGTATTTGGATCATCGAGGTACTTGTAAATATGCAACACAAATGATCTCCTATAAAACCCTCAAACTACATTAAATCCTAAAAAGAAAGATGCAAAGTGAGGGGTTGGAATTTCCTCGGCTGTCAAACAAGTGAACTTATGACCGAGCACTACACTACATCTTAGACCTAATGTAGTTCTATGTGCTTGTGTGTGTGCAATAGTTCTCCTATGTTTCCCTTGCAGGCTGATGACACCAAGATATGGGAAGTAGCTAGATAGATTGCAAATGTGTGGATGGGAAAATGAACTTCCCCTTCCTATGCAATGTGTATGTAGAGTAATAAAGCCCAAGATGTAGTCCCTTTGATATGTAGATAGATAGCCCTTGTTAGTAATTTCCTGCCATTATAATGATATGTATGTTGTGTTTATATATGGATCTCTTGCTTGAATTTCGACACTAATGATCCGACATGCCGACTATGACCTCAAGATAGGAGTAAGAAAACCAAAAAGGCCAACCACAAATGTCAAAAATATGAACAAGAACAAAGGGGACAAGAGTGCCCAAGTTGGACATGAGCGCACAGGCGCTAGCTGTCAGTAATCTTGGGAGCTAGTGTCAGAGAGACAACTGACATTATTATTCATATCTAATAAATTTTACGCTTTTAATTCAAGTGTAATGCTTCCATTTTCCCTTAGTTCAACATTTTTTTGTCTATTTTGGATTTGTAAACCATAATGCTTCATTCGATCATCTCTCAAACAAGGAGTTATTTCTAAACATATTCACTTTGGTTTGGATTTTTAAGCCTACTTCCCTTCGTCATGTTCTTAGATAATACAACAAGCCATTATGAAATCTATAAGTTAATTCCATTTAACAAACCTAATCTTTCAAATTACACTTACGCAATAAACTTGCTCAATAAATTTTATCACGAGAATATTCTTTGTTGTTATTTTTAGAGTTGTAAAGCATAATGTTCTTTGTATGATCACCTCTCAATCAAGGGATTTCCTTACATAATTCAATGATTTCAATTTCACCTTTAGGGGGCAATGAATGTGTTAATAGAAAATCCATAGGTTCAAATTTGATCATGTGTATATATCGCACATGATATGCACACATCTTCAAAAGTAATAGGAAAACTGAAATCCCACCTTTGTTTTTGGGGTACTCTCTCCTATTAAATCAATCAATGCCTCACAAGTAAGATAAAGGAAAATAAAAATAAAATTAGAACTAAGAAAATTAAGTCAAAAGATGGTTTGGAAAAACAAGTGGGACACTCCCTTTAATATAAACGCCTGATGTTGTGTTACACAACAAGCTTAAAGACAATGGGGAAGGAATCAATTATGGAGGATACACTTTATATGTTATTTAAATGACTAGTTTTATTCATTTTTCTTTTAATATATTTGGGTTTTTTATTCTTACTAGTTCCTCACCAAGTTCTAATGTAGTAATTGATAACACTTTTTCTTCCCTAGACCATTTCCACAAAAACACACACGATCTTTAACCTAGACATGGTTGAGGTTAGAGTCTTGATTTCATCGCTCTCAAAATTATCACTTTCTCTACAAATTATCAATAAAAACCAAAAAAAGGATGAAAACTCCTCGTTGAGTTATTCACGCTTATTGAGAATAAAAGATTAAGTGTGGAAGCTTTGCCAAGTTTTTTTGACCGTATTAAACATTTATTATATATCACACTCAAAGTACCACTATTGACGCCCTACAACATCATTGCCATTATGGCACATATACAATAGGTATGGTTGTATCCCCATTGGCGAGGGCACTTCTTCAAAGTGTAGGATGACTTAGAACCCTAAAATAACACTTCACCTTTGTATTTCATTTTGGGGGTACTCTTGTTTTCGCCACTTTTAGGTTTGATTATGGTTTTTACACTATAATTAAATAAAGAATGAAATATGAGCTACTAAGGGTTATTCTAACTAATTAACTTCCAACATTAACCATTTAATATCAAAATAACACATTAATACTTACAACAAATGTACATGATACAATAAAAACTCACAAATACATGGGATTAAGTGTACTTAGCTGATTACATGTGATTTTGGGTGAATTTGGGTGATCTAGATGCTAAAACAAGGGTATTCTGGACCTAAGAATGCTCTGAATCGAAATTGTGACCCAAGAATCTATTGGGGTAGAACCAGTATAGTAGGGCATGAACATCAGAGAATCTTGACCTCTTTATATAGTTTTGCACCTACTCAAAATTGTGGTTTGTGACTTTCGAGGTTTGTCGCTTATGCGATTCTCTTTATAGTTATTTGTTGGTTAATGCCGATCACACTGCCAGGGTCTTTAATACTCTGCTCAACCTTTTAGACCATAACCATGGATGAAGTCCTACAAAACAAACATTAGTTGGGTTGTCAGGCACCTTCGCACCACCGATGTTGGTATCACTCCAAAGAGGCCTCAAACCACATGTCGTTCTCTACCTAACATGTGATATATAGCTATAGTGCAATCAAATTTGACATCCTTCTTTTGACAATGTTTGACTTGAGTTTCTCTCTTGCCAATCTACTTGAGTGAGTGAATTTGAGTGCTTGCAAATGTGGGAAGCAATCCCTAGACCTAATGGGAAGCTTCAAATTTACATATGGTGTTGTCCTAATGAATATGCAAAGGTATTTGCAGAGTGTAGGGAGCTTTGGGTGCCTTTTGTGCTAATTTTTGTAATATGAGTCCATAAGAGTGCTAGGTATTAAATGAGGTGAGTTTCACTTGCTTATATATGCTTCGAAGGTGATTTAAGTTATAAAGGACGAATGAGGAGGAGTAAGTGACCTAAAGAATAACGTGCAATGAAAAGTTTGGGACCAAAGTGAGCAAGGTCAAAACCATACACTAGGGTTAAGATCGTATGAACGTTCCTGCCCCATATTGTACATTTTTGAAATAAGAGTGATAATCTATACTATGAAGTTTGAAAGTTGACGAGTGGAGTTTCTTATCATGTTTCATGTATTCAATTATCATAAATTGTCAATAGATGACTGTGTAATATCAAACAAGCTAAACAAGAGATTTAGGGATATACTGGATGAGAATGGGTAAAGTGCACTTGTTTGAGCAAGAGAGCAATGTCAAGAACAACATGTCAAAGAGTAGAATTACCAAATTTGAGTGTCTACAACTCTCTCCTATTAAATCAATCAATTCCCCATAAGCAAGATAAAGAAAAAATCATAAAATAACAACTAAAAAATAAACAACTAATTTAAATGATGGCTAGGGAAAACAAGAAAAACAAGTGTGGCACTCCCTTTAAGATGTGTTGTCTTTGGACTACAAAATTAGAGACAATGGTTATTTAACTAATTGGTGTTCTTATTTGGAGCTTTGTAGTGGACAACCTTTCCAACAACATCTTGCAAAATTGTCTCTCAGTACATGCCTTACTACCCAAGTCGGATATGCCTCTTTAATGCATCTTGGAGTTGCTTTTACGACTCGAAAAATCCTCATTCAATAAAAAACTAATCCGAGATTGGTTGGTCGGCTTAGTTTGCGGTAACATTTAAAACCCAAATATCATCATGATACTTATGTTAATAGGGCGACGCTACAAATGATGTAGTCCTCTCATTAACATAATGATTGATTGGTTCGAGATCAATATGTTCTCTTGAGCAACCTTCCCTCTCCTCATTTATAGTTTCAAAAAATCTAAAAACATCATGCAAAATTGCCTCTCGATATATGCCTTACTTCCCAAGTCGGAGATACCTCTTTAGTACATCTTAGAATCGCATCCACAACTTTAAAAATGTTCTTATTTTACTATAATGCACAATTGGTACACCTCCTTTCAATACAGATCCTATATATGTGTGTGTACCCACATACTTCAAATCGATTCCATGTAATCCACCCTGAATTTGGAGAACTCTATAACTAAAAAGGCCACACTCATCATGACATTGCCCCCATGTTGATAAGCATAAAGGATCATGGTCCTACATTGTGTGTGTTTAAGAAGAAAATTCGAGAAAGTCTAAACATCTTTTTCGCCCCTCTTTTATCTCTTTGCATTTTGCTTTTCCCGGCATTTCCTCGAACACCAACACAAAGCCGCCCCTTCCTTACACCGACACGTGGCTGGAAATGACGCATCCGAACCGCGTATGTGTGGACCCCATAGTTTTCTCGTCTCCTTCGACGTGGCCACTATCTCTTCTTTCCATTGGTCGGATCTGCTGGACTCATCGTATTTGCCGACGTGGATCTTCCTTTATATTCTCCTCCTCCCAAGAGGCACAGAAAAAAACATAGAATACACACTTTGCTCTGTGAATTAGTAGAAATCTGAGTTAGAGAAATCTTTTTGCTCTGGAGTGTTGATTAATGGCGGCAGTGGCAGTTGTAATACCTGATGCGAAAAGATTGCCTCCAGGGTTTCGGTTTCACCCCAGTGACGAAGAAATCGTGGCTCATTATCTCAAGAACAAGGTCTTCGGCAAAAACCAGAAACTGAAGTTATCCGTGAGATCGATCTTTACAAGAGCGAGCCCTGGGATTTGCCAGGTATTTTTCTCGGAAAATGAGTTTGTGGGTATTTATTTTCTTCAGCTATTTTTCATGTTTATGTTCTTATTTGATTATGTGGTCTTTTTTTCGCCGAATTTTCCGCCACTTTTATGTAGTGAGTTTGATCGCCTGGTTTGAATTATCTATGTCGGAATAGGTTTTGGTAGTTAGTGCAGATTTGTGTTGAACCAGAAAATTGCCGTCATTTGACGTGAATTTAGCCTGCGTTGACGCGTTTTGATTTGTACCGTTTGTTTCTTTAATTTCTGCCATTTTGATGGATTGGGGTTATAGTTTGATGTGGCTTGTTTGCGGCGGAATCTATTTTGTTAGCTAGTATGGATTTGTTTTGAGGAAGAAAATTTCCGTCACTTGACTGGAATTCTTTTGATTAATAAGTTTTATTTTCCCTTTAAATCTCTGCCATTTTTATGAACTGGGTTTTGATCTTATGCTTCTAGTTGTTTATTTTGGAATGGGTTTTGGTAGTTAGTGTAGATTTGTGTTGGCGCCGAAAGTTGTGTGTCAGTTGAGGGGATTTTCGCTTTCATACTCATTTCAGGCATTGAGATGACACGATTATAGTCGTGAGATTAGACAGGAAAATCTGTGTTGACATGTAAGCTTTAAGTGCAGAAAGAGTGAATCATTAGTAGAAGGATCACATTAGCTGTTAAGTGTACAAAGACTGAATCGTAAGCAGCAAGATCAAATTAGCTGTGAGTGTGGACCTTCTGTTGCTAATTTTGATTAGAAATTCATGTGGTTTTGCAAGTCTTGTCTCTGTGAAAAGTGCATATATGTTATCAAGTCTCACCTCTTGAATAATACAGAGCAGAGAGCCAAATCTCACGTTGACAGACGTTTTTTGACCCGAATGCCACTATATACAGCAATTCACGACAAACTGCCATTCTGTTCCCCACCACCCAAGTGAAGAAGACACATAATCTATAATTTTAATCATCCTTGGGTGTCAATCTATATATACCACCCCCCAAGTGAAGAACAGACATAATCTATCCTCTGAATCCTCCTTGGGTGTCCTCCTGCTAGTAGATGTGTACTTGTTTTCTGTTGGGCTATAAGCATGTCTGCCCTCCATTTGATCGCTGCCCGTTTGTAAGATTTTGATAGGGATGCATTAAGATTTTGCTATCCTCTCAGGCGATGCGTTGGAGAGATGTTTGTGTTAGTTCATACAGATATTTTTATGCATAATTACCGAGTTTTTATAAAAATTCAGAATTCCAGTAACAATTCCTGAAAAACTACAGTCCAGTTCAGAAGAAAAACAGTATATGTGTGTGTATGTGTATAAACGTGATATAAGTTATACCAGAAACATATATACAATTTTAATTGCTGGGCTGACTAGAGTAACCTGGCTGGGATGTGGGTTTACAACAAAACGAAATGTTATTTTTTAAAAAGGAAAAATTATAAAAATGGCTGAATTGTATTGGACTGATCTGGTATGTCTGAAAAATCTGGATCTGACAAGATCTGGACCAGATTGGGTAGCATTTGGTAACTATGTTGTGTGGCGAGTTCAACATATCCTATTATCTGACAGGCATACAGTGACACCAGTTGGTAGGATGGGGAGCATGATTGGGTCTGTTTAGCATGTACTTCAGGTTGAATTTCAAGTCTGTTAATGGGATTATATCCTGTCAACTGATGAGCATATTGCTATTAGTCATAACATTTGGCATGCATTTGGTCAGGAATTTTTAAGGCAGAGTTTCAGTTGAGGTTGAATTTAAGCAGAGACTCTGATTTTTAAAGAGGCAATATAAGCTGTTTTTAGAAAAAAATATGCAGTTTACTTGTCAAACAGAAACCGCCATGTTTTTGGGAAATTTCTATGGTTTTTAACCTCAAATGTCTATACATCTATTCTGATCCGAGTGTAACCTTGCAGCCTCTCTCACAACAGCTTACAACTGTGCAAGCCTTCTTATTCCTTTTGTGGAACTTGAGCCCATTGTGACAACTCTTGTTAAGATCACAGCCTTGCGTTAATGCACTGACGACCCAACTCCTTGCAGCCTTTCGCATAGCTCCTCTTTTCCGTAGGTAACCTTGTAGCCTCTCTCACAACAGCTTGCAGCTGTGCAAGCCTTCTCATTCCTTTTTGTGGAATTTGGGCCCATTGCGACAAATGTCGTTAAGATCACAGCCTTGCGTTATTGCACTGATGGCCCAGCTCCTTGCAGCCTTCCGCATGGCTCCTCTTTTCCGTAGGTAACCTCCAGCGCAATGGAGACCATTGCCTTCTCAAGAAAGGGTGAGTGATCTGTGCATAGCCTTGCAGCTTGTCTCGCAGCAGCTTGCAGTCATGCAAGCCTCATCACTCCTCTTGCGGAACTTGGGCTTCTAACTTTGTAGGGACTCTCATTAAGAACACAGCCTTGAGGTCACGCATGCTGACGGCCCAGCTCCTCACAGCCTTCTGCACAGCTCCCCTCTTCTGTGCAACTTGCCCGACGCTTAGCATCTCCGGTACTGCAGTACTTTTGTGCATTGTTAAGTACACACTTCACAGTCCACACAGCTCCTGCAGTCTTGTGCTAACATTGCACAACCCTTGTGGTTTCCGCAGTCTTGCGCAACCCAAGCTGTGGTGTCACAACTCCTGTATCACTGCGTTTCGTCTGCAAGTTTTGCGATGCAGCACAACACTTTGCAGCGCTTGCAGCCTGCCTCAGCATTGCTCACCATGAGTTGCACAAGTCTGTTTCACCACAGCCTTCACTCGTCAGCATGTCACTGCTACGCGACATTCTGGATGGCACCTTTGCACAAACCCATGTCAGAGCATCTCTGCAGCATGTCACGTGTTGGGGTGCAACTGTCACGCTAGCAGGGAAGATGGAATGTTCTGTAACTGTTTTCCACCAACCGTTGTCAGTTGTAACTGTCATTGTTAGGTTTTTTTGTATTGTAACGACTATGGTGGGATTGAAAGAGACATAGATAGACATACACGATTCAATCATAATTCATTGATAGATTAGATAGATACTAGATAGGAGTTTGTTTGGCTTGATAGAGACATAGATAGTGGGATTGATAGAGACATAGTGAGTTTGTATTGTAACGACTATGGTGGGATTGATAGAGACATAGATAGACATGTCACTGCTATGTGACATGCTGGATGGCACCTTTCGCACAAACCCATGTCAGAGCATCTCCGCAACATGTCACGTGTTGGGGTGCAACTGTCATGCTATCAGGGAAGATGGAATGTTCTGCAACTGTTTTCCACCAACCATTGTCCGTTGTAACTGCCATTGTTAGGTGTTTTTTTGTATTGTAACGACTATGGTGGGATTGATAGAGACATAGATAGACATACATGAATCAATCGTAATTCATTGATAAATTAGATAGATACTAGACAGGAGTTTGTTTGGCTTTGCTACAACATTCAAACCAATCTGTTCTTTAATCTCTTGCAGCAGGCTCCACAATTGGTAAGGACGTACCCCCTTCTGGTACAAGAGCCTGCCCTCCCAGTCTTACTGTTTGATTGTACACATCTGTACCTCCCTATTGTGCATTCTAAATAGAAGTAGCCATTTCTGCATATCAGTCTTCTGCTTCATCATTGTGTATTTGGTTCATTGCAGTCAATAGCCGCACTCAATCTTACATTCCTTGTAGCTCCAGCTAGCGCAGAATTACCACCCCCTCCTCCCCGTCCTGCACAGGGTCCTGGGTCTGTGGTGCGGATCATTTTCAGGTGGGAATTAACTTCAAGGAAGCTGATGCACATGGAGGGAGACATACTATTTGTAACAAATAGATCCCAACAACTGCTAGGGAGCTTAATTATTCAAATATGTGTTAAGAAGTCTATAATCTGGGGTACCATTACAGTGAGGTACGATATATGACCCTCAAAGTGCTGTGCCTTAAAGAGGTTCAGATCCATTCATCCACATATGGAGTTAGCCCGTGCCATTGATGTGGGGGAGTCTGTGGGTCAGATATTCAATTCCATATAGCAGCAGCTGAGTAATTTGCTGGTTAAATCCGTGATTGTATCACTTTTCTACTTGCATTTCAGTAAACTGTTTGGTTCATTAGGATGTTGTCCTTGTCATCTGATCTTACATACGGTATACCTTGTTGATTATGTCTCATTTTAGGCTTTTACATGTTTTGAGAGTAGTGTTTAAAACTCATCTTGGCATGGAATAGAATTGTCCTGTTTCATTGTCCTAGCATTGATGGTCCATATGACTCATAATAGCTATGTGCCAAATTGTGGCAACAAGGTGAGAAGATTGAGGGTAAACTTCAGTTTATACATGAAACAATGATACGGAAAAGATATTTACAAGATCAAAATACTTGAATGGTCCTGGGCTCTGTGGTGTGGATCATATTCAGGTGGTAAGTAACTTCAAGGGAGCTGAATGCACATGGAAGGCATACTTAGTACATGTGACAAGTAGATCCTAAAAACTGCGAGTGGAGCTTTATTAGTCATATACGTACTAAGAATTCTATAATTTGGTGTACCATTAAAGTTTAGTAGGATATATGACCCTCAAAATGCTGTGCACTAAAGGGGTATGGATCCATTCATCTGCATATGGAGCAAGTCTGTGCCATTGATGTGGGGGAGTCTGGGTCAGATAATCTACTCCATATAGCAGCAGCTGAATAGTTTGCTGGTTAGATGCGCGCCATTGTATCACTCTTTTACTTGTATTTCAGTAAACTGTTTGGTTTCTTAGGATGTTGTCCTTGTCATTTGATCTTATATACCTTGTTGATTATGTCTCATTTTAGGCTTTTACATGTTTTGAGAGTAGTGGCTTAAACTCATCTTGGCATGGAATAGAATTATACTGATTCATTATCCTAGCATAGATGGCCTGTAGGATTTATAATAGCTTTGTGCCAACTAACAAGGTGAGAAAAATGAGGGTTAACTTCAGTTTATACATGAAACAATAATCCAAAAAGATATTTACAAAATCAAAATACCCGAGTTTTGATATAAAATGTAAACATGAGGGAATAATCTTTTGTGAGAAATTGACTTCTGTATAACTACCATCCATTAGTGCTTTCCTTAGTTTATTTGTGACTGTTCTAGTTTCCTGATGGTTAGAAAAATTCCAAATAGTTACTTTAGAAACATTCCAAATAATATTTTGAAACAGGATAGAACTGAGGCTATGTTTCTAAGCTGGGGGTTTACTGAATGCATTTAGAATAACATATCCGTGTTTCAAAACATGTTTTCTCTTTTCTTTTGCTATTCATGCTACTGTGATATAAATTGAGATCTATACAATACATCAATAATTACTAGATGCATGTTGATTGAGATTAGCACAAGTTGTAAACTTTCATGGTGGAACTCCGGTGTTCAGGTTTCTAGGAGACATGATAAAGCGTTGACTTTGGGTAGAATACTGTATTCAACTTCCTGGGTGCAGTGCACCACAAAAATGCCAATATGCATTGCCATTTAAGATGGAAATGATTGGGGTCTTTTTATTGAAAATTTTGCATCTATTTGGAAACAACAGGAAATGACAATATAAAGTAAAGGAGTAACAAGAATTGGTTAGTTCCAACATATTAAGTACGTAAAAATAAATTTGAAAGATTGTTGAAGTTGTGGTAAATGTCTTCAGCAAGTAGAATTTTCTGAAGAATGTAATCAGTATGTCTGGTATCTACCAAGAATCTTGCTTCTACATTTTGGCACTTACTTTTATAAGCAACGGTTAAGTGGGCAGGAAGTTTTAAAATGTTGTGCCAAATTTTTATGGGGATTCATATTTGGTTTACCTACTTTTGCATACTGCACTAGCAACTTCTATGTATTTTTCTGATTTTGTCCCCTTCATACTCAAAATGTGCGTTTTATGAATAATTTAGAATGCTTCTACATTTTTGGGACTTGCTTTTATAAGCAACGACTAAGTGGGCAGGAAGTTTTAAAATGTTGTGCCAATTTATTATGGGGATTCATATTTGGTTTACCTACTTTTGCACACCGCACTAGCAATTTCTATGCATTTTTCTGATTTTGTCCCCTTCATACTCAAAATGTGCGTTTTATGAATAATTTAGATTGCTCTTAATTCTCAAATCGGTCACACTAGATGTGTATATGAGTAAGTTCATATTTGAGAATGGATCTTCATTTACAATTTTAGGATTTTGGATTAAAATGGACTGTCAACATTTCTGACAATAAAATGGTCTCCCTTATAGAAAAACACACATCCGTACATCACGATAATGTTCCAACTTCATTGTTTCTAGCTCAAAGAATTTCAGGATATTCGAATCAGAAATACTAAATTCGAACAACATTATATGGCTCTTAATGTTGTCCCAGTTATATTCATAACCCATAACTCATGTATTATTCTTTATATGCCATGATGTTGAATTAAAATTTGAATTAGACCAGTAAGTCTGAAATTATTTGGAAAAATATTCAGGGATAAAATATACATATGAAATTACAAGAACTACTAAGCATGCTGAATAAGGAAAAAGTAAACTAGATTAAACTCTGTTGAATAATCGATGTAGATCCTAAGAGGCTTAACTGCATCCATGCAATAAAAGCATTTGCTTCTATTTTTCAGGATTGAAATAAACAAAGTGTTGAAAATGCCCATCCAACTGGACTAATGTCTTCATATTATCTTAGTTGCATTGTTTAATTTGTTTTGTTTTGTATATTTTATTTGAGTATTTCTGAGTTTTGTCAATTCTATTATTTCTAACTCATAGTGGTAACTGTGGAGTTATGCCTTTAGCTCCTTGTTAAATGATGACTGTATTTGCTGAACTCTATGTTGCCAGGGATTGACCCCACCCTCCTGTACAACCTCGGATATGTACTCAGTATGGATACTTCCCAGGTACGGTACTGATACTTCTCGGGTATGTACCAGGTACATTTTGACGTATCCAGAATGTACCTGCAAGGTTGGGCGGGGGGGGGTGGCTCTAAAAGTTTTTTTAATTTTGACTCTAATAAACTTCAATTTTATTGAGGACTAGACTAGGAGGGCAACCACAAGGAAACCTGGAGATTGTTTAAAATCCCTCTAGTTTATTGAAGAGAAAATATTCAAAGGATATCAAGAATGTTTGAGGTAATTATTTGGGATCATCGCAATTGGCCAAGGAAAGAAGCTATTCATAGAAATTTGGACATATATCTCTGAGCCTCTGTACAAGTTATTTATGAGATCAAATCTCAAGTGATCTTCAATACTAATAGAAAAATTTGGAACCGTAAATTGCATAGCTTAAAGTTTCAAAGAGCATCCTTTCCCAGAAACTATCAAGGCACAACATTGACTCCTTCCCGCATCCTTAAGGAGGATTAGAAGGTGATTTTGGATAATATGAATGCAAGAACCAACCATTGGACTGACCTCTTTAGTTATCATTGGCAGGTTAGAGTCAATCTCATTAAATAGGTCCTTCAAGAGCTCCCTATATACATCTTTTATGGCCGACATTGCAACACAAAAATCAATCTCAAAGGAAATGGATTTGGCAGGTTAGAGTCAATCTCATTAAATAGATCCTTCAAGAGCTCTCTCCCTATATACATCTGTTATGGCCACCATCGCAACACAAAAATCAATCTCAAAGGAAATGGATGAAACACAGAGGAATATAATATTCGTATATCATAGAAAATGTAAAATCTTAAGTATATTGAATGTTTTGAACATTGACCCTACTATATATATATATACATACGTGGACGTATCATACCCCAAGTTTTTTTAAAATCGACGTATCCGCGTATCAAACCTGTACCCGTATCCTGGCAACATAGGCTGAACTCTTAATGGTTAGTTTTCTGATCTCCCAACAGTTAGATATTAAAGATATATTCAATTTAGTTCATTGGATGCAAGTTTGATCGGGAATTTAAAAAAGGTAATTTTATCTGTGTTTGTCAAATTAAATTCATGTATTGTCAATGTTTACTGTTAAACAAAATTATAGAGATGGTGAATTGCAAGAATGGAAACTGCTGAATTCTGTTAAATATGACCGGCTTTTGTGAATCCTGTAATGGCTAGTTGTTTGTAGGATTTTACGTTTGTTGAATATTTTAAGGTTCTATGAAAAGCTTGTCAAACCATTTTCATCTCTAAGTGAACATTGATTCGTATATTATACGTAAGTTTCTGATTAAAATTGTGATTTTTTAGTAGTTTCAGTTGGCAATGTGAGCAATGCCCTTTTGGTTTTGTGGACTCTGAAAGTGGTTATGCATAACAAGAAACAGTTTTGCTCTCTAGTTGACATATCTGACTGTGCACTACAGTTACAATTTTTGTTATGTTTCATCCCGAGTGCTGGTGGATTGTTTGGTTCTGTGTTATTGTAGAGTCATGTAGGTGGTAATGTCATACATGTTTTCTCTCTTATTCGCAGTCCTGGTATAGAAGCTTATCTTTATTTTAGTAATCCATTCATTGCGAGCAGTGTTGAAGTTTCAGAACAACTCCAGCATTTGTTAAGATTATTGTTATTCTGTAATCTTTTTGGTTCATGCAGATACTGAAGATGGTTGATGTATGCAATTGTTTGTTCAGGCTTAATGCAACACTATGTAGTTGTTGGTTTGGATGGCCAATAAACTTTTTCTTTTATAGCTGACAACAAAATCTTTTTTTGTTTACAGAAAAGTCTATCTTGCCTACCAGAGATCCAGAGTGGTATTTCTTTTGTCCACGGGATAAGAAATATCCCAATGGGTCACGTTCAAATAGAGCTACTGAAAAAGGTTACTGGAAAGCAACAGGGAAGGATCGTAAAGTAAAATCTCAATTAAACAAAATTGGAATGAAGAAGACTTTAGTATTCTATGAAGGTGGAAGTGCTCCACATGGCAGAGAACAGATTGGCTGATGCATGAATATCGCCTGGATGAAACACAGTGCAATGGAACCCCCATTTGCAGGTAGGTGTCCTATCTTCCTTTTTGTTTCTTTTAATCAAATTCTTCAGTATTTGATTTGTTAAGACAGAGAACATCTTAAAAGTTCACTTCTTCTTTCTACTGTGATATCATGTCTTGCTTGATGAAGCAAAAGCAGTCATTTTGCTTTTTTGACACGGAGAGTTGAATTATAGCCATTATTTTAGACTATCCCTGCAGTTGCTGTTGGCATTTGAGAATTCATAGCAGATTTACCAGGCAGGGAACATGTTTTAGTGAAACTAAAACCTAGGAGGGAAACAGGTCAGGAAAAATGGAAAACAAATGATTCAGACCTGGTTAAGACTTTGTGGAAACTCGCACCTCTTACCTCACAAATTGTTGAGGTGGGAAAATTACTGAAATAACATAGAGAAAAGCCTTGAGGATGTGCACCAAGTGACCAGGTTCTCTGGATTAACATATAATGATATGCCTTGCTCTTATGAACCCTTTGAGGTAGTCATGTTACTAGCATCGGTCCCTCTAGAAAGAATAAATAATTTATTTAATAAGCATTAACAAATTGTAATAAATAGCAACTCCAAGGCCTGTATGATTCCTCTTGAAGAAAGATGTAATTAATGCCCAACTGCCTTAGCTCACAATACGGAGCTTAATGCATTAATTCACTGCTTTTCAAAGAATGTTACATGCTTTTTCCAGGGCAATAAACAGTTTCTTCAGAATGAAAGAAACACACATCCTTAGAAAAAGAACTCAATATTCTTGTTGCTTCTAGAATGGAGAAGTTGATGCACAAGTCAGCCTTTCAGTGACCTTGATCTTCAATTTCTATAAAATTTGCAGAGTCCTTTTAATTGTCACATTAGTTTCTATAAAGTTTGCATAGTCCTTTTAATTGTCATTACATTAGTCTTTTTAATTTCATTAGTTTTTTTTGAAACTGATCCAATGTATTGGAGTTAACCTGTTTTGGCTGCCATTTGATTTCCCTGCATGTTACCTCTGAACTTATAATTGAAATTGATGGTTAACAATCTGAACTTGCAAAAGAAAGCATATCAACAAAATAATTTTGAAGTAATCTATCGACAATTCAGTTGTCACCTACTCTGTTTATGCTTTACATTTCTATTATAGGGTCCTTTCTTTTCTATGTAATTTCTTCAAGTCTTCAAAGCTTTCCTTCTCAAACTATTGCCAAGAGGAAGAGTAGTAAACAGAGAGTCAATTCCTTCGTTGAAAATTCTATTCACACATGCATTATCAAATAAATTCTGTTTGAAATATATATTACAGTGAAGATGATACACACACGTGTGGGTTTATTCTGGAAAACACCTTTTGTAGTTGGTAAATGGGCTTCACAGTGCTTGCACATTCATTGAGTCTTGATTTGCATTTTTGGGACATGAAATCTACCTGTTTAGACACAATTCTGGGATGGTTGTAATGATTGTTCAGAATTCTTACATGTGATGGAAAATCCTTTAGCTTCTAATTCTGTTAAACAAATAGGCCATAGTCATTGAGGTGCAATGTACCTCTCAAACAACAAAGCATTGGTCATATAAAATATCGGAGAAATCTTGGGTTATAATGGAGCTGCTTTCAGTGTATGTTTTCATTTAAAACAAGATTGCTTGAAACCTAGCTTTTCCGGATATCAGCAGAAATCAATATAATCAGTTCTACTTTTGCAGGAACTTTATGTGGTATGTCGAGTATTTAAAAAGGGCAAACAAGTCTCAAAGAATGGAGAACAGTATGGGACAACTGATGAGTTTGATCTCTCTCCTCCTACCAATGTCAACTCTGTTGGTGAAATTGAAGAGCAATCAGAAGAAAGGCCCTCACATCTGACACAAGAAGATGAAACCCAGACAACTTCAGGCTTGCGATCAGAAACATCATCAGAGATTATAGACAATAAGGTTGAGGATAATACTTGCTTTGATGCGTCAGTGGAGGATTTGCAGGGCATGTCTAATCCAGATTACAGTACTATCTCACACAATGGGACCTTTGAAAACGAAAATGTATGTAGTAAGCCACTCTTTAATGTTGAATTAAAACCATAAGAAGAGCTTCCTGTTATCATGTTTATTCCAGTTGAATCAAAGAATTGTGAGTGTTCTATGTTTACATTTTGTGTTTTCTTGTTGGATTGCTTTCCAGGCTGACATAGAGCTGGGGACTGAAGAATCGCTATTTGAGTCTCAGTGGCAGATGTGGGAGTTAGAGGATTTGCCTGAGTTTGCTCACAGTGTTGGCATTTATGACAACGAATTTCCTTTGTTGATGTTCTCGGAGGAGGATGTATCAAAGAGCGTGATGATTATCTGCAATCTATTAAGGAACCAAATAATGATGAACCTTGTTTTGAAGAAGCGAATGATGGTATGCTAGATAATGTTGTTGACCTCCAATTCCGCACCCGATCTTCATCTTGGCAGAGTCACCAACAGGCATTGCCTAGTCAGGGGACTGCTATGAGAAGAATTCGTTTGCAGATGTACACAACTGATGAATCTGCTGACCGGAGCAAACAGCATGGACTCACTGGACTCTGCCAGTTAGAATGTCATGATTGTAACACTGATGACTCAGAGGTGAGATATATGCCTTACTGATTTCAATGGAGTAATTTAGTTATGTTTATTGAGAATCTATAATCAAACTTGACTTGTATATAAGCTATAGATAGTAAGATACCCAGGTAACTCTGCATTAACAAAGTAGACAATCAAGAACTGGTCTCTAGCATTCTGTACAAGGGAGCTTTTGTTTCTAGGATGTATAATGGGACTCAGTTTCCTTGTTTGTGTGCTTGTTGTTCTATAGTTTTCGAGGCCTTTAGAAACACAGATGGAATACAAAACTGAAATTAACAGACATCACTCTCAAGATAGGGTTCCTGATCATTATTGTTTTCCTTTAGTTTTATGTCTAATTGTATGCGATGAAAATACTTTGTGAACAGACTGTTACACATATGGAAGGCTCTGCACTAGCGTCTTTGCCAAGGCAGACAAGTTCTCTTGAAGAAGGTATGACTGACACTGTTAAGCTTTCTTGAGCATTATTTCTCGAACTCATTTCTCTTTGATTAAGACTAGTGTTTGATAGATCTGGACATTCATAATATATAACACTGCACGGATGTTAACAAGTGGAACGAATCTGTATTTTTCTGTCACAGTGAAGAACGATTGTCTTAAACAAAGTTTAATGTATTGCAGATGACGCAGATTCTGGTTTTGTCTGTGATTCTTCTGAGGCTTCTGAAAGAGTTACAAATGATCATATCTCGACAGCAGGACCTGCTCAAACTTTAGTATTGGGCCATTTCCACTGGCGAGTCATCAGAGAGAAATGAGGATTCGCTAAATGCTACAGGATCAGAAGAAAAATCTATTCTTAGTAGGACATTGGATTCCTTGAGGTCATCAGATTATGGTCAATCTTCACCTGGCTGTTTTGGACCCCTGATTGAAACCATTCAAGATAACAGTGAGAGGCCGCAAGAGCAATGTGACAAGTCTGTTGGCAACGGAGTATCCATTTCTGTTATAAGAGGACAAGCTCTGATAGAAAAATCAGAACTTGTGGAGAAATGTGAAGTTACAGAATCAGAAAGCAATTCAGAGGTACCTAACTGGGTACCTAAATTTGGTGACAGCTTACTAGAAGGAGAGAAACTGGTTTCTCATGGAACTTCATCCATAGGGCTTCAACCATTGAGTGAAGTTTCATCTACAAGTGCCAAGGAAACGAAACTGGTAAATGAAGGGATGAAATATTCTGCTACAATGAGTTTTAAGAAGGGTAACTTGGCATCTGATACTCTAGCTAGGTTTACCCCTTACAAGCCAGATCTATTAGTTCTCATGGTACTGGTATTGAAGACATTGGCATCAGTTGTGAAGGAAGTGTTAAACATGCAGGCTTTAATTTGAATTTGTATGACTTGAAACTCAGAAGGAAGCCTAGGCCAAAGGATATTGTGTTTGATGGTGAAGAGAAGTCAGTGGATGTATCGAAGAGCTTTTCTTACCATCGTTCTAAAGAGTATGCCCATGGTTTTGTTAGTTTATGGAAGGCGAATGGTATCTTCAAGTGGTTTTCTAAACTTCAGAACAAATTCTCCAAAGGCACAAATGGTATTTCTTTATTAATGGGCCTGCTTGGCACAGCCATTTTAGTTGTTTTTATACAGGGCATATGGCTGTTAGCTAGAAGCTCATCGCCTATCATTTTCTAGTACAGATTTTGATAACATGTACTGTGTAAGTTATAACTGCCTCTGATTTAGTTTTTGTACAGAAACAAAATCCATTTTCATGGACACATCCCAAAATGTGATACTTGCATAGTTGTTAGGTTGGGAGGCATCTAAGCATCTTTTGTTCAACTGTCATCTTAGATGCGCAATTCTCAATGATATGGGAAGTTTGAGAATCTACCATACAACTGCACTTTTTGATTGCAATTGATTAGGATCTCCATACAATGTACAGTGTTGAATATGTCTACTTAGGATATCAGATGAAAAATACAATCTAGTATATTTTCTTGGCAGGGCTTGAGTCAAACATGAACTTTGGCCCAGTCTGAAGCAGACCTGTTTAAAATTAGATGGGTTTCCTTTGGAGGGTATTACAATGAATATACTACTTGCACATATTTTAAGCATACCCGATTGTATATGTTGTTGATATGAGATTGTTTGTAAGATTATGCTTGAGCAGAGACATATTTGTGTATGTTTTTTTGTTTTCATTCTATATTGTCGAGTACTTCTGAGAGGTTTTATCTTTTGTAGAAATTAATGCATTAAGGATAATATGCTAGATTGATCTATTCTTTTTGGGAATGGTCAATGAATCTAATCAAGGTATTCTTTCTACGAGGGTGTACAAATTAGTTCAAGCAAATGCATGGCATGTTTAACGAGTTAGCTTCTGGAAACCACTTAAGGGGTGATTACAGTGAATATATCACTGATACATATTTGAAGCATAAACATTTTTGTATATTGCCTGTTTTCATTCTATATTGTTGAGTACTTCTGAAAGGTTTAATCTTTGTAGAATTTAATACACTATGGATGTTGTGCCAATGTTCATCTAATCTTTGGAATGGTCATTGCACCTACTTGAGGTATTCTGCAGTGTTGCACAGGGATGTGCAGCCCCATCTCAAGATGTCTCGGACATCTGGGATGTTTCGGGACATTAGGGATGGATGAAATGCCCCACTCGCCCCCTCCCCAAACCCCTATGAGAAAAAGGGGACATCCCTAGGTTGTACTCTGATTCTGGGAATGTTCTTGGGACATCCTGGGAACTTTAGCTGCTAGGTAATGCCACAGGGGCAATTGTGGAGTCCCTGGCAGCACTAAAACATCTCTTGCAACATTTGTTTGTTGGAGTCTGCAACGATGAAAAGAGATATCTTTGTAATGAATTTGTGCCTATTTGCAAGTTATGTAATTGTCAAGTTTGCGATATCTGAAATTTTGAAATACACTCCGAAGTAACTAACAGTGACCAGTCAACGAGTCCTGGTTTGCGGTAGTAGGTCTGAAATGTGAAGAGCTTGTGCTATTGCATTCCATCACAGGTTGCATTGCCCTGAGAAAGGATCTTAGTTTGCAGTATTAGTGTAAAATGTGAAAAGCTTACCCTATTGCAATCAATATCTGGTTATAAGTCAATGATGGAAAGAAGTGGGCTTTTAATTTAGACTCCACATTGGCTAAAAATGAAGTAAATGAATCCAGGACGTACCCAATGAGAAAAAAGAGGAGGTACCCTGAATTCTGGGAAGCTTTCTGGGAAGTCCCGTAAACTGAACTGCTAGGTAATGCCATGAGACACTGTGGCGTCCACGGTGGCACTCAACCATTTCTCTTACAACTTAAACAGCCGTATCCTGCAACATTCATTTGTTTGAATCTGCAACGATGAAAAATATTTACTTGTAATGAATTTTTGCCTATTTGCAAATTATGTAATTGTCAAGTTTTCTATATATCTGAAATTTTCAGATACAGTCCAAAGCAGCAATCGGTGGCCGGTCAAGTCCTAGTTTGCTGTGGACTATTGCAATCAATATCTGGCTAGTAATGAAGAAAATAAACAGGGCTTTTAATTTAGACTCTACATTGGCTAAAAATGCCAAAAAAGTGAACCACTATACATACATGAGTTATGAAATATATTACTGGATATGCAATCTGAAAACATATGTTCATTGACAAAAATCGTATGTGCTTACTACAACACGAACTCTTCTCAAGCTGATTAATGATTATATAATAATATGTATCATCATCATATACTCGAGTGTTTTTGTTTTTCATTGTCACGACACAAGCATCGAGGCTGCATGTTTACTGTTGAATCTTGATGTATCATTGTATTTTGATTCTTTGGCAATGACTCGATAATAAATATTGGGTTTTGGCATATGTGATGGATTATTAGATTAATGGTTTCAACCTTTAGCTTTCAGCTTATTTATGTTATCTCCAGCTGTTGCCCCATTGTCCCCAACCAGTGGGGATTGTTTTTCCGTCCCTACGTCCTGCCAACCTGGAGTCTCAAGTAATTGCGGCGTCCTGTCTATGGGGATGTACAAATGTTTTTCGACAAATGCTTGGCATATTCAATAAGTTAGTCTTTGAAACCAATTCTAGGTGCATGTAATGTCCTCATTTTTGAAGACCCTTAGTCTATCATTTTCTGTGGGCTTTTGGGATGTTGCAATGGAAAAATTATATTAAATAATTAGATAATATTGTTTGGAGAGTGATTTTAATCATTTGATATTATAAAATAATATTTATTTAATTATTTAATATCTATGGAGCAACACAATGTATTTAATTATTTAATTAAAATTTTAAAATATAAATTAAAAAAAAGAATTGATTAAATAATATTTATGTGGCTTTTAAATTTTAAAAATCACCTTTTAAAAGGGACGCCACACCTAAGGACAATAAATTGTTTTTATTTAATAATTTTCTTTTCTAGGGATTTTGAATTTTGTGCCTCTTATTTATAAAAAGAGAGTTTGGGTTCATTTGGAGACTTATGTTGGATGAATTATTAATTTTATTCCATGCTTAAAGTAATTGGGATGCATGTCCATTGATATTTTTCTATTTTTCTTATGGGAGTTTATTGAGTTGGTTATGAATTGAAGTATTTTCATGAGATTTGCAAATCTACTTGTTGGTGATTCCCTTTCTAGCTTTGGCGACTTGGTCTTGGGTATGGGCATATTTGTTTGAAGCATAAATCTGCATTTTTGTGAAGGGTTTGATGTACTTTGGTGATTATTATTGCTGCTGCAATTTATTTAGCAAATCGACTTGGTTTGGGGTTTGATCTATCATATTTTGAGGTTGTTTATGCTAGATCTATTTGTTGTTGTGTTTAATTAATTATTTTAGAGCTAAGGTTGATTTTTGAATGTTTGAAGAGTTCTAAGAGCTGAAAATAATTTATATGACTTATGTTAACCCTAACGATTGGGTTTAAGATTTTGGGGGCTGTTTTGGAAGGGTTACAATGCTTCAAAATTTAGATTGATAGCTCTTTGGAAAACCCTTAATTTATAGAACAATTTGCAATTTATTTGGTGAAGAAATATTGAGTTTTGAGTGAGATATCAATTTTAGAAGATTTCAACTGTCTGTAAGCTTTTTGGTTGCTATAAATTAATATTTATTTCAAATCTGTTGTTTGGGGGTCAATTTAATAGTGGATTTGATTATAGAAATTAGGAGGAATAAGGAGAAATTGATTTCATAATTTTTGGAGTGAATTTGATGCCCTAAATGTGTTGGGCGACTTAATTTTAAGGCAAAATTAGGGTTTCATGTTGGCTGTCCAAAATCTGGTTTTAGGATATTGTTCTTCATATTTTTGTGACCCAAAATCCAAAGTTTGAAGATTTTTGCTTGGATGGTTAAGTGAAAATTAATTTTGGAAAATTGCAACAGTTGGGGTTTTAATTTTAATTAATTATTTGCTGTTAAAAATCAGATCTAGGTAATATTAGCTTTCTAATTAGTTTTTCCATTTAACCCACCACCTTGGCATATTCCAACCCCACTTTGGGTTGTATTATTGCCAACATTGCGTTATTTGAGGTCAAATAAGAAGATCTAATCTTAGGGTGATCTCGGGGTGATTTGCAAATTTGCATAATATCCCAAAGGGGATATTACAGTGGTATCAGAGCATGTTCTTCTGCACTTGTGAGGTTTGACATTGCCTGTGAATTATGGATTTATTTAGTGTAGATAACATGAAGGCAAGATTTCAGAAACTTGGTAGAGCACTCAAGCACCTACCTCCATCAAAGGATGAGTTGCTCAAAATTTTGGAAGAAGCAACAAGTTGCTTGGCAACAATAGAGCAAGATGATTATGGATCCATGCTTCTTGCAAGGGATTCCTTGGTGATGCAGTTGGCTAAGCATGAGTTGTTGGATCACAAAGATGGGGAAGTCAAAATTATGGTCATCTTCTGCATTAGTGAGGTCATGAGGATTGCAGCCCCTAAATTGCCGTATAGTGATGCCATCATGGAGGACATATTTGAGGTCATGGTGGGAAGTTTCCAAGGCCTTTGGGACCTTGCAAGCCCTTGCTTTGGTAAGAGGGTTAGTATTTTAAACACTATGGCAAAGGTGAGATCTTGTGTGATAATGATGGACCTAGAATGTAATGATCTTGTTTCTCACATGTTTGAAGTGTTCCTTGATGTTGTACATGATGATCACACTCAAGAGGTATTGGTTCCCATGCAAACCATTATGTCTTTGGTGTTAAATGAATATGAGAGCCCCCACCACAGTTGCTATCACTACTTGGGGAAGGATTGAGTCAAGAGGCATCACGTGTTACTCATACACTTGCCAAGGGTGTTCTAGAGCAATGTTCAAGCAAAGTAAAAACTATGATTCTCCAAGGTATGAGCTCTCTTGTTTTTAATGATACATTATTGGCATCTAATGATTACATGGGTTTGAATATGTGCCAGAAGAAATCAGATTTAACTCAAGAGGAAGTGAAGGAAGAAGAGCCATTAGATGGGGGTAAAAATTCATTGTTGATGGGAGAGGTTTCTTTGCTTTCATTTGATTACATGCATGTTGATAAAATGGTTATGGGAGAGGAGTCCAAAGGAAAGAAAGAAATCTGATTTGCAAGCTTGCATGGACAAGCAAAATGAAGGTAGCCAAGAGGTAATCCATGGTCATTCTTTTGATGTTTCTAATGCTATTTGGGTTGGTAATGGATGCAAGGATGTATGATAGGCAAAAAGAAGAAACATTTTTGGGCACTTTAGGCCATCCTCAGCTCGCTGGTCTGCACATAACAACAGTCATTAGAGAGCATTTATATGACTTCATCCACCCAAAAATGAAGCCTAAAGAGGCCTCACACCAAGTACAAGCAAGGATGCATGATTCCAAGGTAGAAGAAGATGTTTGGGTTGAAAATCCCAAGGAATATGAGGGTACTACATGGCACAAAGGTATGATGGGCAGCCCCAAGTATTTTGTTTCAGTTATGATGCTTCCTTACATAAGGAAAATCCATGAGCTCAATGAATGGTACAATTTTCCTTGCATTTCTGATTTTTCTTTTCCATATGTGAATGATGAGGTGGAGATAAGGTGGTGTAATCATGCACATGATATCACATGGTATAAAGATGTAAGTAACCAATTGTTTGCATTGGCTAGTGCTCATGAGATGATTAAGATGGACATTCTTTTGCTCTCATACCTTGATAAAATTCAGTTTTTGATTGTTGAGATCATAAGAGGAAGATTATTTGGAGTTATGTTAGCATGCATGCATAAACGTTTAGTCACATGGTATGATAATTTTCAGTTTGGAGCATCATTGGTACAAGTTGCAGGTTTTTTTTTTGACCATTCAACACTTCTTTTACATTGGGAACAACAAAGAGAAATGTACGATGTTGTATTTTCATACTATGTTTTGGGTACATATGATGCATATTCAACCATGAAAGGAAGAGGTGCAATTTTTGTCATGATATTCACTTTGGATCAACTCTATAACATACATATGAATGTGTTTCAACATGTGTCCTCATGGGAACAATGCATTTGGGGTTGTGTGAGTAAAGTGTTGGTCTTACTAAGGGTGAGTTGGGATGTTTTGAGATCAAATACTTTTGTTTGCACTACTGCAATTTATTTCAGCAGTCTTCTTATGACTTGTAGAGCCATTAAGCATGGAAATAAGGGACACTTCTCCATTGGTACTCTCACACTTGGGTCAAATGATGAAAAATGGATCACATGGGCTTCACATGGCATGGTAAGAGTCTCATTTTTAAGTTGTGCATATGGATGATTTTCAGATTTTTATTATGGGGAGTGAAATTTTAGTTGCATGGGGGCCTATTGCATTTACTAGATGGTTTCTCATTGATGTGGGAAAAAGAATTTGGAAACATGATAGCTGCTGTTTTCTAATTTATATGGATGATATCACCTCCATAATTCAAATTTTTCACATGCATTCGATGACATGGGTGATGGTACTTGATGTTGACTCATGGGTGACTATTTGGGGGTGGAAATCAACCACTCCAATTCTAATTTTGAAGACTACAACAATATTTTGGGCCTCATGACAGAGTATGGGGGCAACCCATGTATAGAGGAGACTTGCACACCTTGGAGACACATTGAAAAATGTTCTTTAACACTTATTTTTCTAATTTGTTTTGCTTCATGCACGAGTTTGAAAGAGAAATTATAATAGACTACACTCCTAACTTTTAGGAGAATGAAATAGTCAAAGATATTGCAAATGCTACTTCACTTGAGTGGCATGGGAGTTTAGTTATTGGAGTACTACACTCTTGGACCCGGAAAATGAGCTTGCTATTGCAAGAGGGCAAACAATCTTGGGAAGGGAGGACCGTAATGTCCCCATTTTTGAAGACCCTTGGCCTATCATTCCCCATGGGCTTTTGAGATGTCACGAGGAGAAAATTATATTAAATAATTAGATAATATTGCGTGGAGAGTGATTTTAATTATTTGACATTATAAAACAATATTTATTTAATTATTTAATATTTATGGAGCAAGTAATGTATTTAATTATTTAATTAAATTCCCAAAATGCAAATTAAAAAGGGGAATTAATTAAATAATATTTAGGTGGCTTTTAAATTTTAAAAATCACCCTTTTAAAAGGGGACGCCACACCTAGGGACAATAAACTGCTTTTATTTAATAATTTCCCTCTCCTAGGGATTTCAAATTTTGTGCCTCCTTATTTATAAAAGGAGAGCTTGGGTTCATTTGGAGACTTATGTTGGATGAATTATTAATTTCACTCCATGCTTGGAGTAATTGGGATGCATGCCCATTGATGTTTTCCTTCTCTCTCTCTTGCGTGGGAGTTTATTGAGTTGGTTATGAATTGAAGTATTTTCATGAGATTTGCAAATCTACTTGTTGGTGATTCCCTTTCTAGCTTTGGCGACTTGGTCTTGGGTATGGGCATATTTGTTTGAAGCATAAATCTGCATTTTTGTGAAGGGTTTGATGTACTTTGGTGATTATTATTGTTGCTGCAAGTTATTTAGCAAATCGACTTGGTTTGGGGTTTGATCTATCATATTTTGAGGTTGTTTATGCTAGATCTATTTGCTGTTGTGTTTAATTAATTATTTCAGAGCAAGGGCTGATTATTTGAATGTTTTTGAAGAGTTCTAAGAGCTGGAAATAATTTATATGACTTATGCTAACCCTAGCGACTGGGTTTAGGATTTTGGGGGTTGTTTTGGAAGGGTTACAATGCTTCAAAAATTCAGATTGATAGCTCTTTGGAAATCCCTTAATTTATAGAACAATCTGCAATTTATTTGGTGAAGAAATATTGAGTTTTGAGTGAGATATCAATTTTAGAAGATTTCAACTGTCTGTAAGCTTTCTGGTTGCTATAAATTAATATTTATTTCAGATTTGCTGTTTGGGGGTCAGTTTAATAGTGGATTTGATTATAGAAATTAGGAGGAATAAGGAGAAATTGATTTCATAATTTTTGGAGTGAATTTGATGCCCTAAATGTGCTGGGCGACCTAATTTTTAGGGCAAAATTAGGGTTTCATGTTGGCTGTGCAAAATCTAGTTTTGGGATATTGTTCTTCATATTTTTGTGACCCAAAATCCAAAGTTTGAAGATTTTTGCTTGGATGGTTAAGCGAGAATTAATTTTAGAAAATTACAGCAGTTGGGGTTTTAATTTTAATTAATTATCTGTTGTTAAAAATCAGATTTGGGTAATATTAGCTTTCTAATTAGTTTTCCCATCTAACCCACCACCTTGGGATACTCCAACCCCACTTTGGGTTGTATTATTGCCAACATTGGGTTATTTGAGGTCAAACTAAGAAGATCTAATCTTCCTAGGGTGATCTAAATAATTAATTTTTGCAGATTTGCATAATATCCCAAAGGGGGATATTACAATGATTATTTTAAGCGAGATATTATTGTATATATTTTTAATATTGAGCGAAAACCTTTTGTGTATGGTGTGTTTTCATCCTATATTGGAATACTTTTGAGAGGTTTTATCTTTGTAGACTTTAATACACAATGGATCACATGCACGATTGGTCATGTTATTCAAAGTAAGATGCTATGTTGAAGAGGTAAATCATGCATATCCGAAGGTTAACAAAGAGGTTATTCATCTCGGTTCGATCTTGATTGTCCCAAATGCTTTGGGGAGGGCATAATTTATTTGGACTTTGAAATAGGATCATTTCACGTATGTAGGTCTTCATTTTTGAAGTTCTGTTTCATCAGATAATGTGGAATACTACAAAGCTTTATAAAAATAATTGTGTGCCATGTAGCAATGATAATAACTACTTATTTTGTTGGATTAACGAGCCTCATAGACCCTACCTTGTCTTTGAGTTTATTTTTTATAAGGGTAAAGGAGGGATTTTGGAAGGGCCCCAACCCTTTTATAAAGAGGAATTCAAAGAATGCAATATAGCCCAAACAAACAACATTAAACTAATATGAACTCGACGACACATTGAGAAAATTGTCAACGAAAAATTAGTCCTAAGACTACTTGAAACAAACAATCGAGGCTCCAATTGCACAACATATGAGCAAATCAAGGCGACTTAAAGCCAAAGAGATTCAACTTCATTTGAAAACTGTTCGTAGTCCATTTACTTTACTTCATAATTTCATCCTTTACCTCATGCTTCTCAAATGTAGCTAAATCTAGAGCCATAGAACTCTTGGAGCTTCTTGATTTTTTTAGCCAGAAAACTCTAGATTTCTCTTTGCAAGAGGAGGGAGGACAACCTATTGTACCACTTGGCACAGGAAATGGGAGCAAGAGATACCTTTCCAAGTTTACTAGCTCTAGGAGATGGTGTTTCCAATTTTCTTCTCTCTTTGTTTGGTGAGTGAGTGAAGCATGAAAAAGAGATGGACTTTGGATCCTTGGCTCTAACCAAGCTATCATTAATCTTTGTAGGAAAATCCTTGATATTTTCCTTTTTGGAAAGTCTAATTTGAGAACCTTGGGGAGATTGAAATTCTTCTCCACGCCTCCTATTGCCCTTACACACCACCGAGGAGTATTATAAAACTATGTTTGCTCTCATGTGTAAATGTAAATGTTGACATCTTTATAGAATTTAATGCATTATGGATCATATGAAAGATTGTTCATGTCATCACACCTACTCAAGATGTATTTTGTCTATTTATATGTACATTTTTTCAATCAAATGCATGCCATATACAACGAGATACCCTCCGGGAAACCAAGATCATTCAAAGTAAGATGTTGTGTTCAAGAGGTAAATCATGTTGTCATCGAAGGTTCATTAAGAGGTTATTCATCTTGGTCAATCATCGATTCCAAATGTTGGAGGGCATAATATATTTGGGCTTTGAAATAGGATGGTTTCACGTATGCGGTATTTGTTTTTGAAGTTTTGTTTCATCATTTAATGTGGAAGACTTTAAATCTTTATCCAAATAATTATGTGCCATGTAGCAATGATAATAATTGCTCATTTTGTTGGGTTAAGCAGGCCTCATGTAGACCCTACCTTGTCTCTAGGAATGGATGCAATGATTTTTTTGATTAAGGGTAAAGGAGGGATTTTGGAAGGTCCCCAACCCTTTTGTAAAGAAGAATTTAGATACTAAAATGTAGCTGAAACAAACAACATGAAACTAATACAAACCCGACATCACATTGAGAAATCAACTCAAAAAAATCCTAGAACAAAAACCAAGAAACTGCGTCTCCAATCACACAACATATGAGGCAATCAAGGCGACTTCAAGCCAAAGAGATCTAACTTCCTAAGAAAATCATCTATAGTCTATTTACTTTATTGCATTATTTCTATGAATAGATGAGACAATCACATTGTCTCTATGAATAGATGCAATGATTTTTTTGATTAAGGGGAAAGGAGGGATTTTGGAAGGGCCCTAACCCTTTTGTAAAGAAGAATTTAGATCTTGAAATGTAGCTGAAACAAACAACATGAAACTAATACAAACTCGACATCACATTGAGAAAACAATCAACTCAAAAATAATCCTATAACAACACAAACCAAGAAATTGGGGCTCCAATCACACAACATATGAGACAATCAAGGTGGCTTCAAGCCAAAGAGATCTCACTTCCTCATAAAATCATCTATAGTCTATTTACTTTATTGCATTATTTCATCCTTACCTCATGATACTCAAACGCAACTAAACCTAGAGCAACAAAACTCTTGGGACATCTTGAAATCTTTTTTCTAGACAAAACTCTAGATTTCTCTTTGCAAGATGAGGAGAGAAAATCTATTGGCTATGGCTAGCACAGAGAAATGGGACTAAGAGATTCCCTATCAAGTTTACCAACTCTAGGAGACAACATTTCCAATTTTCTTCTCGTGTTTGGCAATTGAGTCAAGCACGAAGATGACCTTTGTCAAACAATCCTTAATATTTTCATTTTCGGAAAGTCTAATCCAAGGACCTTGAGGGAGAGTGAAATTCCTTATCCGTGCCTCCTATTTCCCTTACACACCACCGAGGAGTATTATATAACCATGTTTTCTATCCTTTCTATGTATACATAAATGTCGATATTAACTAAGAAATTTGTTCAAGATGTTGGATGTTTGTTATTTGCATCTGCGATAGGTGAAGCTATTTTTCAGCTACTACATCCACATCTCGCATCTATAGAGGGCATGTTGAATGTATGGATGGTGATAGTAATAATTCTATACCTAACAAGAGTCATTGTAAGTTCTTAGTGCTTCAATTTGTTTTATCACATCGATAAATTGATTGATATTCTAAATTTGAGAGCTTCATATTCTATCATGGGAGCATTTGAGTGGTTATAAATTCTTATTCTACTTGTAATTAACATAGATCTTCCATGACTAATTCACCAACATAAATCTTTATCTTTCCATCAAAGACTTTAGTTGATTTATTTTATGTTCCCTTTGCATTTGCTTAAGAAAACAATGAAATTCAGATCATAGATGAGTTTTTAAAGAGCTAGAAACACATGAAGTGAAATAAAACAATAATTTTAAAACATCACAAAAACAAAGTACAACACCAAATATTAACTAGGATAAATCCAATGTGGGAAAAACAATAGAAGAGTAAGGCCTTTCCATTTCTTACCACTTTTTTCTTTATAGATTTACAAACTTACTACCTTATTAAGGCCATCAAAGACAACCATCTTTTTCCTCTCTTTCCTTTGCAAATTTAAAAACTTACCGCCTTTTTAAGGTCTTCAAAGATGCCCACGTTTTTCCACTCTTTTCTTTGCAAATTTACAAACTTATTGTCTTCGTAATGCCTTCAAAGATGTCAACCAACAACAACAACATCATAACCTACATCGATCGATACTCCATTGTTGCATTCTACTCCTTATAACACTCTTAACAAAAATATTTGACTGAAAATAATGATTTACAATGACCCTTGAGGATGTATGCATGCATGCTTTCACAAGCACACGCGCATGTGGGAACACACACACACACATGTGCACATGTACACACCAAGTTAGGTCTAAATAAAAAAATCCAAAATCTAAGGAAATGGAAGAGACATGGTATGCAACAATTATTTTTCTTGGTTGTTTCATTTGGGAAAAATTGTCACATATAATGGGGAAAAACTGCAATGGAACAAACCATTAAAATCGTCTCTTGTTAATTGTTGGTTTTATTATTGGAAAAATTGGTATCTATTTTTCAAGAACACACTTTATCTATTTTCTACTCCAAGGTGTTCAAAACACCTTATAACCATGTACAACACCTCTAGACCCATAAATTTGTATACTTAGTTCTCGACTTCAAATCATCATTTTAGAGTGTTTGTGAGTGTTACAAATTACATATTTGGTTTGACTAGAGAATGAGAATAATGTGTGGCTTAGCAGATTTTAATTTCACAATCCAATTTGGATCATACTTCCCTAGTTAGGAGGATTTTGGTTCCCAAAAGCTAAAAGAATCAAGAGGTAATAATTTCTCTCGACTTTACTTGACCTTTGTGCTCTCATCCTTGATGCTCTCATCTTTGTGAAACATCCAAGTCAGATTCCTTTTAAATTATTCTAGCAAAGAAGGCTCAAAGAGATGTAATATTTCAACATTCACAATGAAATATTTCATATATGGAGATTATTCGAATTTGAATGCATTATTTCCCACTTGTTTAAGATTATCGAATGGACCATACATAAATTGTTTTAAATTATTTGTTTTACATTAGAATATTTTTTTCTCAAGCACAATCATACCTTGCTAGCCACTTAGCACTTGTGCTCAACATTATGCTGACCATGTCTTGCTTTGTACTTAGCTTGAGACTTCTTAAATATTGCTTTCATTTAGAGGTGTAAATACCTTATTTTCTTAATGGAGATTTCAGCTTTGCAGATTTCCAACTCTACTTTGTTGTTTCCTTTATAACTATTTTATCATTACATCAAAAACACTATGAGGCAAGTAACCAAAACATGTCTCAAACAAAGATTTAATAGTAAGGATCAAATTGTTTGATTTTTACAATGTGGGATATATGCCAAACTTTCATCCCGAGTGTTATGATGCTCCCTATTATAACCTTGAAGAGTTGTGACAATTTTCTATCGTTCACTTCAATTTGAACATTTAATGTGGACAATAAGTACTAAATTTATTGAGTTATGTATCAATAATTTCCCACAATGTGGTCCAAATCTTTCCCTTACCCCGTATCCATGTTTGAAATGATCTATGGACATCAAAATGAATCCACACATTAGTGGAAAAAATTTACATTGCATGATTTTTGTAAGGATCATTTTATAAGGAATGATAATCCACATCCTACTAAACTGGTTTATAACAATAGTCAAGTAAAACCCATACTAATTCCATGGAGATACTCTCCCATAGTTTAGAAGTGTTTTCATACAAATGTGTAACTTGAAAATTTCAAATTTTCAAGCATGACAATGGACCCAAGTGCCAAAGTTTTTGCTCCTAAGCCTTCCTAAACCATCTCCGGATCGGTCTACCCCCTCTGTGTTATTTATCCTATCCCTACAAGTCTGAATAGGTGTTGTATGTAGCTGCCCAAGTGTTCAAAATTTTGAGACAGGGGTGACTCATGCTATCTCAATACAATGCATCTAAAGGCGAGTTCTTCAAGTAATCCTAAGAAGACTATTCTTAGCTTTCTTGGGACAGTGTGCATCCTCTAGAGCATAATTAAAGGACCTAAACAAATAGGGAATGTAATTGAATATTTTGGAATGAAATGGAATAGGTTTAAGAAGATTTAGTAAAGTTCAGAGGTTTTGGAGAAAGAACAATGAAAGCGGGTTTTGAAGGCTTAGGGAGCTTGCAATGGAAAAAGATACCTGAACTTCAAAGGAGGATTGCGGAAGTTCTGTGATGAGTCAAGAGGCAAACAAGATACTATCAAAAATATTAGAGGATCATCTACATGATGAATTTTTCAAATACTTCCCAAGACCCAAGCACTTATATGTGTGGATCAATCTCAATAGACTCACCTTGTGGTCCCGAATGTAAAAGAAACATTTTTATAGGAGGCATAATAAAGTCTTGAAAAACCTTCCCATTAATATTAAAATGGTTTTGGGAGTCAAATTTATATAAAATTTTTCCAACAAAGAGTTCCTAGAACTCCGAAAAGTTGGTTTCATGATTTTGGACTTAGTCGAATTCATAGTTAGATGGTGACACATTTTGGTGTCCGGACTATCCCAACTATCCCAATTTTCTAGGGAAGTGGGGACAATGGGGAGAGTAGGGACAAAAAAATGTACCCTACCCCCCAATTTTAGCCCTTGGACCCTCATGTGACCTTGTTCCTTCCTGACAAAGTGCTAGATGATCAGGTGTGAACATTTGGCTAAGTCTTGTCCTTCGACCCCTGGATGCATTTTTCTACCCCAACCTGTCCTAAGCATGTCTGGGATAGTTGGGATGATAAATTCACCCCACCCCTAGCCATTCCATAGGTTCTCCATGTGACCTCAAATTTCATCTCTGGAGGTGCTCTAACCTTTCTCTTTCATCTCCTCATCTCTCCAACCTTGTTTTGCCACTTGTTAGGCCCTGTGAAGGGGGCACATTTTACCGTCCCAAGTGTCCTAGGGACAATAAGGATAAAAAATGCACCCCAAGCCATGAAGTTCAAACCATATTTTTAACCCGCCATAATTTCTCTCACCGCAATAAGTCAGAGTTGTAGTTAGAAGGCAAAGCACGATCGTGAAAACTCATTTTTGACTAACTATTTGGAATTATTCATTCACCCTCCATCATTGCATCTGAAAAATATTCAATTATCCATTAATGGATGTCATGAAACATCAAGAAAAGGAAAGCGAGGCTCATCTTCACTTCCCGAGGTTCCAGTGGGCGGAATTGCATGAAAATTAGAGGAAATGATCCTTGAAAAACCTAGTTTCATATGAACTAGTTTTCGTGCCACGAAGTCCCTATTTTTAGTGATATGGAAGAATTTTTTTCATCATAATTCTTCCATATTTGAATAAATTTTCAATTTCTTGAAGATCCGACAGGAGAAATCATCCAAAATTCTGAAGGAAAGATTTTGAAAAATCTAGTTTCATTGAAACTAGTTTTTGCACGATAAAGTTGCTTATTTTTCAAGATATCAAGGAATGAGTTTTTATCAGTATGATTCCCCTTTTCATACTAAAAATATTAAGTCACTCAATATTTCAAGTTTAGATCACCCAAAACAGTCAGAAACGGTGCAAAATGGAAGGCAAGGCAAAATTGGTAATTTTCCCAAAATAGTAGGTTTGATAAAAATAACCTGCTAAAAATAAAAAATTTGCTAAAAAAATAATGCATAATCAATAGAAAAGGATGGAGTGTTCTAAAAGGTTTATTAGGTCATCTATGATCAAAAAAGGTGATATGTCCCAAAATAGCAGGTCCGGTCCTACTTGCTAAAAATAGAAAGTCTTCGTTTTGGATGCATAAAGTTGTAGCTGACTCCATTTTCACTCATCTTTCCATTTTTGAAATATTCACAAGGTTATAGGATGATTCCATAGCTCAAAATGAGAAATAAAACCTCCATAAGGGTCTTAGAATAATATTTTGGATCATAGTTGTGCCTGGGAGCATGATGAAGCATAACGGAGGAAAGTTCAGATCACTAAGCAACTAGAAAATATTCGAAGGGTGTCAAAGGAATCCATTGATTCATCAGAGTAGGCCATCATATCTCATTGGTCAAGTTGGATCCATTACCATCCCTTAGTGAGATGGTTGAAGTGAGTTTAGTGAGATGAGCTGAGTGAGTTGAAGTGAGTTGTTTGAGTCAAGTTGATTGAGCTAACCGAGACAAAGTGAGCTAGGAAATATCATACATCTATCAAAGCAGTAAAGGAAAACTTTGCAATCTGCAAAGACAGAGTGTGAGGGAAAATAATACAAACATCAAGAGGTTTGTGCATCGTGAATGACAATTGTGAAAGAATAAGGAACAAGAGAGTGATCCTCACTCTCATTATGAGATCAAGAATGCATCATCATGGGTGAGTTTCGTGTTCATCTCAAAATCACATCGGAAGATCTCAAAACAATGTTTCTAAAAACTTGTTTGGCAACCCGAAGTATCTATGTAAGCTGGAAAGTGGGGGAAATGGAGATCATCTCAACAAGATCTACATCAGAGGGAGATTATTCAATAGATTAGTCAATACCTTTCCCTCCTCTTCTCTCATTTTCTTCTAATTCTTCATTATACACAATCATTGTATTTTTCCTATTCACTTAAGTGACATATTTGTAATTTGTAAAAGTATTCTCTCAAAATTATAAGAGAGATACTTAATTTGTCTCTTCTAGGGGCAATTAAAAGGTCACAAGTGGAATAGGGACATGAGCAAATCATGTGGGGGAGATGAAAGGTCAATTCATAAGGATATAAATTGGGATGGATTCTCCATTCCAAAGGATCTAAAATTTTATTTCTTGGTAGCAATTGTGAATTATGGTAGATTGATTGATGTTTTTATTTCATCACTATACAAGGAATAAAATCTATGTTCTTCCATTTCTTTGCTCATTTTCCCCTCTACTCTCTCTTTTTACAACTTTGCAAATATGGTGATCAAGAAGGAACTTGGTGTCTTTGATAGATGAACTTGAAGAACTGTGTGTCTCTAGTTTGTCAGTCTCACTAATTGCATTGTTGTTTTTCTCCAATTTAATGTTGAACTACTCTAGTTATTGGGTGTGAACTCTGCACTAGTCCACTCACAAAGATAACCTCCCCTCTCCTAATTCCTCTCCTTTATCCCTCATCGCTGAAAATTCCTCCCTTTTACCCTCGTATAAGCACTTTGCCACAAGTTTAGTGAAGGGTGTGTTATCACCGAATCACAGCACCCCTGGATGTTGATCAGATTTCTAGTTTGATCACTCTAAGCATCTAGTGTGATTGGATAACATGGGTACTATCTCCAAGTTGTGGGACTTGCTACTTGAGATAGACCTCCAGAGAAAGCTGGTTCTTGCTCCTAAACTACCTGCCACAATCTACTCTAATGCAGGAGAAACTAGCTATTCTAACCTAAAATTCCAAGGGACCAGAGAGAGAGAATGCATAAAATGAAAGCCTACACTAAAGCGGTGATACACCGAAAAAGAGGGTGAGAGTAATCTCCAAATGTGTGAAGTAAAAAGGCAAAGTGCACACTAGAAGAGGTGATGAAATTCACCATAATCCAAAGAAAATGCATTCAATATTCCAAGCACACACAATGATAATGAATTCCTGCAAGAACATAATAAATAGACACAATATACTTGTAGAAAGATTAAAGGGGCAAGAAGAATGCAAGGAAACACAGCAGGGGAAGATATATCCACAAACTGATATTTTATTGCTTCATGATATGCACAATTCAATCTATTACAAGATAAGGGCTTGGATCACCATGCAAGGAGTCCACTACAAGGGCCTGCAACACACTGGCTTCACAAAGCAATTTTGACAGAGCTTTGTTACCCAAAAACTCTCCCCTTTACAATGAGCCCAACACTCCAATTTATAGAAAAAATGAGAAGGAGAAGAGAAGGGAAAGTGGAAATCCCGAAATTTGTCCTTCAACCACCTGTAAGAGGCATTAAATTGATTGGAATGGTTGTCCATTACTTGCAAAAGGCTCCCCATCTTGTCCCATGTCTGCAAAGAGAGAGAAGGAATGATGACCATGCCTCTTAATTGCACTCCCAGCTACCAAATAAAACACTGTTCTGAATCCGGCCACGTTTTCTTAAAAATCTCGATCAATTTCTGATAAAATCTAGAATTTCTTGATTTATTTGCATCGGGCTCGGAACCACGATTCCAACGGTACCAATTTTGTGTGATTTCGTTGAGAAATGCAAAAGTTATGGCCTTTTGGAGTGCAGAACTATTTTGGGCCCATGGGCGTGTCATATTCGACGGGAATGAGCATTGATTGACTGGAGCCGAATATGTTTCTTTTATTTAAACATATCTACCCTCATTAAAAATAAGAAATCTAGTTTTTGTGGCGAGAGGACGCGTCGTGTTCGTTCCGAAAGTCCAATTTTATCAAAATCGGAGCTCGGAGTCAAAAGTTATGGCAAGTTCCACGGGTCAAATGTTGACTTTTCTCCTCTGCCTTCGGCCTCTGCTTAAGCGTCCCGCGTCCCTTTGTCCCATTTGGTTTCGGTGCTCTTTTGTGCTGATTTTTGCAAAACCGGCCGGTTGCCACTTGGCCCAAATGTCCCGGTTTGTTTTGGATGCTTGTTCCCATTTCGCTCGGTTCGGCCGGTTCGGGCATTTGTCCCATTTGTCCCATAGCGATTAGTGCGAAAGTTCTCCTTTCGATTTGGTTCGGGCATTTCGCGTTCAAAGACGTCCCATTTGCCTTTGGACCCTTTGGGACAATTTCGGCCGATCCGGTCGGTTCGCGCCTTTTCATCTCGATTGTCCCACTTGCTTTTGGCCGCCTTGACTAATTTCGGGTTCGGCCGGTTTGAGTACTAATTGCCTGGATGTCCCCATCTGTTTCAACAGCTTAGTCAATTTTTTCAAACGGCCGTTCGGATTTCCACGTCCCGCGTCCCTCTGTCCCATTTGTCCCAAATCGCTTGCGACCGCAGAGGCATTTCAGGCCTGTTCGCACCCTTGAAAACCGTCCCAAGGATTCTGCTCTGGACTAGGACTTAGCCATTTTTCATGATTTTTCCTGGCCCGAGCTTGTTTTTTATGTAATTTTTTACATTTTCTCAAAACTTGCTCTCTTCTACTTGGACAGGGGAGTTAGAAAAATATGAGGGGACCTTAGAAACATGAATTTTTTGCCCTGACTCAATCTATTTGCCTAGGACTAAAGAATTTGATGTATGTTATCAAAATTACCTCGAGGGGTGAATTTTGGATAACAAGGTGCTGTGTGATCACCTGAACTATTTAGCCAATTCACAACAACTAGATAGAATTAGGATGCTTACATTCAATAATGAGAGCCTCCCATACACAATGAGGAGGGGTGTAGCATCGTGAGTGTTGGTGAAACCCTTAATTTGTCATACGAAAAATTATTTCACCAACATTTTTTGGTGACTCTGTTGGGAGAGATCTACCTTCATGCACCTTATAGATCTCGAAAATACAAAAAAATTCAAAAATTAAAAATCCAAATATATATATATATATATATATATATATATATATATATATACACACACACACACTATTTGAATGATCAAAAATCCTCTTTGCAATCCTTTTGATAAATATGCACTTTTCAAGTTTCCTTCCTTCCTAAGCACTTGAGAAAATCTGGTAGAAAGAAGGTACACCGAGCTAATTGTGTAGGTGGCATTGTTGACCCCACATTTGAGGAACAACAAAGAGATGATTTCAGAATTCCTATTGTATCAAAGTAAGAAGACAAGTTCCTAAAAATCCTCTTGAAGGTCATACTTTGAAGAACTAGTTTGTTGAACCACTAGTATTCATTCCACATGAAGAATAAAGAGAAGAAGAAAGAGAGGAAGAAATGACAACACAAGAACTTTGTGCCATGGGGAAGAGCATTGGTCCATTGGCTTTGAATTCACCAATTCATGAGCTTCCAAAAGGATCAAGAAAGGAACTTTTGAAGTTCTATGGAGATGGCAAGAAAGTCATGATGATCACATCACAATATTTATCATGTCCTAAGACATCTTTGGAGTGTAACACAAAGATGTTTTGTGTGTTGTTCATGGAAACAGATGCGAGAAGATTGGTTCTACTACTTGCCATCCTACTCAATATCCAATTGGGGTGACATCAAAAAAAGGTTCGAAGAGAGGTTCAATACTGCCAAATATGATCATGCCCTCCTAGCTCAGCTTACTCAAATGAAGAAAGAGTCACAAGAGTCCATGAGATAATTCATGAAAAATTCAAAGGTAAGTCGATGATTTCTCTTCCCACTATAGATAACTTGAAGATGTTCTTTGTGAATTCTCAATTTCTAAAGTAAGCTTCATATTGCAGAGAGTTCAACCAAGAGATTTGGACCATTACCAAGTAATTGATTTTGGTGGAAGATGAACTCATCTTGTCAAGTAAGATCAATAATCATTCAATGAAGGATAGGTCCTAGGGTTCCAAAGATGAGAGAACTGATTCAATGTTGTAGATGTTCGTAAACAAATTGACAATGATGAAAAGGGAGGTTTCTCAACGAACACCTCATCCAAACTAGAACAAGAACTAGATTGCAGGAACACCCTGAAGGATTTCCTTGGAGGCTCCTTTGGTCAATGCAATATGTGAGATCAATGAATATGGAGATATTTTGAATCATAAGTTAAAGATGAAGGAGAAGAAGAATGTGCTGGATCGAGTTTTTGTGAATGCACACTTGATGATGAAGAATCCACATATAGTTACTCATATGCAATGTTCACTGATCATAAATGGAGAAATAAGGCCCTTCTTTTTGCTACCCAACCTAAGAAATTAAATCCTCAAATGGTAACTCTAAGAAAAAAATGAAAGGAGGATCATCGAAGTCCACTTCAATAGGGTTAGTTAAGAAGAAACATGAGATCACTCCAACCAAGAATCCTTCTGCCTCTTCAAGTAAGTCTCCTTCAACTTCTCTTGAAAAATTAGTTTTTGCAAATCCTAAGAACATCCATGTCAAAGCTGCCACAACCCCTGATGTTCCTACCACTTCCTCATCTTTTGACATCATTGACCATTTCAAAATATCCAAAGTCCAAATTTCCAAATTTGAGTACTTGAGAACTCATCCCAAGCAACTTGAGAAACTTGTGCAACATATCAAAGGAAGTAGCTCTATTTCTAAATATGCCACCAAAAATAACCACCTTGTGTATCTCAATCCACTCCATCTCTAAATTATCTTGCCTCCACACCCTCCACCTCTAGGATGGTAGAAACTTTTTATATAACCTTGTTAGTAAACATGTATAAACTAAATAATTACATCATTGACTTTGGTGCCTTTGAAAATGTCATGCCTATAAAAGTTAATAAATCCCACACCCTCTCCCTTTCCCCCACCTCTAGCCAATGTATCTCCATAAAAATGAAAGAAGTTCCCCTTATGGGTCAGATCAAGGATGCCGAGGTAACATTGGCAGATTTTCCTGACAAGAAAATCATAATGAGAATCCTTGTAGTAGACATGCCCTACCTCTTACGGTATGTTTTTGGGATGAAGCTTCTGTTGAGATGTCAAAGGAGATATGAAAATGGATTGGTCGCACGCCACCATCCCGATCAATGGTAAAACAAAGAAACTATTTCCCATTATAAAAATGAAGTATACTGTGCAAAAACTAGGCAACCCAACAACATATATCTCATGTCAAAATTCTAAATCTTGTAACTTTTTCATGACCTTTGAGGATGATATTGAGTTACCCATGTTGGTGGAGGAATTTCCAAGCATCATGAAGCCGATCAAATAAAATCATGATGATTTGATGAAATTAGAGTTTGAGAGTGTGTACTTCTCATGGGATGAGAGCATAAATGAAGTTGCTCCATTAGATGTTGATGATGGTGATGAGGACCTTGATTTACAAAAAAAAATCTTGAAGTGATGAGCAATGCAGATCAAGAAGAAGGAATAATGCTCAAAAAATTCTTAACATGTAACTTCAATGTTTTCAATCATGTTCTTGAGGCTCAGTATGAGTTTCCATGTGATGAGTATGTTGGTGAACTTGAAAGCTTCTCTTTCTCATTGGAAGAAGATGACAAGAAATGCAAAAATGGAAACATGTTTCTACCTCTCAAATGTGAACCTATTCAAGGAGATGATGATTTCATCATGGAAATGGATTTCTTGGTTCTTGGTGATCAAGATTGGGAAAAAATGATGACAACATTTCAGCTCTAATGTTGTGCTCATTCCCTTTTCATGAGGACAAAAACATTCTTGACAAAAATGGAGAGATGGAATGTTGCTTATTCTTAAGGCTGATTTTGTTCAAAATGAAAACTTTCAATAAAATTCAACCTTTCAGTGCTCACTCTTCCTAAGAGAAGGATGCTCTCAACATAAAAATGGATGACAAATCCCAAAATGGACAAAGAGAAGAAGATGACAATTTCCATGTTGTATGCCCAATCTTGAGATCTTTCTCTTTCCAAGAGTATGATGTAATACACATGCCATACTGCATAGGGTAGTATATTGTGAGATAACTAGAGCATGAGAAAGATGATTTCTTGATCCAATTGAGAAACTAAGAAAATAAAGAGGCTAGTGACAATGATGAGGTTTTTGAAACATATGCCAAGAATCAACCCATGGAAGTGGTGGTCATGAAGTAGATGCAAAATAAAGAACAAATGTATTGGTATGAAAATGATAAGTCAAGAATCAAGAATCATCTTCATGGAAATGGAAATAAATTAGCGGGTGGAACAAACATGTGAATCAAAGAGAGGATAGAAAGAAAGTTAGAAAGTGACAAAGGTAATAAATTGAAAATGTGGATGACCTATATTGCACTAGAAATCATGCTAGATTTATCAAGAAGATGAGGAGAGGTTCATACTTCAGTGAACCTATCAACATATTTGTGGAAGAAATATTTTTGATGATACCCATTTATGGGTAGGCACTCGGTTCAATTAAGTGCTTTAATGAAAGTGGGTTGTTTTTCACATGTACATAGGTGATTTAGGTTGTTTTCCTTTTGTGTTGTGTGTTTCCTTTCTTGTTTCATGTTTCCCTTGTGTTTTGTGTTTCCCTTCTCATCTTGTGTGTTTGTTTCTTGTCGCACGTGTGTGTGTTCAATAAAGGAAGTTGTGTTGTATATCTTTGGTGACTCTGTATAGCCCAATGGATAAGGCATTGGTCCACATTGTGTATTGAGATTATGGAGTCCATTCTTATCTACATCCTCACTTTGTTTGATCTAGAACAAGTCCCCAAGATAGAGCCAATCTGTTGTCATGTAAATGTGCAACCTGAAAATTTCAAATTTTCAAGCATGACAACGGACCCAAGTGTCAAATTTTTGCTCCTAAGCCTTCCTAAACCCTCTTTGGATCACTATTCCCCCTCTGTGGTGTCTATCCTATCCCTAAAAGTTTGAATATGTGTTGTACATACCTGCCCAAGTGTTTAAAATGTTGAGACAAGGTGACTCATTCCATTTCAATACAATGCTTCTAAAGGTGAGTTCTTCAAGTAATCCTAAGAAGGTTATTCTTAGCTTTCTTGGGATAGGTGTGCATCATCTGAAGCATAATCAAAGGCCCTAAACCATTGGGGAATGTCATTAAAGATTTTGGAATGCAATGGAATAAGTTTAGGAATATTTGGGAAAGTTTCAGAGGTTTTGGAGCAAGAACAATGAAAGTGGGTTTTGGAGGCTTAAGGAGCTTGCAGTGGAAAAGGCACTTGATCTTCAAAGGAGGATTTCAGGAGCTCAGGATGATTCAAGAGGAAAAAAATATACCATTGGAAATATTAGAGGATCCTATACATGATGGAGTTTTCACATCCTTCCCAAGACCTAAGTGCTTCTCTATGAAGATCAATCTCAATGAGACTCACCTTGTGGTATCGAATGAAAAATAAGAATTTTTTGTAGGAGGAATAATAAAGTATTGTAAACCTTCCAATTGATATCAAAATGGTATTGGGAGTCAAATTGATATAATTTTTTCAAAAAAGACTTCCTATAACTTCAAGAAAGTTGGTTTCATGATTTTAGGAGTTAGTCAAATTCACAGTTAGATGGCTGGCACATTTTGGTGTCTGGACTGTCCCAAATTTGTGGGGCAAGTGGGGAAATTGGGGATAGTAGGGACAAAAAAATGTGCCCTACCCCCAGTTGTAGCCCTTGGACCCTCATGTGACCTTGTTCCTTCCCGACAAAGTGTTAGATGATCATGTGTGTAAATTTGGCTAAGTCTTGTTCTTTCCGACCCTTGGGTGCATCTTTTTGCCCCAACTATCCCAATTGTTTAGGATAGTCAAAAATTTGGGAAAAAAATGCAGCCCACCCCTAGCCATTGCATAGGTTGTGTGACCTCAATTGTTTTCTCCCAAGTTCTATAACATTTCTCTTTCATCTCCCAAACTCTCAAACCCTGTTCCGCCACTTCTCGTAGGCCCCGGGAAGGGGGCACATTTTATTGTCAAAATTGTCCAAGGGAAAGTAGGGACAATAAGGAATTTTTTTTTACACAAGCCATGAAGTCCAAACCATAGTTTTATCCCACTACACTTTCTCTCGCCCGCGATTAAGTTCATAGATTAACTCGGGAAGGCAAAAAGGTCATGAAAACTCATTTTTGACTAATTGTTTGGAATTCTTCATTCACCCTCCATTGCTGCACCTAAAAAATCTTCAATCCTCCATTAATGGCTGCTATGACACAATAATGAAAGGATAGTGAGGCTCATCTTCACTTCTTGAGGTTCCAGTGGGTGGAATCACACGAAAATTGGAGGAAACGATCCTTGAAAAATCTAGTTTCATGTGAACTAGTTTTCATGCCATGAAGTCCCTATTTTTAGGGATATGGAGGAATATATTTTTCATTATAATTATTCCCTCCTTGAAGAAATTTTCAATTTCCCAAAGATCCGATAGGAAAAATCATCTGAAATTCGGAGGGAAGGATCTTGAAAAATCTAGTTTCATTAAAACTAATTTTTGCACGATAAAGTTACTTATTTTTGAGATATCAAGGAATGATTTTTTATCAATATGCTTACCCTTTTGAATACTAAAAATAGTAATTCAATAATTATTATAAGTTCAGATCACCTAGAACAGTCACAAATAATACAAAATGGAAGGTAGGGCAAAATTGACAATTTTCCCAAAATAACAAGTTCGGAAAAAGAAACTGCTAAAAATATAAAGTTGATAAATATAGCAATGCATGATCAATGGAAGAGGATGGAGTATGTTAGAAATTTAAGTAGGTCATATTTGAGAAAAATAGGTGATATGTCCTAAAATAGTAGGTCCTGGTCCTACCTGCTAAAAATAGAAAGTCTTCGTTTTGGATGTAGAAAGTTACAATTGGCTCCATTTTCACTCATATTTCCACTTTTTACATATTCATATGGTTTTAGGATGATACCATAGCTCAAAATTATAAAAAAACCTCCATAATGGTATTAGAAGCATATTTTTGATCACAGTTGTGCTTGGGAGCATGGTAAAGCATAACAAAGGAAAGTTTGGGTCACTGAGCAACTGGAAAAGATTCGAAGGGTGTCAAGGACTCCATTGATTCATTAGAGTAGGTCATCATAGCTCATTGGTCAAGTTGGATCCATCACCATCTCTTAGTGAACTGAGCTCAATGAGTTGGGTGAGTTGAAGTGAGATGTTTGAGTCAAGTTGATTAAGATAACTCGGGACAAAATGAGCTAGGAAAGATCTCACATCTCTCAGAGTAGTAAAGGAAAATTTTTCAATCCTAGAGCACAGAAAGTGCGAGACAGAGAATAATTTAGAAATCAATTCACACAACTATTTTTTTCACTTGAATGACTCTTTAAACCTTTAACAATCAATTCACATAGGCCCTTATCTCGAACAAGCTTGGTGGGCTTGATGTCAAGATCCTACCCCTTGAATTTGGCTACCTAATTTCCTTAGTTTGATCTAAACTCCTACTGGATGAGGATATAATTCACCGTTGTATCTGATACATACAAACACGGTGGAGCACAAGTTCAGAATGTAGAAACAAAATTTCTTAACAACTTTCACCACAACAAAGGCATGCTTTTCCAATTGGGAGTACTTTAACTCATGAGCCTTCAACACATAACTCATGAATGCAATGGGCACTTCACATCCATGAAAGTTCTTTTGTACAAGAATGGCTAACAAAGTATGCTTAGAGGCATAACAATAGATTATGAAATCCTTATCAAAATATGGGCAAGCAAGATTATGTGTCCTAACAATAGATATTTTTTGTTCTCAAAGGCATTCTTTTCTTTGGCAATCCAATGGAAAGATTGCTTTTCTTTCATCATATGGGTTATGCTTCTTGTAAAATATGTAAAGTTATGAATAAATATTCTAAGGAAATTGATCTTTCTAAATGAGTGAAAACCTTTCTTTTTCATTGGAAGGGATATCTTCTGAATGGCTTGAACACACTCCAAATCAGTCTTTATCCCATCCTTTGACACAATGTGTCTGAGAAGCTTTCCCTCCATTACACCAAAGACAAATTTCTTTGGATTCAGTGAGATGCCATGATCTCTGCATCTTTGAAGAACTTATTTTAGGTGTTGAAAATAATCTTCCCTCTTCTTGGAGAAGACAATAATATTTTCTACATAAAATACTATGCATTTGTTCTTCAGATCCCTAAAGGCCAGGTCCAATTTGCTTTGGAATGTTGTACCTACATTAATCAATCCAAAAGGAATCCTTCGATAAGAAAATGTACCCTAGGGAGTTGTGAAGGAAATTTTATGCTGATATTACATGTCCACTTCATTTTGGTTATATCCCGAAAACCCATCAAGCATGGATAACATCTCGAACTAGTCACAACCTTGTAGAATCTGGTCCATCATAGGAAGCGGGTAATTGTTTTTGAGAGAAGTCTGGTTCAAATTTCTAAAATCAACAAAAATGAATTTCTCCACTTTTCTTCCTCATAGGCACAATATTAGCAACCTAGGATGAGTTATGGATAAGAAAGATTATCTTGGCATTCAATATCTTTTGGATCTCTTGGTAAATAGTACATGCAATATTTGGATTGTATTATTTTCTTTCTAGAGCAAAATGGTTGAATTCTTGGTTTCAATGGATTGTAGTGTTACATCTCCCTTGGCTTAAAAGTCTTTAAATCATCATAGGAATAAGCCAATGTATATGTATTTCTTCAATAATTTAACCATTTTCCTTCTTTCTTCACCAGAACAACATTTTCCAATATTGACAAACTTTGGCTCCTCATCACTTCCTAAATTCACCTTCTCAAACTCAAATGATTGGATAACATCTTTTGATCTTTTCCTTTTATATACCTATCATGTTTATCAAACAAGTCTTCTAAACTCACAAGACCTCTAGGTATCTTGTTACCTTTGAGTTTGATGCATCCATCTTGATCAAATTCTTCCTAAACTCATTCTTCAGGCACAAAATATGTAGTGGTTTCAAGATAGCTAGCATTGCTTCCTTCAAAATACAATTTTATAAAATTCTCACACAATTTAAGAAAGGAAATAAAATGCTGGTCATCATTGAAGACCTACCAGTTATCTGTGTTATTAGGAACACTAGGTCTGAATATCATCTCCACCATGAATTTGTCTTGACTAAAATCTAGGTGGGGAATGAGCAGGACCTAGAGATTGCTAGATCATCTACTCTAGTGTTGTTGTCTCTTGACACAACATTGATTGAAAGACATCTAGAAATTAAATAGAATCCCATACCTTGTTGCGATTATGCTTGAGCCTTTCATTCCTCACCTAAAATGCTCCTCGGACCTACTTGACAATGAGATCTACATTACCCTATGCATGAATATTCTTTATCCCCATCTCCTTCACTCTTTCAGGACTAGAAGAAGGCGTCATACTCAACAATGTTGTTAGTATTAGAAAATTGGAGTTTATAGGAGAATGGGTGGATTTTTCCATTAGGTGACACCAATACAATCCCTTCTCTAGAAAAATTTTGTGGAACAACTCTTGTCGAGCTCAAGATTCCATATTTCATTTGGATATTCCTAAAAACCTTGGGAGTTTTGATTTTAGACTCAGACATCACCATATAGTTTTCATGACCCATGTCTTCATACATGATTTGTGCTTTGGGGTTGTCTATCTTCTGAACAATGTACTCATTTTGCCCTCTGTAAAAAAAATTCTTCATCTCCCCTTTAACTGGAATCAATGCATGAGACCAGTCCATCTGAATTTCACCTCCAACTTATTTACATAAATTTATACTCAATAACATGCCATAAGATGGGTGTATGTCAAAAAAGAATTGTGGCCTTAACTTGTTTTTCAAGAAAAAACATCAAAAGCCACGTGATCATATTTTATCCTTCCAACTAAGGGTACCTCTTTGGTCTCCATTGAGTAGTAGAACCCAAAAGTGGGAGTTAGAGTAAGACCAAGTGTGCAAGAAAATTTTGCTGAATCAAATTATCTCGATGTTCCAAAATCAATAACATAGTTGTTGAGTTTATGCCCAAGTATTAACAACGTTATATAGAAGGGATAAATTTTACTAGAGGTGAAAATTGTGGAAGCCATTAAATTTTTGGGGATGGAGAGTTGGGGGTAGGCAAGAGACCTTTAGAATATACAAAAGAATGAATAGGCTTGGAATTGAAAAATTTTTCCACTTGGGAAAAGGCTCTTGAGGGTGAGTCTGATAAAATTCAGCTTCAGAGATCTAAATTTTAGTATTTTGATATGATCAATAATATCAAAAGACCATGAAGTTGATGTATTTTCTAGTTAGAAATAACAAGGGCTTTAGGATTATCAAATTTTGGGGCTGAGGATGTTTTAGACATAGGTGTGGGAGTTGATACTTTAGACACAACAAAAGAGGAAGAAGTACTAGATGAAGGAACAATACTTACTTTTTTAGCAGTGGTAGGGATGGGTTATCCTCTTCTAGAAGCCACTGGGATGACATCTAAATCTCCTTTAGCTTTCTCTTTCTTTGTAGGTTGCACAACTTCCTTCTTCTTTCTTTGTGTTCTCTGGTCATGATGATTCAGTGTTCATGTCAACAACTATGTCTTCGTAATCATCATCATCACCATCTTCTCCCATAATGGTGAGATAATTAATTTGAGAGTCATCTTCCTCCTCTTGGACCTGCTTAAGTTATTCCTCACAATCTTCAATTTATTTTGCTTCTATCTCATCATCAACTTCTTAAACCTCACATGCTACATTTATGGAACTCTCACTAGAGGAGCCTCAATGAAAAGCTTGGGTTGAGGAGCAGGCAAATGATTCCTTTCTCGGAAGTTCCTTATCAAGATGTCCTTATATGGAACATTTTGGGTAAGTTGTTTCTTGATAGCAATCATGTCATTGGATAAATTTTGAACTAATTGTTCATAACTTGAGAAACTTGAAGTAGAAGATTTAGCCTTAGGTGGTTCTTTTCTCAATTTTCTGACATAATTAGGTCATCTTATACACTTATGGCCAATTCTTGATCTAGATTCATGTTAGCAATATTTTATCTCCTTATAGTGTGTAAATCACCTTTGGAAATTGGGAATTAATAAAGAAACACTTCATATTTTGATTAGTAGGATGAGAAGCTGTTGTAATATTGTTAACCAATATGTTGAATTTGGCAACAAACTCTTGCATAACCTCATAAGGTTATCTATTACTTTGGGAGAGTTGGGCCAAAAGTGCATGAGAATATTCCATAGGCTTGAACCTATTCTCAAACTAAGTTCACATGGTATTCTAGTTGGTGATAGTACTATCGGGAGATGAGAGAACTAGTCTACACCATTTTCTTGCAGGGGCTCAACAAATATCTGACGGACATGTCCTCATGCTCAACTCCAAGAATCCCACATGCAACAATGAAAGATGCAATATGTTCATCTGGATGCTCTTTTCCATCACCTTTGAAATTTGGGAAATTATTCCAATTCCCCTTAGGAAAATCATGCAGAGGTTGTGCAAGGGCTAGGGGCCCAATTTGCTGACCCGAAGGTACTAGTGTAGCCATTGTGGGAAAAAAACTTGCAAAGGAACAAAAACACCTAATAAGACTAAAGAATGAGTGGTATTACTTACCGAGATGATGAACCAACCCTTCCTTTTACATGAGATGTACTTATTGATCTTTTATTTCTACCTCTTCTTTTCGGAGATAAATAGAAACCTTACTGTTATTGCAACTGAAAGGTAGGGTCTTCTATACCTTGAGCTCTCTGTCCTCATTTATATATTCTTTCAGCTAGTGTGTTGGATTTTCTAGTTTTCTCTGAAGATTATTCTATGGGAAGAAAAATATGTGCCCCATAGTGGGTGCCAAAAAAATGTTGGTTGAGAATTTGGTCGTCGAAGACAATCAACAGTTCAGGGGAAAATAGTTTTTCCTCTTTATGCCGAGGTTCCCTTATTTCACCAAAAACTTGAGAATCTAAATATTTACAAATATAAAATCTAACCCAATATGAATGAGGATATTGGTGCAATAAATGATTCCATATTCTAAATACTCTCAATATAGAAGATAAACAAGGAATATGGTTTTAGGAAGAAACAACAACTTATATAGGCAAGAAGTATGAATCAGGGAAGCAAAGTTTAGACTAACTCATTTATCAAGGATACAAGTACCCTCCTTAGTTGTACAAGATTACCCACTAATGTAAAGGAAAGAAGTGAAGAAGGAAACACATTCAAATATAGAGACTATAGAGTTATATCTTACTAATGCATGCAAAGGATCTCAAGAACATGTGAGTTAATACATATGAAAACCCATAAAATATAAATGTGGATAGACACAAAGTTCTTCACATCACATTCTATGAATTGAACTCAAAGTTTCACCATTCACATATATTATTCTTCACATTCACAAATCATAGGAAAATAAAGAGAAAATGAAAGAACACAGATAGGAGGGAAAAAGAGATTTCTTCTTTTGTATTGATTAAAATTATATATTTTACATTTTAGAGCACCAATATCCAACCACCCCTTTACAATGAAAAAGAAGCCTTATATAGGCTAAGGGGTGGATGTAACCAATTTTATAACTAATTGCCTTTTAATTAAGTGTTAAACACTTAATTAGTTAAATTACATAAGTTGGATTTATTTTATAATTTTATTTTCAAAACAATAAAGCCAACTTTAAAATATAACAATTAGATAGAATAAAAATATTATGAACTAGAAGAAGGAACATTAGAGACTGGAACAACTACAACCTTTATCTTTAGAACATGAACTCTGAATTTGGAAACAACATAAAAATCTCCATGACCTTGGGAATGATTGTGTTTAACATGGTAGCCAATTAGCTACCAAGGGAGCACTCCATTTCCTTCGCTATCCCACCATTCTCGCAACATGACCTTGGTGGCTTCTACAAAAAAATTATGTATCTTAGGTAGTTCTTGCATTTTCTTCTTGTTGACTGATTTTACCTTAAACAAATCTTCCTTAATTAATGAATTGAATTTTTCCTTGACTTCATTAACTATATTTCTTTCTGCAGAATTTTATTTATAGAATTGGCAACGAAGAGCTTGTAGATCAATATATATATATATATATATAATATATATATATATATGACTTTAGTGATTCTTCCTTTTATGCCATGTTATTCAATTCAGTTGCTACTTCTTCAAGAAATTTGATTCTCCATTCAACACTGTAGACCCATTTCTTGGATAATTTATTCTTAGAATCATCAAAGATCTTATGAGACAACAAAATCTTCTCATCATAGTGCTCATGATTCTAAGATCTTGAATGCTATCCAACCAAATCTTGAGTTCTTTCTCAACAACATTGATTGTTGATTTGAATTGATCATGTGTTGAAGAAATGTTATCATACATCTTATATGCTTCACCAGTAAAGGTCAATCTAGAAACCAAAATTCCTTGAACCAATGCTTTAACAACCCTACCAAATGATGCATGCTTGTGGATTTCAGTTATGGCCTCAATATCATCTCCAGAAAGGATAGTTGCATGAGGTAGTGAGGAAAGAGGAGTGGAATCCAGAGGAGTTTTGTTTGTTGAGAGAAACAAATTTATGAAGTTAGAGAGAAATTGACTTGTTCCTCCAATTATTCTTGTGTTTTATTGCCTTTCTCTAGTCTTTCAATTACCTTTGAAAAATTCTCTTTAAGATTATGCACTTCTCCTTCGAGAGTGGATTCCCCAAGTGGAATTCTTGTCAATTCCAAGTCAGCAATTGATAACTTATTTTCATCTTTGCTCCCTTTGGTTTTTCAATTTCCAAAAATTTCCATCCCTTAGAATCAGAGACCAAATGGGAGGTTGTATTGGTTTTCTTTGGTGGATGAGAAGGAGTTATACCAAGAAGCTGTAACCACCGCATCAAAACCAGGAGCAATAAGCTATGAAGAAGCTCTCCTCTTTCTACTGTCAATCATGGGCCGTACCCATGTGAATGAGTCATTAAAAGGTGAACTGGTGGAGGTGTTAATGTTAGGACATTGGGGGACCAAGAGACTGATTAGCACAAACCTCGAGATTAGGAACCTCATAAGAAGAATATGGTCTTTTGACATCAAGCTTATGCCTAGTGACTTTTCAAGTTTCAAGTTCAATGATTTCTATATCCTCTTCTTCATCTTCATCTTCCTCATCATCTTCTTCCTCTTAATCATTATTTTTTTCTTCAAGCCCTTGTTATTATTCATCTTTTCTTTCCTCATTTTCATTTACTTCTTCTCCTTCGGGAGGTTGTGGTACATGTTTGAGTACAAGAGAAACTCCTTTAGTTAACGCTTGAGATTTACCTTGCTCCATCTCTTTTTCAGGCATTTCATCAATATTTTTTGCCTCCTTTGTTTTATCTTTCTTATCATACACCTTGGTCAAGGAATCCAAAGGTTAGGAAGGAGTTAGTTGTATTGGAACTTCTTGGAGAGGATTGGAAATTTACTTATGTGAAGTAGAGGCTCCTCGAGAAAAAGATTGTTTCATCTTACTATTTGCTTACATTCCTTCATTTTCTTATTGAACCATTGCCTTGTCCTTACTATCATAGGATTGTTCATATAAAAAGGATCATCCTTTCTTTTTCGGGACCAATTAATGTTTGTGAGAGGCATATATTGAATGGTCATGATATATTATACCGATTATAAATCCTCATCATCAACTTCAAAGTCCTCAGAAAATGATATAAATTAAAATATATTATTTGTTATAGAGTGAGTCTCCCAAAATATCTTTTATTACTTCATATTCATCCGAACAATCCTCCCAAAGTAGTCCTCGATTGTGGGAATATGATAGTAGGACATTATCATATGTTTGGAAATGAAACCTTTACCGTCAAAGGAGGATCTTCTTTGATATGTATGAAACTTGAATTTAGTGATTGTTCTCTCCACATTATGAGCATCCAAGGCAGATCTACATGTGTAATTTCCCAAGGAGATAGGAAACTAGATACCTATGATTTTCTTATCCCTACATGTTGTGTGAAACATGTACAATGACCTAAAAAATTCCACTAGCACCAATTTTACATTGCAATACATAGGTAATTTGTTAGGTAATACCTCAAAACTAGCCAACCTAATATATGATAATTTTCTAAACTAAATGAAGAGTCTTCCATAGGTTGAAATCAACTTCTTTTCTTTTGTAGATACTCTTTTAGTTGTGTTTCCTTCCAAAATCCCGACTATGAACATTTTAAAGGCATTAATAACCCTCCCTTGATGAAATTTTCTATTTTCAAAAGTGAGCTATGGATATAACTCATAGACTGGTGCATTATTTTTATCATCTTGTGGTGACAATCCCACCCATTCTATGTAGGCTGCCATGGTGTACATGAGGTAGGATATCATGTAAAATTTTTACTTTGCTGTACATTCACTAGTTGCTCACTCATGTTTTCACAGATGATTTCCCCAATTCAAATTCTACTTTCCCTCACAAATGATGTTGATATACACACACATCCAAAATTGGAATTCATTAGTAGAAGGCATGCCCATCATTATTACAAGTAGAGTGATCATGTTTGACAATTCCTCTTTGAAATATGACCTATACAAGACCTTGAGAAATTTGGAACCTCCTCTCTTTGAGCCTTAAGCCAAGATTTGGCCACCATTGTTCTATATCTATCTTTATCTTGGTCAAAAATATTTTGAGCCTGAGCCCGGGTCAAGGTATTGGAATATTCAAAAGTGGGAATCCCTAGGGCTGCATTTATGTAGGTGGCATCAAGTTTGGCAATAATATAGCCTTGAGGATCTCTAACTTCCTTGGTGTCTGGGTCAAAGCATGGAACACAAAAGATAAGATAGTGTCGGTGCATTGAATAGAGAGGGGAAACCCAAAAACATAAGAGATTCCACTATTTTTAATACATTGGGCCATAATAGTGGGAGTATCCTCAGAAATATGAGCCCAAAAATTCTCTAAATTCAAATGTATGACATTACTATCCCCTATATTTGGCAGAAAGGTCTCTAAGTAAGAAATATGTTCATACCCCCATATTAGAATTTCATGGTGAATACGTGGGAGAAAACTCAAAGAATATGGGAGCTCAACAATTTTTTTAGGAGATATTTGAAGGGGAGGGTACAAAACACAAACTTCCACTTAAATTGAATCAATAGGGCATGTAATGACCCACCTTTACTATGGAAATAATGATGCCTTCACCACATCCCTAACGTAATTTTAAATTTTGAAAAAGGATGAAAAATGGGCAAGTCATAGCCAAAAATGTTTCTCTAGGGAACGAGAGAAAAAATACAATTCATAGTGAAAGCTCTAATTGGAATGGGTAAAATAATTTGAGTTTACCCCGCTTTTATAAAAACATCTCAAAAATAGGGTAAATTTTAGTAATTGATTGGAATGCAGGAGTGAACAATGCTTAAAGAACTTAGTAATCAATTTCCTCAATAATGTGGGTATAATGGGTATGTGGGGAATAGAGGACCCAAGGGAAAATTTCCTCGTGTTCCATGAGTTTCCACATTGTTTGGAGTACAAGGAAATTGTATGGTTTGTGGAGAAATAAGGCTAGTGAGGAACAAAGGCACATGAGGAACAAGTTATGCCCATTCTAAAAGTTTCCCTAAGACCCAAAATGCAAATAAACTCAATGAAGTGTGGGAAGTATAGAGCTATGGAGAACCAAGGGTTTATAAAACGGTTCCATCGAATTGATAATCTCGCATAGAAAATTGAAAGTAAGGTTTTGTGGATGAGAGGGAAGTGCAGGGGAACCATAGGGCACGAGGAACAAAAATTTAAATGGAACAAGTGCTTCGTGTTCCAAATTTTTCTGATTCACCCATAATCAAAGGAAAAGGAAATCTTCATGGGCAAAAGAGATGTGTAGGGAAAAAGAGACCTAATGGAACTAGTTCCACGGGGAGTTAAAAAATCTACACAACACTAGAAATTAACCAATTACAAATAGATCAGAGATGTGGGGGACAAGAGGAATGGAGGAAATGTTCCTCTTATTCCTCTAGAACCCACATTTTCCTTAAAATGTTAAAATAGGCTCAAATAACTTCAAATAAACTAGTTGTTTGGAATTATTTCAGTCCTTAGACTTTGAAAAAGAAAACTTCATTAAGGAAAATAGGTCACTTAGCCAAAAATTCAATTTTTTTGAAAATTACACATTTTTGGGTGAGTGACAACATGGCTGATACTAGTTGTCCAATTACCTTCTTCAAGCAAGATATATGGAATACTGGATGTATTCGAGTGGCCAGAGGAATTTCTAGTTTGTATGCTACATTAGTAATCTTATATAACACTTGATAAGGTAAATAATACTTAAGTGAAATATTATTTTCCTTCTTTTATTATTTCAAGGACATTTTCTTATATGGTTGTAAACACACTAAAACCCAATTACCAACTTCAAAATGTCTTTTAATGTGATGTTGGTTAACCTTCAACTTCATGTGGTTTTGTGCCATGGCCAAGTTCTCCTTGAGGATAGAAATTACTTCTTTTTAGTGTTGAATATGTTCTTTAAATGATCAAACCGTTGGTTGGAATCTCAAAGATGAGGTGATGGATGGTGGATTGTACCTATATAATGCCAAAAAGGAGACATTTTAGATGAACTATGAAAGGAGGTGTTATACTACCATTCTTCTAGTGGTAATCATTAGACCCATTTCACTTGCTTAAGCCGAGAAAAAAATGAAGATGTCTATCCAAGCACTTGTTTACCATCTCTATTTTCCCATCGATCGGGATGATAAGATGAAATATGAGCTATTTGTGTTCCCAAACATGAGATCAAGTCGGTGAAAAAATTACTAGTGAAGATAAGGTCATCGATCATTTGCTATAATATTTGGTGTCCCATGTAGCTTGGGAATTGCATCTATGAAGGGTGTCATATCGTACTCACAAAAATGGGTGTGATAAGGCACATGTTGGGCCTTAAAATATTGGCTGATTGATTGCCAAAGGGCATGTGAGTGCGTGGGACCAATAGGAAGAAGGGAGCACAAGGAGAAGCGTGCGGGACAAGGGTTTAAAAAGGGTTTAGGAGAAGGGTAAGTGTAGCAAGTTGGGGGATAAAAAGGGGTCATAAGTGGACGCGTATATTGTGAATAACAACATAATATCAACTTGTAGAGATTATTAGCAATACATACACTCAAAATTAGAAAAACTTATATTAATATGAATCGTAGCATCTGGAATATAGTTTCTAAAGTACTATTTTTTTAAAAATGGACAAGATTAGCTATATCAAACACTCAAAATTTGATGACTTGGTATTTTTAAAAAAATGCCTATAATATTATAGTCCGTTTGCCCATGATTTGGATGACCAAAAATTGATATATATTTTTCTCCTTTGGTGAGAAGTTAGATGCCACTATCTATCTTGGGATGGATTTTATTTTGTATTTTTTTAGAAATATTTTATTTTTTATGATTTTTTCCGTGAAAGTGGTATGAAAACATAAAGAAAAACAGAGCACTTTCCGTTTGCCCGCCATAACTTCATCAAAAACTATTGAAATCAAATAATTTTTTTTTGAACATGTATACAATTTCACCACGGTTGGGATGGTATAAGTTTTATCATATTTTGATAAGTGGATCTTAAATGTAGACATAAAAATTCACAGAAAAAGTGTCTTAAAGACCTACTATTAGCAAAAATTATAAAATGATATTTATCCTATTCTATTCACTTTAAAATCAGTATTTATACAAAGATAATAGTCTCCCTATGCAATGGTACCATTTTTATGACATATTTTTTACTTTTCAACATGGTTCAAGTCCGCGGAAGATTAAATTTGATGTTTTGTTGTTTTTAATGTAAAATTCAGGATTTGATGTCCACTTAATTGTCCCCAACTTGGTGCACTTACCCGAAACTATGGTGCACGCACAAGGAAATACATAGGGTCTAAGGACTTAGCCATATTCAGCATTCTAGAGGCACTTAAGGAAAAACGTGACCGAATAGGCATGCCAAGTGGATAAGGTGCCATCTGGAAGACTTGGTGGTCAAGGAAAGAATATTCCATGCATGGAATATTCTTAGAAGACATCATTACAAAAAGTGGAGAGCTCGGAATAGAATAAGCATGCACCATTGAAGGACCACATGGACACTTGGCATCCGATCTACTCCTGAGAAAAGGCATGGCGGTGGGTGTTGGTGCTATAAAGAGAGATGCTTGGAAGCAAAGAAGACACACCAAGGAAGACACCGAGGAAGAAGTAGATGGAAGACATATAGTATGAGGAAAGCAAAGCTTTGTAGAAAATATTAGGAGGCCCTAGGAGTTGGGGTTCTCATTAGAGGACTATAGGAATGTTATCATGTCTAAGGGATGGGTCTATAAAATTCTTGTAATAAAGAAAGCATAGCTAAGACCTCTGATATATGGGTTAGATCCCTATCTTGATACATTTGGTCTGATATGAACCTTTGAATGTAATGTGGTTACTGAGACTATGATCAATATAAATATATGGATCTGTTATGAATATCTGGTTCAGGGGTGTAAACCCTAGTGTTATTTCCTTATATTTTATGACATATTTGTTCTTTGTATTTCATGCCATGATGTTTCTCTTGTTATTAAATTATTGGGTATAAGGATATGATAGCTCATGTTGTGATTTTACATGAATATTCACTTCTCTGCAACTAATCCTCTAACAATGGCAAGATCTTCTCACAATTCTCACATAAAGGAGGGGCTCGGTGCTGTGTGTGCCTCGGGTGAGTGTCGGGAGCCCGTTGGGTGATAGGATGGTGTGCATGGGGTTAGAAGTTAGTAGATAGGTACAAATTAAGGTTCTTGAGGAAGCCATTGGGGAACTCAGGAACATGTTCCAAAAGGGATATGCTTTCAAAACTTGTGTCATGTCTGCTTTCCTAGATATTCACTGCCAAATATTCAAGGAGAATTCAAGTGATAAGTTCTCCATTTAGGAAATTAAATCCTAGTTCAAGACATTTTTCAAAGAAGATTTGTTCAAACAAGACACTATCTCTAAGGAGAAAATGAAAGAAATTTGTACACTGTAGGCTTCCATCACAGATGCCAACAAATAATTCTTAGACAATGTAGAATTCGAGAAAGACATGGAGAAGTGTTTGGGCAGTTGGACTCATGCCACTACCAATACAAAAATTCCTCGGGGAATGGACATAGTTGTAACTTTGAAATGATTCAGAAATCAAGTGTTAAAGACAACAAAGGTTGCCAGTGCATCTACCAGTGTCTCGACTTCCTAGTTTCTTTCTTTTCTTATTTTAAAGTACCTAGTTAAAGTGGATTTATCTCTTTGGTTGTATAAACAAGAGATAAGTCGGGTTTGTAATATTTAATTAGATACTAATCTTTGAATTAAAATAAAGGAAACTAAAAAGAATCTTTTTAACCGTTTGTTGGGTTATTTAAAGATCTCTTCTTGTCATTGTAAAGGATCGAGATTTTGATATCAGATGTAAAAGATAACATTGAAATAATCAATACAAGAGAACTTTCACCCTCTCTCATGCTTCTTCTTTTTATTTTATTTTATCGATTCATATAAGGTTATGTGCATTTGAAGCAAGAACTTTGTGTCTTTCAGTTGATGAGTGTATTTTGAACTTTGTGTCTAATACATGCATGTCTTGTGTTTTATATGCATAGCCTAAATCTTGTTATTTTATCAGAGCATTAGTAGGTTATCATTTTGTATTTTATATATATCTGAAAGTGCCCTTCTATCTCCAATCTCTGAATATCAGTCCTAACTTTTCTTATTCTCTTATGAATTGAAAACCTTTAATAAATGCATCTAAAGATATCAAAATCCTCACCAAAATATCTTACATATGTTTATAATGTAAATAAGGTTTTTGGCTTTGAATAAGGGAAAATATCCCATAAGGAGGAGGGAATGCTCTCCCCGACTATTGCTAGTTTTCAAAAGATCAAATTCTATGACCAACACTAGTAGAGTTGTATGAATGGATTTCCGTGTACACATCTAGATCAAGATAGTACTATAGATATTGCGTTTGGACCCAAGAGGAATATTAGAGGCTGCAGGATGCTGATCTGACTTAGACACATGTTGTTGATCATTGGTGGAAGAGAGTGCTGACCAATTATACCCTGGAATACACTATTTCTATGTATTCTTGTCTTGAGGTTGTTGAGTTTGAGTTCTTAAAGGAACCTAGAGGATCATTTTTGCATGCTATCCCTTTATCCATAAAGATCTTTCTCATTACACTAAGTTTGGAAGCATTCCCTATGGCTGGATAAACCTCTTATGAGTGTTGGGTGAGGAAGCTAGGGTGGAGGAAGATGGCAAACATTGTAGTTGAAAAAGAGAGAGAGGAGAGATGACTCAAGTATAGTGAGGCTCGTGAAAGGGAGTTGGCTAGACAATGCGAGGTTGTAGGAGTGATGGATCTATGGAGGTAGATGTTGCGGGAAGGAATTGAGGTTCACACAAAGGATGTGGAGCCTGAGTAGTCTATGTTACCCCATCTTGGAAAGTGCAGGAGAGAGAACCCTTTAGATTTTGATGAGAGTTCATCACTTAGAGAAAGGAAAGGCTGTTGACGTGCATCTAAAAAGCTTGGTGACCAACCCTTAGTGCTTAGTCTTCCAAATCAAGAGATAAGTATTGCTAACCTAGTTGGTATTGGTAGGAGTGACGATCTACACCTAGGAGATATAATTTCTCATTTGGTACATCTATGGCTACACAATCATTTCTTGTATTTGGAGGAATATTATCTGGAATGAAATTTGGGCAAAGTGTGAGTACACAAAGTTTGGGTATCATGTATGGAAGTGGCGTGGGACATACATCGGTAGCAAGTGCAATATCACAAACTATTGGTGTAGAGTTTAGTGAGAGTTGGGGACACTAAGCGCAACCACTTTAGGCCCAATACGGCTATAGGAGGTGGATCTAGTGGTATAGGAGCTAGAGGACCGGTGGATGTAGCAGATCCGGTGGGTCGGGAGGGACAATACCTAGTGGATCTGGTGGTGGAGGTAACACCAGAGGAAATCAAGGTATCGATTAGGTGGAAAAGGACCTCAACCACCTCAAAGAAAATATTTTCAAGATGTCTTTACACCTACCGGACTATAAAGGTGTTGAAGATGTAGAGCATGTACACAAGTGTGAATGCTATGGTGCACGAAGGGGATCACTACCCGGAGTAGGAAGGTAAGTTAGTTTGTAACAACGTTGCGAGGATGCACGCATAGTTGGTATTGAAAGTATGATCCCCATTAGATAGTGGTAGATTACACTCGCACTGTGGAATGATTTCTTGGCTGAATTTCATATCCATGAGTTTGAATAGAAGAGCATCGGTGTAATCAAGGATATATAACAAGAAATAGAAGAGAGTGTGTAAGAATACGATGCACATTTTAAAACTCTCTTATCAAATATATCCTATGATATTCACCCCTCTCAGCATACTCAGTGGTTTTTTGGAGGATTGATAACATCGTTTAGGATAGCACTTTCACACAATACTTTGATGAACCCGTGTGAGGCCTTGGTGGATTCCCGTACACCAAGGTTGTTGGAAGCATGGATCTTTGGTATTAGCCCTTTTCTTGAGGCTCATATTTTTGTAATGGAGAAGAAGATGAAAAGCTATCTACAAACTCAACACATGAGACTCACAGTGGTCTATGGTGCATGGATTGTGAGTTTGAGGGACATACAACCGATAATTATACCTAGAGATCGGTATGCACCATGATGACGGATCGTGAAATTTTCCATAGAGATCATGATGTAAGTAGGTTTCTACTAGTACAACGCATGATTCGTAATAATGTGTCTTGCTATTACAAAATTTGTACTTCTACTAGTCATGACACCAAAGATTATAGACTCGATTGACCAGATACATGATGCCATTGATATTGGTGTGTGATAAACTAGTCTCACAAACAATTCCAAGGATGATGGTCATCACTATGAAGGGCACGTGGATGGAGGGGCACGTGGAAGAGGTTTTCAAGGAGGATTTTGTGGTCGTGGTAACCAAGGAGGGAGAAGTGAGTTTTTCGTGTGGACCTATTACAATTGTGGGTCTACAGAGCACTATAAGCGTGAATTCCCGATTTGTGTTAATGCTCTTGGTGTAGAAAAAAATGTAAGTATGAGGAGTCTCCATAGCTATTTGAACATACGAGCAAACAATAACGGAAATAAAAAGGTGTTGGGATGGTAAGAGCGAGGAAGGTTGATTCACAATGGATTCCATGGGTGGCACGTGGGTTGGAACTAGAGCCTGTACATGTTACAATGCAAGCTAAGGCTGCATACGCCGTGGAAGTACCAAGGCAAAGACTACTGGTTATTAGAGAAGAGGTGGTGCATGGAAAGTATTTGGACCCTACTCATCAAAAATAAGTGTATCAAGAAACCATGGATGTGATTCGAAGCCTTCAAGGAGAGATCCAAAGTGCCTAAAAGAGAAGTCAAGATAATTAGAGCAAAGGAAGAATGCTGAGGCTCCACAAAAGGATCTGGATGAGGTTAGAGAAGTATGCAAGATATTGAGGCAAGAAAATATCATCCCCTTTATAGGAGAGTGGTTACGGGAGAAGGTACCACGCGTTGGAGAAGGGTATGAGAGGTAGGTTTTGCATACCAACCTTCCTCCCCACAGCCTTGATTATGACAAAGAGATTACCGGAATGATGTTGTAGATAGGTGGCTTATGAGCAATATTTTTATCAACACGGGCGCATAAGTCAATGTTCTCACTCTAGATGCATGACATCAAATGGGAGGCCCCATTATAGCCATCTTTGAATTTGTTGTATATGGCTAACAAGACAAAGGCAATGCCCATTGGTGTCTTGAAGGATGCTATTATCACTATCCAAGGGGAAAAGTTCACTAGAGACTTTGAAGTCTTGGCACTAACTGAGGCACATAACTTTCTAGCATTACTTGGGCGCCCTAGTTTTATAAGAATAATGATGAACTAAGGTTCAATAAGGGACACATAAGTTTTGAAAACAAGGAAGAATGGGTCATCATCCCCTTAATCGATGGAAAATCAACACCCTATATTGAGCCCTTAGGAGAAGAAGTTCTTGACAAGATCTATGTGTGCTCTATTAGGGACCCTAAGGTGATTCACCCTATAGAGGGAGTTATTCAATTTGAAGATGTTCAGTCCATGAGTGATACAACTAGTGTGGTGTGTGACAATTAGGTGCACAAGACTTATGAGTTAATTGGGAAACAAATAAGAGGCTCTGTGATAAGGGTAATGAAGGTGCACTTAGTCAAGCACATGGGAGGGAAGAAGTTACCAAGTTATTCTAGAGGAGCCAACCCTGAGGATTTATTACGAGAAATGGAGGCTCAGTGGAAAAATGAGGTCAAAAGAAGAGGGATTCTTAGCTATAAATTTCTCGGGACCGCAACACATTGGTGGGAGACACACCGTGATAGCCTTCTAGAGTGGCACAAGGTAAGAATCATGTTCTTTGTTAGGTTCTCCCAAAGCAATGCACCCATTGCAATACAAGACTACCATGGGAAGGAACCCACCTTGTCTCACGTCCAAGCATGTGAGAAAGCATGGATGGAAGGCACAGAGGCCTTGCCACCTTCTTTATGGGTGCATAAGCTATATTCCATCTTATAAGGCTATGTACGCACATGGTATATTCACTCGAGATACGCCGCGAGAAAAGAAATTGATAGGATTTGATGGTTGACCTCCTTCAAGATTTCGAGTATCAGTACTAAACCATCAGTGGATAGGGCATTGCAGGTTGTTAAGTGCCTAATAATGGGAGATAGTGCCATGGTAGAAGATAAAATATTGGAGTTATTGGGTGAACTTGGCTTAGAACCGTGCCTTGATGAAGAAGAGTTAGAAGAGGTGCAACTTGAGCACATGTGCATGGAGAAAGAAAAGGGAAAGATGGTCTATGTGATAGATGGCGAAGAGATGGAGAGTTTGGATGCTAACCATATTGAAGGTACGCGTGAAGTTATTGATAGTGATGATGAGCAAGCACATGCATACCATGAGCCCCTAAAAAAAAATAAGGTTAACATTGGTTCAGAAACAAAACCTAAGGAGGCCACTATTGGAGATTATTGGTCAGAGAAGGAGGTTTTGAAGATCATTGATCTACTACATGAGTTTCAGGACCTATTTCCATGTGGATACCATGAGCTTAAAGGTGTCCACCACTCCTTGGGAGAAATGAAAATCAAGTTAAAGGAGGGTGCGTGCCCGATTTGGAAGAGGCCTTATCGAATGAATCCAAATATTCGCATCAAGGTTAAGGAGGAGATAGAAAAAATGATTGCTTCATGCATCGTTGAAGCTATGGAGGAATCAGAATGGGTAAGCCCCATGGTCATCAGTATTAAAAAGGATGGAAGGATAAGGATCTGTGTTGACTACATGTACACGAATGCGGATTTGTCATTGACCCTTTTCAACCCCTTCACTGAAGAAATCCTAGAAGGAGTAGCAGCACGAGATCTATTCCTTCATGTATGGATTCTCACGATATCATTAAGTTATAATTTCTAAAGAAGACCAAGAGAAGACAAATTTTGCCACTGAGTGGGGAATTTTTTCCTATATGGTCATGCCTTTTGGACTGAAGAATGCGCCTGTTGTGTTTTTGCGCATAGTGGTCCAGGAATTTTAGGATTTTATCCATAAGTTTCTACAAGTCTACCTTGATGAATGGACAATATATGGACTAGTGAAAGACCATTGTGATAATTTGAGACTGATGTTTGAGATATGTCAGTAGTTGAGGATATCTCTCAACATTAAGAAATATTTTTTTCTACTCCATTTGGAACCCTGTTGGGGCATATTATATGTAAGGAAGGCTTACTGGTGGATCTTGCCAAAGTTATTGTTATTGTGGGATTGGGGAGCCTACCATCTAGAGTGCGAGACGTGGATTCCTTAGGAATGTGGGATACTACCGAGAAGTTTATCAAGGGGTATGCAAAAATCACCACGCCATTGGAGAAGTTATTAAAACACAAGAGTGCCTTTCATTGGGGAGAGGCACAACAAACAACATTTGACACTTTGAAGGATAGACTTGTCACTGTGCCCATACTACGATTTCCTTCTTGGGATAAACATTTCCATGTGCATGTTGATGCTTATGGATGGAAATTGGAGTAGTTCTAGCACAACTCGGAGAAGGAATTGTTGATCAAACCATTTGTTTTGCTAGCGAGAAGTTAACACTAAAGCAGATTAGAACTACACCACTACATCGAGCCGAAGCACTATATCGATGATGTACGCACTACATAAGTTTAGGTAGTATCTACTGACAACACCTTTCATATTCTACAAAAACCACATGACATTGAGGTACTTGGTGAATAAGCTCATTTTACAAGGGCACATATGCCGGTGGGTATTTTTGTTTCAGGAGTTTGAGTTTACAGTTGTTGTGAAACCATGAAAGAGTAACTTAGGGTTTGACCATTTTTTAAGAATTGAATCAGGGAAGGACACACAGAGCATTGAGGATGCTATGCCAGATGCACAACTATTTAGGTTATGAAACATGCCCTCTAAATTAGAAGATATTGCTATGTTTCTCAAAATAGGTGTGGCACCAAAAGGAATGAAGACTTTAGAAAGAAAACAGCTAGCCATATGTGCAACGCCATACATGCTAATCAAGTGGAGACTTATACAAACTAGGCCACGATGAGGTTTTGCATTGGTGTGTGTTAGAACATGAGTGCGTTACAATCATGGAAGAATCACATGGTGGGATTGTAGGAGGGAACTATACAGAAATGCTACATTGTAGAAGATTCTACTTGCAGGATTTGGTGGGAAATCATATACCAGATTGCATTGAGTTTTGTAAGGCCTGTGACCATTTCCAGTGCCTTAGCAAGCTAGGAAAAAGAGATGAAATGCCCTTGAGACCTATAGCTAGCGCATAACCATTTGAGAAATGGGAAATTGATTTTGTAGGACCAATTTCACCTACTACGCGAAGGACTAGTTTTTCGCTATATCATTACTTACATTGATTACTTAACAAGGTGAGTGGAGGAAACGCTACAAGGGATTGCATATTAGTAACAACTACTAGATTCTTATGGGAGAACATAATCAACATGTATGAATGTCCTTTAAGATTGACTAATGACATGGGTAGACATTTTTAAATTAAACAGCTTAGGATTTTGTTGGCAGAGTTCATGGTGGCCCATTATAAGACCACCCCTTATCACCCCCAGGTTAATGGAACTGCTGAGGCATTTAAAAAAATTATAAGTCACACGTTAACTAAAATTTGCAATGTGGGAAGACAATATTGGTATGAAAAGGTATCATCCGTTCTATGGGAATACCGAATAACCTACAAGAGATTTAAAAAAGCCACACTATTTCAATTGGTGTTTAGCGCAAAGGCTATTTTACCAATTGAATTTATGCTACCATCTCTATGTATTGTGTGCGCGGAAGGGTTAGTTAATGAACAAGAAATTTAAGAGTGCATGGAGAAGTTAATGCAACTAGATGAAAGGCGATCACTTGCTAGATGGAGTCAGAAGATTGAAAAGGCATGACAAAAGCATGGCATGATCACCATATTAAAAACAAACAATTCAAGGTTGGGTAGATGGTTTTGTTATATGATTCCAAGTTTTGCGCCATCTTGGGAAACTAAAAGTCCATTGGTTAGGGCCATATATCATCTCATACATCCTTGATTCAGGCACTTTCTAGTTATAAGTGCTTGATGGAACATGGTTACCAAGCCATTTCAATGGGAGTAGGCTGAAGCCCTACTATAAATAAGTCTTCCTTGTGTTTATAAATAAGGAAATATTTCCATTTAGCCTAGGATTTCCTTTTATGCATTTCTTTTCTCTATGTTTCCCTTTCTCATTGCTTGTTCCTTTCTCTTGTGTTGTTGTTTTACGCACCTTGTGTGCCGGTAGCCACTTATTATTTTCAAAAGGTTGTGTATGTGTAGAGGACCACACATCTATTTTGTGTGGGGTGGAGTAATGCGAAGTAAAATGGAAGTTGGTAGTAGAAGTTGTGTTTCAAAGTGGCCTGGATTAAAAGCACGTAGTGTAGAAGAGCACACATAGAAAAGGTGGACATAAGGAATTTTGTGTCAAGAAATCTTTACAAAGACCATGTACAAAGGATGAGAAGTGCAGGAACAACATGAGGTAGGCAAGGGAAAAATTAGGTTAAGGAAAAAGAAGTGCCTTCATTGTAAGCGCACGCGTGAGGATATTTGGTTAGTAAGGAGTTTTGTGCACGGATGGTTTTTTCACGTAGGATTAGACGTGGGGGTAAGAACACTTAAGGTTGGCTTTAGTGGAAGAAGTCACCTTTATTGCAAAAGTAAATAAGTAGGTGACATAACATTTATCACGGGAGAGAAGAAAAATCTATAAGTAGAAGGTTGAAATACATTATTATTACCTTGCATTTGTGATAAAGAAGAGCTCTTATGAACTAGGGCATCCGCTGAAGAATATTTGTGTGAAGGAAAAAGTGTGAGAAATATAAGTGCGTGACTAGTGTGATTTATGAACCAGAGTGGATAAAGTACACAGGCATAGGGAGGAAGGTTTCGAGAAGGGTGTGCCATATGGTGGAAGGATTGTCCAAGTTAGGGTTCTATAGCTAGGAAAATGAGTAAAGGATTTTTCACAAAGATAAGCCAAAAATTTGAGCAGAGAAAGGAACAAGAGTGAGGAAGAGGTTTTTTTAGTAACGAAGATGAGAAGATGACACCAAAGAAGGCAATCGTCTCACCAAAGAAGGGCAAGGGAAAGGGGAAACAAATTTCCACCACTAGCTTCAACGAGGAGTGGTATGCAAAGATGAAATACCTAGATGGCATGTTGCTCGAAAAGGAATGGGTATCCCATGTAAGGAAGATGGAAGTGAGTGACTATAACCATCGCACAAGCACCATAGAGAAAGATATGGCATTAGAACTGGTTCATTTGTGACGACAAAAGAACACCGAAGGGATGCCAATCTACAGTGATGAAGTGAAGGTAAAATTGGAGAAGGTTGGGTTGCTGCAACTTTATGAGTTTCCCTACTTTGGAAAACCCAAGTGACTATACCAATGGTTAATATCACGCATGCACGAGGACCACTTCTACTTCCAAGGTGAAGGATGTGCATAACCCCTCAACTAATCTCTAAGTTTACCGACCTTGTCTATGAGGGAGAACCACTAGATGATGACTTGGAGGAAAAGGAATCCATTAAGGAGATAGTCCAGGATTATGATTATAAAAAGGGCTCACGCTATTTTGATATCTCAGATATCTCCAACCCAATGATGAGGATGGATGCACACTTGGTATCCAAGTGAATGGGCAAGAGAGGTGGACACAGATAAACAAGGCTTAGTTGAATGTGTGCCGAAAGATTTCAAAAGGAACCATCTATAACCTGTCTGCCTTCATTGCAGAAGAAATCATCAGTGCCGCACACGAAGGAGAAAATATTATGTTTGGTAATGTCCTCCTCACCATCGTATTCTTAGAAATTAGAGTTCTCGATGGGCCGAGAAGTTTGTATGGTAATTGACGTACCCAAAATGTAAGGTATTGTACTACCAGAACAACGTGACAAGTTCCCCAATGATGATACAGGTCTCCTCGCAAGGTGTTCGGGATCTGGAAAATCCCTCAGAGTATGCGTTAACATCCCGCATGCCCCACTTAGCCCCCACGCCCTTTGTTTTCCCCTCTTTTCTCTTTTCTTGGCCTTTTGATCTTCGGTGATGAAACCGCTGCCCTGAAGGGTGGCGGTCTCGGAGCTGCGCCCCTAATCGGGGCGGTGGTCCTGTAACCACCACCCCGCCGAGCGGCGGTCCCGCACGCGCGTTTTCCCAAAAAGTGTTTTGACGCGACTCACGAAAAGATCAACGTTTCACCACTTTCCTTTCCGACTTGGGCATGCATTTATGTTTTTGGTCCCGGAATAGTGTTTGGCCATTGCTTATGGTTTTTAGAGTTCAGCTTGGTTTTGATCTTTGGGTAAATGAAAGCTATAAATAAATGGTTTGTGCACAAGTAAAGGGTATGATCTTTTGCTCTCATCCTCATTTTTTTCATAGTTCACTTTTTTTTGTTTAGAGCCATAGTTTTAATTCTTTGCATGCTTATTTAGCATTATCCATTTATTGTTGGTAAGCCACATATCTAGCTTCAGTGCAAACAAAGTGTTGTTGTTTTATGCATTCCATTGGAGTAGAATAGCTTAGAAGCCATTAAAGTTGTAGGTTTTGCTCTTCAAACAGGGTAGTTTCAGGTTCTGGTTGCTTTATGTTGCATGACTCGCAATAAAATCCCGCTAGGAATTACATAAGCCAAGCTCTGTACTCTTGTGCTATCCCTCTCCTACTCACATTTTTCATGTCGAAATTTGTCCTTGTCCCAATATCTATTTCGTCGATGCTGGCATTACACTCTTTTCTGGATCCACGTGAACACGAAAGAACAAGGAGATCACACTGAGGGGACAAGATCACACACACCATTGGATTCGCCAATGCTCGCGTGAATCCGTGTTTTAACTTTCAAAGTTCTAGTTAGAATCATATCAAATAGGGTAGTTAATTGTTTCATTTCAGTAATTTCTATTCTCGATATGCCTGGGAGGTCATGGAGGATTGATAGTTTCGAGAAACTATGATTCACTCCTCACTTCGAGGTAGAATCGAGAATCTTGCAAATAGATTAGGAAAGTTATTGCATTATTTAGAATAAATCTACAAATTACACAGACAAATAACTACACTCAGTTATTTTGTTTGTTTTAAGTTGTTATTTAGTTGTTATTTCTAGATACGTTTAAAATAGCTGCTTTCCTTAAACTCTTAAAAAGTTAAATGCAAAAATAGAAGTTATATATGTTTTAGTTTTATTTCACGTAGTTAGAATTTGCTTTATTACAGTTAGATTTTAAATTTCATTTTGTATGACAATCACGGGACCCCAGGAGCCTAGGGAATACATATTTGAGCCAATCGTGCCTCAACCAAACCTCGTCACAGCAATAGTTGACATAGACCAAAACCTCATAATACAAGTATTCCAAACAACAACAGAGTTACAACTGGTCAATTCTCAGTTGAGAGGGTTAAACATAGAAGATGACCAAGCATACATGTTTTGGTCAAATCAACTGAATTACAGATTACCCTAGATAAACATTCACATGACTGTAGAAGGGTTCGAAAGAGAACAAACCTTTGGTTGTGATCCTTTGGTCCCACAGCCAGGTGCAGGAGACACTCTCACAGACATAGATACTAGTCTAAGGATCTAGGTTGCACGAACGCCTGTGAGATATTTTGAGAAAATCACGCAGTTGTTGGTCCTAAACATGGGTTTAGAAAGCATATGATTACGGATACTAGGAATCATGGGACTTGATTTCGTATATGACCATAATAGAACCGCAACAACCAGAGTCTACGGTTGTGACCCACAAGTCCCATGACCTAACAAATCCATAAGTCAATCGATACAAACATTGGCCTACGCACACTAGTATTCCAATCCACTCCACTTCCACCCATCATCATCGAACAATTTTCCTTACTAGATATAGCAGCTAACGAAGCTAGAGAATTCTGGACTAGGCCAGAGAATCATCCGTAGAGTCAATTGTTTCCACCATCCACCATATGACCTTATCTGGAGACATACACAAAACTATCCCAGGTCATTTTCCATGTATTCCACAACCCATAGATCGAATCACGCCAGAGCTCGATATTGATTGGAGCCTTCGAGCGATCATCCTGCGATCGAGCTATCACACACAAATCCAAGTTAGAAGGGCTTTCTTCGCCTTAGATTCACAAATTCCATTAGTGCGTGTCAAGACATTAGACTCGCCTAACTAGTTTGTCTGCATCCCACACATATTTCATCCTCACCGGCTATCTCGGCACGACCTCGGGAGGTTGGGTACATGGAAGAGTTACTTGTAGATTCCCACGCTCGCTTGTCACTTTTCGGCGTACAAAATTGGTGAACCCGACGTGAAACAAACAAAATTAGTGAAGCTGATGTAAACTTCCTACTTTCTCATTCGGAGTCATAGTATCACGTGTTCTTTCACAAATCACCTTCGCTCCTTCCCATTATTCTATGGGTATTCATATACCCCCGAATATGTCGGGATCCGATGCATATGGCAGACCCCTCTTGGGTCTCGAGGCATATTATGCCCAACAGAACAGACAATCATCACCCTCACTCTCAGTATGGGGCGACAACTATTCAACTAATTAGTTGTCAACACAAACCCCAAGAAACAGATATAACTCATCTTTTCAAACGGGGGAGTTAGATCAACCCCCTCAAACGCAACAAACAGAGCCTTCAGGCTCGAACAATATGACGTTTACCGGAGAATCTGGTTCATCTCCTCAGATGCTACTTAGACCACAAATTAGTAGACAATCTGACCCATACCTGGTCTTAGATGATGAAAAGTCAATACGTTATCCTAGAAGTGAACAACGCTCTTGGGGTATGTACCCATCTATAGGAGGTTTACAAATACAACCCGAAATCTCTTTTCAAGAAAATATCTCTATGCCACTGCATATAGGAAATACTCTCGGAGAAACTTGGCAAGATAGCGATCAGTTTATAGCAGGATATCACATGCCTATACAACACCATGGTATACAACAAACGCCTCTCAGTAAAGCACCGTGACTTCACCAAATGAAGTCATTTCAACATTAGTAGAAAAGTGAGAGGGTTAGAACTTGCTCAAGCAAGTCAAAATCCTCTCGACTCATGCAAGCAGAAGTTCCAATCCTCCATATCACTCTGCCAAGTAGATCTCCTCACAGGAGTAGGCATGTTAGGCATGCCTCCTTAGTATCCGCAACAAACGCCAACAAGGCCTATCATCTCTAACATTATTTCTCTCCGGCCTAGTATCAAACAACCCATTACTAGACAATATCCCGTCATACTTAAAAATGTACTCCAAATTACCACAGGAGATATGTTCTCCTCTCCCACCGCTTTTGCTCAAATGCAAGGACTTCCCTATGCCCCTGCCAATGCATACGCTGCGCCATACCAACAACCCATCCCACCACCACTCCCTCAAAGAACCACCATCAATGGTCGAAAACTATGCGATAGGGACTTATTCAGAATATCTAAAGGAACCTTTAGACTTCACCATACGAAGTGTCATGCTTCCAAGACCTCTTCCCGATTTACCCAAGTACAAAGGCGAGGGAGATCCAAATGCACATATCAAAGCTTACGCTACAGCCATACGCGAACTACTCCCTTGGGATGGGGTTGTTGCTAAAATATTCCCTAAAACCTTGGAAGGCATTGCTCTCGACTGGTATTATAGAATACCTGAAGCCTCCATCCATTCATTTAAACAACTCATATCAGAGTTCATTAAGGTGTTCTACATGAACAAACCGTTGAGAACAGAATAAGGGAATTCTTGCACATCAAACAAGAACACAACGAATTTGTCGCCCATTTCATCCAGAGAGGTGGCGTACGCTTCTTTATTCTTTAGCAAGTGCTCCAAACATGGATCAGATGGAACTATGTGATTTATTCCTTCATTCTCTCAGTAGAGAGGTGAAGGAAGAAGTCCAAAAGTTCCCGCTAAGAACTTACGATGAAGTACTTGAGAGCGCTCTTCGAATAGACCAAGCAGCAATAGATAGTGGCCGTAAAACATATGGTGCAAATGGGAGGTTAATCACCCCCAATCAGAATGCTACAAATTATCCCACTACCACAAACGTTAATCAAGGACCCAAAATCCTTAACAAAAATCGGGGTGTAACAACGGATGGAGTAACCGACCAGCCCAAGAAGGTAAATGTTGTCAATACTCCATCACAAACAAACAACCAACGAAACAACAACTTTACCCCGACAATCAATACAGTGGATTTTAACCATCCACAACAACAACAACAATGGCGAAATCCTATACAAGGGCCAAAACAAAACTCATTTGGTTATCAAAACCAAAGCCAGAAACAACAAATGCAAAATTTTAATCCTAATAGGCAACAGTTTGATCAGAATTTTAGGCCACAATATACACCAAACCAACAAAACAGGAATTACAATCCCAATTCTTATTGTGGTTTCCACAAAATTTGGGGTCATGATACTAGAATGTGCCGTGACTACAATAAATTCATGCAACGTTTACGATTTAAGAACAAAGACAGCTTCTTCACATATTTTTTTAGCGAGATCCCGTGTCATCACCACTCAAACACGCTAGCGGCCAGTGCTTCCCTCGAATGCTCCCCTTAAGATCTTTAACGATCCACTCCCAAACCATGATAATAACAGACTAAATCCAACTGGGATGAACAAGGGTGCAATACCGGGAAACAATGATCACGAAGCCTCAACTTCACTAAATCCATCAGTTGCGCCACAGTTGGGAAGTCAATCGAGACCCAAGATAGTCAGTTTGGTAGAGCTAGACGCTGAGCTACCTATCGAAGCTATAACAAGAACACAAGAGTATTTCTCTCAACCAAGCCCAAGTCATCTGCCAGAAACAGATAAGAATCAGCAGATAGTAGAAAACCCATCGGTGCTTCTATGATTTAATTAGTGACCTAACAAAGACCTTCTTGCACATTTCATTTTTAGATTTACTAAAGAACTCTCCTCCTCACAGTAGCTGCTCTTTTTAGAAGCATTAGGTCTAGGTCATCTAATTAACATCACTCCACCTCCTGAAACACAAGTAAATCACGTAGATTTTGATATCCACCCTCCGGGGCAGCCGGACAAGGATGTCAAATTCATATTCGAAATAAGTAAAATGCCCACAGATGCTGAGATCGCATGCCGAGGTGATCTAGCCTTACACTTACAAGTATGGATTTATAATAACTATGTAAAACGGGAAATGGTTGATGATGGGGCCGCAGTTAACATAGTCCCTTTCTCTTTCCTCCAAAAACTAGGATATGGGGAAACAAACTGTTCCACCACTCGAAATACATTGAGAGGCTATGATAGCCTTAAAGCCACTTCGATAGGAACTATAATACTTCCGGTCACCTTAGGACCCAAAACAATCCTGACTGAGTTTTATATTATAGATCGGGAAACTAATTATAATATGATACTCTACCAATTGACCATGGATACACCGAATGAAGGCAATCTCTTCTATGTTATTTCAAGAAGTAAGATTTTTGCATCTAGAAAGGTATTTGTAGCAAAGGCGATCCAAAACCTTTCGATTTCGCACCTAGCTGATTTAAAGAAAAGACCAGTGTACACTCGAATTTGAACTTCCAACAAACCAACTTAATAAACCCACTCGACCCAAAACCACAGGAGAAGTGGTACCTACAATGGATTCAAACTATCAAAGATAGCCAAAACAACCCCAACCCCTAATGATAAAGCTAAAGAAACGGTATCATTAGGAAGTACTGCAAAAATCGTTGAGTTAATAGAATAAGATTCACCAATGTTCTTACCATTTGATTCGGTAGGCATAGGATATTCCCTAGGTGTTGGTTCCCTTCCAGCAGAGGACCTCTGTATGGTAGAAGTAGAGTGTGCAAACGCAGCAGATGCCCCAACATCTATACTCCCGACTAAGTATTGGACTCTCCATTTTGACGGAGCTAAATGCCGTTATGGAGCAGGGGTAGGTATAATTCTTACTTCGCCCGAGGAGAAAGTCCTCCCATTCGCCTTTAAGTTAAACTTTGAATGCACAAACAATGGCGCTGAGTACGAAGCCCTCCTCCTTGGCCTCACTTTAGCCAAGAGAATTGGTGTTGATAACATCAAAGTCTTAGGAAACTCATGCAATTAGTGGCAAACCAATTTTCGAGGTATACGAAACCAAATCGAACACTTGCAGCCTTTACAAAAATGTCAGTATTAAATTTAAGCAAGGCATTTAACTTCATATCCATCAAACAATCCCGCGAGAGAAAAATCTTCTTGCCGATTCAATAGCAACTTCAGCATCACGTTTTACTCCAAGCAATGAGTTAGAAGATACCCAGTTCACGGTGTCCATTCGTAATGAACCATTGATAAAAATAATGACAAATCCCCTTTCAAGCGAAAGTAAATCTACCATCCTAGACCGTATTGATAGTGATGTGGCTACCTTGGATTACTTAAACACCTATGCGGCATTACATCTCTCCTATCATATGCTAGATTTGTCCTTAATTCCACATTCGTCTTCCTATTTCGGAAATCCCATGATGGATCTCCCCTCACAAATGGAACCTAGCATATACGCAGTAGAAAATGGGGATGATTTGGATTTACCTCCAGCACCACCTGAGTTCGAAGAGGGTAACACCTCTTTGATCGAAGAGACAATCGATGTCAACATCGGGACAGATGACGAACCAAAAATCTTGAAATTAGGATCATCCTTAACCCCAGAAGAAGTGGAAATACATACGCGGATCCTCAAAGAACATCAGAAGGTGTTTGCATTTAATTATAAGGAAATGATAGGAGTTACACCCCACATTGCGGTGCACAACCTCGTCACTAAATCAGATGCAAAGCTAGTTAAGCAAAAATCAAGACCTATGAAACCTAAAGTAGCTCTCATGGTAAAGGAGGAGGTAATAAAACTCCTTCAGGTAGGATTCATCAAGCCAGTCAACTATTCCCAATGGGTATCTAACATCATTCCCGTTCTCAAGAAGAATGGAAAGATACGTATCTGCATAGATTTTCGAGACATCAACAAAGCATGTCCTAAGGACGACTTCCCGTTGCCATCTATTGATGTCATTGTTGATGCAACAGCTGGGTTTGAGCTTTTGTCTCTCATGGATGGATTCTCGGGATACAATCAAATCAGAATATCTGAGCAAGATCAAGCTAAAACCACGTTTATAACTCCTTGGGGAACCTATTGCTACGCTGTTATGCCATTCGGTCTCAAAAATGCTGGTGCTACATACCAGTGGGCTATGACATACATATTTCATGATCTAATTCATAAAATCATGGAATCTTACGTAGATGACTTATTGGCTAAAGCTAAGAAAGCGTTGGACCATCCCAAAGTACTCGCTTCATTCTTTCACGTCTAATAGAATACGGAGTCACACTAAACCCAGAGAAATGCGTCTTTGGTGTAACGGGAGGGAAGCTCCTAGGTTATATCATATCATCACGAGGGATAGATGTTGACCCAACCAAAATTCGGGCTGTCCTCGAAATGGTTCCACCTTCAGATGAATCTGGAATCAGATCATTTCTCAGAAAGCTGGGTGCAATCCGAAGATTCATCCTGACTTAAGCTTCGCCGTTCATCCAATCAACAATTTACTCAAGAAAGACTATAGCATTGATTGGACCAAAGACTGTAATGAAGCCTTTGAAGCAATTAAGCGTTTCCTATTATCACCACTTACGCTAATGCCACCTAAGCTAGATCACCGTTGATTCTATATTCACGAGCTACCAATGTCTCGCTGGCCTGTATGTTGGCCCAAGAAGATGATAACAAGAGAGAACGCGCGATTTATTTCATTAGCCGAACGCTGCTCGACTATGAAACACGCTATACACAGGTAGAATGAGAATGCCTTGCCATAGTCTTTGCTACTAAATGCCTAAGACATTATATGTTGAATCAAGAAACAAGGGTCATGGTAAAAACGGACCATTTACGGACTTTCCTCACACAAGGGTCATTGTCTAAAAAGGCTGGATGTTTTATAACCTTAATGGGAGAATTCGAATTAACATTTGTAAATCAGAAGTCAGTTAAGGGACAAATCATCATGGATTGGTTAGCTGACAACCCATTAGATGGAGGCGATTTAGTAGATTTAGACTTTCCAGATGAGCGCATACTACATCGAAGCGACCCTCTATCTCTGAGTGTCTTTGGTACACTGATATCATTAATTATATCATGGACCATACGTACCCAGAAGGAGTTACACCACAACAAAGAAGGTGGTTACGCATAATCGTAGCTAAATACATCATTATAGAGCAGGTGCTCTATCAAAAAGCATTCGATGGAATGCTCCTAAGATGTGTTGACACGGAGAAATCCAAGAAGATTCTCCATGAATCTCACAGTGGAATATGTGGAAGCCACTTCGATGGCCACGCCACTGCTCGAAAAATACACCAAATGGGCTATTTCGGCCCACTCTAGAACACGACGCGATAGAGTTTGTACACAGGTGTCATAAGTGCCAAGAATTCTCCCATGAGATCCACATGCCAAAGCACAAGCTCTCTACAACCAATTGCTACTCCATGGCCCTTTTCTACATGGGGTCTAGACTTAATAGGAAATTCTCTCCTCATCCATAGACGGCCATAATTTTATAATCACGGCCACCGAATATTTTACCAAATGGGTGGAGGCCATGCCTCTTACTACTGCACTGGTTCCGTGATCGCCAAGTTCATTTTGAACGAAATCATTTGTAGGTACGGTATCCGCAAATTATTATCTTTGATAATGGAACTTCTTGTAAGAATGAAGAGGTTCGCGAACTATGCAATAAATTTAAGATAAGGCATCATACGGCTTCCTTGTATTACCCCTGTGCCAATCGGACAGTCAAGCGAAAAACAAGACACCGAAAGCCATTCTCCTTAAAACGGTGAAAGAAAACAAACATTTGAAGTTATATCCGGCCTTGTGGCCCACCGAACCTCAATAAGAACACCAATGGGAGCAACTCCTTTCTCGCTGGTATTTGGGGCAGAAGCAGTTCTCCCACTTGAGGTCGAAATACCCAGTCTCCGCATTTCACTACAAGGGATTTTGGATGAAGACGCTTACAGAGAAGCACGTCTTTCCCAACTAGAAAGCCTAGATGAAACTAGGTTAGATGCTGAACAACAGCATAGAGCTTATGCTGACCGAATGTGCCGATAGTATAACAAGAAGGTCTATGAACGCGACATATACGAAGGTGATCTAGTTCTATAGGCTGCAGGCAATAGGATCGACAAGAAGACCGGCGAAGGAAGGAAATTTCGGCCCAAATGGTTGGGACCATACCGAGTCATGAAGGACTACGGAAATGGTGCTTACCTCTTATGTACGCTAGAAGGTGAGGAATTTGGTGAAACAATCAATTCCCTACACCTCAAGCGGTTCTACGCATAAGCAACTAGCACTACTTGTATAATTATCTACATTGCATCTTCATACACGTTTAAGATCATTTTGTCCACTTGTTTCTTACATAAATTGTGATCAAGGAATTTATTCTCAAAGAAATTCACTACAAACTCATGATGTTGTTGGCATAAATCTCTTTAATCATACCTCTCCATCTTCATATATCATCGAATCATCTCGGAATCTTTTATCAAATAAAGTCAAACATGACAAAGTCTTAACGGTAACCATACCAAGATCTGCAAGTTTATTCTCACTTTGATTTCTTCTTAGGATAGGTGTCTTGCCATGGTCATTTTCTAGAAGCTTCATGGTGTCACATCTATCCCATATAAACATCTCTTTCGAAATAAGCACATACTTGACATTTTACTCAAGAAAACAAGTCAACAAGAGATTAAACAGAAAATTTTAATTTTACATTTCCTTGCCCCACCAACCTTCGGTGATGAGCTTGCGTCTCTTACTAGTGACGTAGGGTTGGGAAAGGATGGAAATGCCCTTACTCGCCTATGCCTTGCCCACGGTGATAAACCCACGCTTCTTACTAGTAGCGTGGGGCAAAGTGTAGGGGGTCTTCTTGACAAATAAGTACAAACAATCATACGCAAACAATTCAAACTCTGAAACTTTGAGTCAAAAACAAATGAATCAGCTGTGCAAAATCCCAAAAGAATTAAAATCCTAAAAACCCAGATCTTGTCTACTATGTGGCCATCTACGGGTCTAAGTCTGGATAAACCGCAAAGCAAGTGCACTCTAAACTATGAAGTCATTCGGGTAGAGTAAGCTTGTAGCTTCCAATTTGGTTCCGCCAAAGCTTTGTCTATCTTTCATCACTATCGTTTCACCACATTTCACAACTTGCGCCCTTCTTGACTCTTGGTGATGAGCCCTCGCATCTTACTAGTTGTGTGGAGTTAGGAATGGGGCAAATTAACTGCTCATCATCTTGGTTATACTCATCACTCTGCAAAACAAACATGAGGTATCCAAATTGCTCACAGAAGCTAAGATTCAAAATCACAATATATCTACATTATCGTGTATCAGCATCATGAAACACAAAAAGAAAGCAAACATTTGCATCATCTGTTCTCCATTGCATACATTCTAAAGAGCATATAAACATACATCGTAGTATACACAAGGAAACTGGAAATAGAAAGGAAAACATGAGTGCCAAGCTTTTAATCCAAAACGAATGCATATATATAAATAATCAATGTTTATGTACAATGCCATCATGCTCTAAGCATGGTCAAAATGCTCAAAGAGCCTATGATATACAAAGAATATATAATACAAAATACACGAGAGCCAAATGGCTTCTCAATCCCTGCGAGACCCCTCCGAAGGTGCACGCCCACGCCTAGGACTCGGCTACGCCGGCGCTCTGAATGTACGGAAGGCTCAGGGTCTCGAGGGGTAGCCGTGGTCTCACCACGAGAATGGCTCCTCATGAGGCACTCAGCCGTCCTGTAGCCCGCTAACTCTATGCGGAGGGTCGACACCATCCTGGCCACATGCCAAATGGGAGCAAAGACATCGGTATGTCTACCGGCTGCTGAGGGCTCCCCGGCATCTACGGACAGCTCCGCGCGGGTCCTATCCATGGGGATCATCAGGGAATCGGTACATACCCTGTGGATCAAATCCCGCCACTTGTCAACAGTCTCTGCAAACAAAGGAGAAAACGAATTAGAAACCAAGCAAGAGGCTAAAAGATACAACAATAGCAACTAAGGAGAGCCTACATATAAACATTAAAAGGGAGAAAGGGTAACTTACTCGGATCACCAGGCCTCCAAGATGGGTCGCTGGGACCAGCACCCGCCGCGGATGCCACTGCCGACTGAGGGGCTGCTCCTGTGGCAGGAGCAACGTGTCACCCTGCAACGGACTCATCCTCTCCACCATGGCCCTGGGAGAGTGGCTCCTCTGAAACTAGAGTCACCCTCTCTGCGCTCTGCTCATCCTCTCTGCCTGCATAATGTCCTGAGTGTCATGCCACTCAGGATCACTGTCATCAGTCTCCTCCTCTGACCCTCCCTCTGTGAGCTCCTCAGAGTCGGAGTCAATATCTATGGGGTCATCGCTACTATGAGCAGGACCAGCAGCAATCTGAAGCAAAGGTGCCCGAGGCGCACCGGCTCTCCCTCTAGCGCAAACTATCCTCTTGGCTATAATGGGAACGCCAGAGCAATCACCGTCCAACCTCGGCCTCTAGGCCCCAGGCCTCGCAAAATGATCTATAAACTAGCGCCACCGGGGAAGCATGCCCGTATATGGAAGGCCAAAGCGCTAAGGAACTGGCCGAAAGGATGTACCTCCACTCGTCCCACTCGATCGATAAGTTTCCCTGTGGTGGAGCAGAGATCAGCGTAAGAGTCTCTTCACCCCATATGCCGGCCATAAGCCGGTACGGTGTCACCTCCATGTCTGCAGTAGTAAGGGAGGCAACTAGCTGATGAGGTGCTCTGAGCACCAACATGTCCGTCCATCTAGCTGCCCTCACAGCCCCAGGATCTGCCACCTCCACACCCCTGCCATAAGGGATAAAATGCTCATACACCCAACTCATGACTAGAGTTGGGTGGCTCAATGACTGTCCCTGTAAACGGACCACCCTATATAGATCATGGTAGGTGGTCCCCAGAATATCTACACCCTAGGTGTATATCCGGCCATGTCCCTCTAGCTATGCAATGATGGGAGCCCAAAGCAATATAACAATGTGTCCCCTCCTTGTCCTTGATCAATCTCGAGGCAAGGATCCCCATGATGGCCTATCGAAATACGGGGATAGGCAAAGAAGGAATGGATCGAACTCTCACCCCCTTCTTCGACCCCATGGAGATGGCTGCATCTCCCATATAAGCTGCCCACTGTGTAATCTGTGCCCGTGAGCCTGCTGTCTCTAGTGTAAGTCACCTCCCGATGATTGGGACCCCCAGAATGTGGTAGACATCCTCTAATGTGATGGTCCACTCACCACGGACCCCTGGCAGTCGGAAGGTGTTCCGATCTGCATCCCAATAAGAAAATAGGTCACAAAGGATGTGACTAGATGGTGCAACGTGGGGCACGCGTGATATGCGCAATATGCCGGCCCTCTGTAGTGTGTCCTCCTCGTCCTGTGAGAGGGCATCCAGTACCCCTGAGAGCCAATCACACACTCTCTCTCTGCTCCATCTAATGTACTCCTCTCTCGCCTGCATACACCCAAAAACACACAAAACAGAGCAAGTTAATATCCGAACAATACCGAGAGAGTCATAAAAACATGTAGAAAGGCTAAAAATATAAGTGCAACCTCAAATATTAGTTCCTTTTGCAATCTGTGCAAAACCGCCACCCTGAGCAGGGAGGCGGTTTTGTAACCGCCGCCTTAAAGGCGGTGGTCGTAGGTAACCGCCACCGAACGAACAGGCGGAGGTCATGTAACCACCGCCCTGGCCAAGGCGGCAGTCGTGGTCCGAAAACCCACGCGGTTTTTAATCTAAAAAGCCTAAAACAAGCAAAAAATGACCATTTAACCTAAAAATGGAGCCTACCCAGTAGGCGCCCCCCCTAGATGGACCTTTTAACACTAGCATTTTCAAAAATGACCCCCCCATTATAACAAATTTGGCATTTCAAATTTAAGGGGGAAAAACACAAAATTAAAGAAAACCAACTTGTGATCTAGTGGGGTGGTGTTCCGCACGTGGAGGCATGATCACAATCTCGCTGTGGACATTTTGACTCTACTCACGCAAGAAACCGTCACCGTGGGTCCCAGAGCTCAAAACAATCAAATCAACTCGCACAAATGAATAGGAAAATGGGCCCACTTTCATATATATAGCACCCTGATTTGTTTTAAAAGACTTTTTCACAGGTTTGGAGCGCTGATGGAGGTAAGTCCCTATCCCCACACGAATGGTACATTCTCATTCCCTATTATTTTAGCGTTTATTTTCCAAATTATTGTATCTATCTGCACTTGAGTTCTCCTTTTATTTTGCAGGTAGCGGGAATTTTGGATGGCGTCATTTCAACACACGGACGTGTAAGGTATAACTTCTAAACTTCCCATTTCAGACTGCCATACTCGGACCCACCGTTTTATGCCTCTTCATGGCTAAAACGCTTCTCCGAGGGGGCAATATGTACGTACCCAAAATTGTAAGGTACTGTACTACCAGAACAACGTGACAAGTTCCCCAATGATGATACAGGTCTCCTCGCAAGGTGTTCGGGATCCGGAAAAGCCCTCGGAGTATGCGTTAACATCCCGCATGCCCCGCTTAGCCCCGCGTCCTTTGTTTTCCCCTCTTTCCCTCTTTTCTTGGCCTTTTGATCTTGGTGGACAATACCGCTGCCCGAAGGGCGGCAGATCTGTGCCGCCACCTCCCGCTCGGAGCGGCGGTCCCTGCACGAATTTTTCCAGAAAGTGTTTTGATGCGACTCATGTAAAAGATCAATGTTTCACCAGCTTTCCTTGCCGACTTGGGCATGCATTTATGTTTTTGGTCCCCTGGAATAGTGTTTGGCCATTGTTTATGGTTTTTAGAGTTCAGTTTGGTTTTGATCTTTGGGTAAATGAAAGCTATAAATAAATGGTTTGTGCACAAGTGAAGGGTCTGATCTTTTGCTCTCATCCTCATTTTTTTCATAGTTCAGTCTTTTGTTCTATTTAGAGCCATAGTTTTAATTCTTTGCATGCTTATTTAGCATTGTCCAGTTGTTGGTAAGCCACATATCCAGACAGTGCAAACAAAGTGTTGTTGTTTTATCCATTCCATTGGAGTAGAATAGCTTAGGAAGCCATTAAAGTTACAGGTTTTGCTCTTCAAACAGGGTAGTTTTAGGTTCTGGTCGCTTTATGTTGCATGACTCGCAATAAAATCCCGCTAGGAATTACATAAGCCAAGCTCACGTACTCTTGTGCTATCCGTCTCCTACTCACATTTTTGATCGTATTTTGAGAAATTTGTCCTTGTCCCATATCTATTTCTATCGATGCTTTGGCATTACTGGATTTTCTCGGATCCACATGAACACGAAAGAACAAGGAGATCACATCAGGGGACAAGATCACACACACCATCGGATTCGCCACATGCTCGCGTAATCTAGGTTTTAAATTTCAAAGTTCTAGTTAGAATCATATCAAAAAGGTAGTTAATTGTTTCATTTCGATTATTTCTATTCTCGATATTTCCAGGAAGTGAGGATTGATAGTTTCTAAGAAACTATGAGTCACTCCTCACTTCGAGGTAGGATCGAGAATCTTGCAAATAGATTAGGAAAGTTATTGCATTATTTAGAATAAATCTACAAATTACACAGACAAATAACTACACTCGGTTATTTTGTTTGTTTTAAGTTGTTATTTAGTTGTTATTTCTAGATACGTTTAAAATAGTCATTTTCCTTAAACTATTAAAAATTTAAATGCAAAAATAGAAGTTATATATGTTTTAGTTTTATTTCACGTAGTTAGAATTTGCTTTATTACAGTTAGATTTTAAATTTCACTTTGTATGACAATCACGGGACCCCGGGAGCCTAGGGAATACATATTTGAGCCAATCGTGCCTCAACAAAATCTCACAAGCAATATTTGACATAGACCAAAACCTCGAATACAAGTATTCCAAACAACAACAGATTTACAACCGGTGGTTCTCAGTTGAGAGGGTTAAACATAGAAGACGACCAAGCATACACGTTTTGGTCAAATCAACCGAATTACAGATTACCCTAGATAAACATTCACATGACTGTAGAAGGGTTCAAAAGAGAACAAACCTTTGGTTGTGATCCTTTGGTCCCACAGCCAGGTGCAGGAGACACTCTCACAGACATAGATACTAGTCTAAGGATCCAGGTTGCACGAACACCTGTGAGATATTCTGAGAAAATCACGCAGTTGTTGGTCCTAAACATAGAAGCTGAGAAAGCATATGATTATTGGATACTAGGAATCAGGACTTGATTTCGTATATGACCATAACAGGACCGCAACAACCAAGAGTCTACGGTTGTGACCCACAAGTCCCACAGCCTAACGAATCCATAAGTCAATCAGATATAAACATTGGCCTACACACACTAGTATTCCAATCCACTCCACTTCCACCCATCATCATCGAACAATTGTCCTTACTAGATATAGCGGCTAACGAAGCTAGAGAATTCTGGACTAGGCCAGAGAATCATCCGTAGAGTCAATTATTTCCACCATCCACCATATGACCTTGTCTGGAGACGTACACAAAACTATCCCAGGTCATTTTCCACGTATTCCACAACCCATAGATCGAATCACGCCAGAGCTTGATATTGATTGGAGCCTTCGAGCAGTCATCCTTGCTGATCGATCTATCACACCAGTCCAAGTTAGAAGGGCTTTCTTTGCCTTAGATTCACAAATTCCATTAGTGCGTGTCGAAGACATTAGACTGCCTAACTAGTTTGTCTGCATCCCACGCATATTCCATCCCCACCGGCTATCTCGGCATGACCTCGGGAGGTCAGGTACGCGGAAGAGTTACTTGTAGATTCCCACACTCGCTTGTCGCTTTTCAAAGATACAAGAATGGTAATATCATGAAGATCCTTCCCCACAAAGAGATTTGAAAAATATACTTGTGACACCATGACGGCTACCCACAAGGCGCACCTAGAGAAATGGTATAAGAGGATGCGTGATGCATTTGGGGCTGAATAGAGGATACTCGAAAAATTTCTAGTGCTAGTGCAAGGAGAGGCTGAGTTCTCTATTTACCAACACTTTTGCATTGGCAGATTCACATTGATAGATGGGACCAAGAGCCCATGGTGTAAACTACCTTTCTCGTTCACCATGTAATATTTCCAAGTAGGGGTCAATCACTTCAAGGAGGACAAAAGACTAAGGTTTGACCTCAGCGAGGTGGACCAAGACCACCGTGAGCTGCAAAGAAAGCTATTATACCCCAAGAAGTGTGCTTATGTGGAGAAGTATGTCTCCCATGAGGTGCACATGAAAAAACCTGTAACACTACCAATTGTTGGAAGGACCGCAACAAGGGTATACTGCGGCTTAGGACCAAGTATGAGAAGGAGAATTCTTGGAGAATGATGTCTCCATCCTAGAATACCCCATCGGGAGGAAGAAGGATACGTAAAAGAAGAGGGAAAGAGAAGAAGGCACCAAGTGTGCAGATAACACAATATGTGGGCGCACAGGAGTTAGGCATGAAGCCAAGCACATATGCACAAAGGAAGAAGTCCCATTAAGGAAAAGGAAAAATCACTTGAGGAAGAGGCACTAGAGAAAGAAGAGCCTCCTACACAAGAAGAATCACCAAGGAAGGAGTCACCTGCTGAAGAATAAGAGAAGGAAGAGTCTCCTATACTAGAATCACTAGTTAGGAAGAGGTAGAAGGTAGCGTAAAAGGTGGACTCAAAAGGAACAAAGAGCCTGGAGGCCTACAGAGGCAAAAGAGATGATGATGAGCATGAAGAGGCTCATGACCATCCTATGTATGATGTGCATGACTCTGAGGATGAGGGAAATGAAGAGAAGGATGGGGAAGAGGAATGCGCTCAAGGAAAAGGGGAGAGTGAGGAAGTGAATACAAAGGATCAAAGGACCCCAAGCCTCACCAAGGAGAAGATAGAAGAGGTTGCGAAAGGGAAGTAGTGGGAATAATAAAGGATTTGGTGGAGCGGAAGTGGAGTGCAACACTAATGAAATTATCAAGAAGATAGAGGATGAGAGTGTATGAAAGGAGTATGGGAGCATGGGCAGAGATCCCAACCTAGTGGTAAGCTTTCCAAAGGTAGTGTGCACATGAGGGAAGAGTGTGGTAGTAGCACAAGAGCAAGGAATGAGTTACATCAATGATCCAAGTAAGGTAGTGCATGCGTGTTTCCAGAGTACCATGCCTAGAGATCAAATCCTTACACGGTATTCATTCTAAGAAGAAGGTGCGTACCAAGGAATGAGGAAGATGCTATCTTAGGATTTTGAGTCCCATGTGGATGAGCTCGAGTTCAAGGTCAACCAAGGAGCACTGACGAAGATACCAAAGAACAAGGGAGTAAACCACTTGATAAACACATAATGATTAATCAATGAGCAAGTATACAATGCCCTCAACAAGGTATTGGTTGAGGTTGATGCGAGACTCTTTGGAAGGAATGATAGGGTAAGGTTCCTAGAGGAAGAACTAGAGAAGAAGGAGGAACTCATTGAGAAGAGCAAGGATCTGAAGCAAGAAGAGCTAATCAACACACAATTAAGGCATAAACTAAGGAGGAGAAGGCAAAGGTGTGCGAGGTGTATAAGAAGATTGAAATGATCACAGATGCCATCACTTTGAAACACCCAGACCTAGCACCACTTGAGAATAAATATGAGTCAACCTTGTAATGCTTGGAAGAATTAACCCGCATCCTTACCATGGAGAGGTGGTTAATTTCTCTAGAATTAGTAGAAGACTCATTGAAATGCTAGGAGGAATCAAAGTAGAAGATCAGGGAGATAATGACATGATATTTTGAGCTCCTCACACTTTATACATACCACCGCATGGATGCCCGAGGTCGTGTATGATAGATAGTTGCAGACCGATAGAGATAGGGTAACAAGCATACTAGTTGCTACACATGAGGTGGTTTTGAAGGAATACTAAGAGAAGAGTAAAGGAAACATGAACGGAGAGGGATAATATGCTATTTGAGGTAGAAAAGAAGATGGAAGTGATCAAAACCCTACAAGGATCAATTAAAAATCATCTTAAGGAATTGTATCCCTAGATCACCTACACAATGAATGCACTAGATGACCTTAGAAAGAAGCTAGAAGGGATTGTAGATACGCTCAATGCTAAGGGCTATGAACTAATTTTTGAGGAGGTAAGAAATTTGGTGGGTGACCTACTTCAAAAGGTGTAGAGTGAGGTGGATACTTGGGAAAAGATCAAGGAAACAATAAGGAAGGAGTTCCCACTCCTCTTGCAGTAGTAGCAAGATCTTCAATTCCTTCATTTATTCTATTCTTCATTCTTCCATTCTTTACTTATTAATTCAATTTGTCTAGGTTCCACCATTCATTATTCTTTAAAGGAGTAGTATGTTTCGAGGATAGAGAACAAGCTTAGTGTGGGGTGATGTTGGGCCTTGAAATATTAGCTAAGTGCTAAAGGGTGCATGAGATCACGTGACCAATAAGAAGAAGGGCGTACATGGAGAAGCACACATGACAAGGGTTTAAGAAGGGTTTAGGAGAAACCAGGGCACACGCATAAGGCAATACATAGGGTCTAAGGACTTAGCCATATTCAGCATTCTTGAAGGCACTTGAGGAAAAATGTGACCCGATAAGGTTCCAACTGGAAGACTTGGTGGTCAAGGAAATAATATTCCACACATGGAATATTCTTAGAAGACATCATTGTAGAAAGTGGAGAGCTCATAATAGAATAAACATGCACCATTGAAGGACCACATGGAAACTTGACATCCGATCTACTCTTGAGAAAAGGCATGGTGGTGGGTGTTGGTGCTATAAAGAGAGATGCTTGGAAGCAAAGAAGACACACCGAGGAAGACATAGATGGAAGACATATAGTATGAGGAAAGTGAATCTCTATAGAAAATATTAGGAGGCCCTAGGAGTTGGGGTTCTCAATCGAGGATTGTAGGAATGTTATCATGTCTAAGGGATGGGTCTAGTAAAATTCTTGTAATAAAGAAAGCATAACTAGGACCTTTGATATATGGGTTAGATACCTATCTTGATACATTTGGTCTGATATGACCCTTTTGAATGTAATGTGGTTACTGAGACTATGATTAATATAAATATATGGATATGTTCTGAATATATGGTGCGGGTGCAAACCCTAGTGTTATTTCCTTATATTTTATGATAGATATGTTCTTTGTATTTCATGCCATGATGTTTCTCTTGTTATTAAATGCTTGGGTATAAGGATATGATAGCTCATGTTGTGCTTTTACATGAATATTCACTTCTCTGTAACTAATCCCCTAATAATGGAAAGACCTTCTCATAATACTCACATAAAGGAGGGGCTCAGTGCTTGCTCATGCCTTAGGTGAGAGCCCATCACCCACTGGGTGATAGGCCGACACACATGGGGTTAGAAGTTAGTAGATAGGTAAAAATGACTATAACATAAAAATGGGAATATTTGGCAAGTCTATCCACCACCACCATGATTACATTTTCCCTTTTGATTTAGGAAATCCTGTGATGAAGTCTATGGACACCTCTTCCCACCTCTGGTTAGGAATAGATAGAGGTTGTCAAAGACCCGGGGAATTAATTTTTCACCCTTATTTTGATGAAAGACCATGCATTCTACCACAAATTTTTGGACATCCCTTTTATGCCTTCGCAAAAGAAATCATGCTTGATTCAATGATAAGTCTTCAAGAAGCCAGAATGCCTCCCTCCTTGGTGAAGCATGGAGATAAGATATAACCTTATTTTTAAGGGTTGAATTCTTGCATAGGTATAATCTATATTTATACCACAAAGCATCATCACCTTTCCTATAAATTTGTTTGACATTCTTGGATCCTATTAGAGATTTTGAATAAGATTTTGTGTACATGTGTATTTTTTCCATTCAGACCTTGCATCCTTTACCCCATCATCTTGAAATATAGATATGGCACACAACAATGCCTCGACTCATTCATCCTTCTGAGATAGAGCATCAACGACTATATTATCCTTCCCTTTCTTGTATATTATCTCAAAATCATACCCCAAAATTTTTGAGACCCATTTCTATTGTTCTTCAAATGATAAACATTGCTCTAAGAAGTATTTCAAACTATCATGATCTGTCTTTACTTTGAAATGTCTACCCATTAGATATGGTCTCCATTACTTCACTGCATGAATTATGGCTAGTATTTCCTTCTCATAAAATGGTTTTGATATATTATTACCTTTGAACTGGTGGCTCTCGAAGGAAATGGTTCAACCTTGTATGAGTACTACCCTCAGACCATACCCCAAAGCATCAAATTCAACAATGAATGTTTTGGAAAAATGCGGGGGTGGCTAGAACTGGAGTAGTGCACATGTCCTCCTTCAACCTCTCAAATTACATAGTAGCTTCCTCATTCCAATAGAAATAATCATTATTCAATAAAGTTATGAGTGGTGCTGATATGCTGCCATAATTCTAAAAAAATCTACGATAATAACATATAAGTCCCAAAAATACTTGAGATTATTTAGGGTTTTGGGAACCTTCCATTCAAACATGGTTTTTAATTTTTTAGGATTCACTTTAACACCATCATAAGAGACAATGTGACCCAACTATTCAACCTCCTTGACTTCAAAAGAAAACTTAGAAGGATTTTCATAATGTTGATGTTGTTTAAGAGTTTCTAAAACCTTATTTACATGATGCGGTGTGTTCCTCCAATGTTTTACTATAGATTTCTATATCATCAAAGAACACTAAAATAAACTTCCACAAAAATGGATTAAAGATAGAATTCATCAATCTTTGAAATGTAGAGGGTGCATTTGTTAGTCGAAAAGGCATTACAAAGAACTCATAATGGTCTTTATGTGTCCTAAAGGCTATTTTATGAACATCTTCATCCTTGATTCTAATATGATGATATCCGAACGAAGATAAAGTTTTGTAAAGTAAATAGAACCATGCAAATCATCTAGAAAATCATCAATTACAGGAATATGAAACTTATCTTTACTTGTGTACTTATTGAGTTCCCCGTAATATGGACACATACGCCAATCATCATCATTTTTCTATACCATCCTTATAGGAGAAGAGTAAGCAATGACTATGATGAATAATTCCTACTTCTAACATATTTTATACTATCTTCTCAATCTCAATATTTTTCATATAGGAGTACCTATAAGGTCTGATGTTGGGTGGTTGACTCCGGTACTAGCTGGATGGCATGATCATGGTATCTTTTTGGAGGTAAACCTTTTGGAATATCTCCAAACACAATTGAGTGCCCATCTATAACTGCTTGCATATTTGATGGTATATATGTATTTGAATGATGTACTTCCAATGAAAATAGTTGTGCAACAAACCCCTTTGCACCTTTTCTAAGTAATTTTTGGATATGGTGGGAGCTCACCAACCATGGAGACTTTATTATTAATCCTTTTAGTTTAAAAGTCCTCCCTTTTGACTGAAATCGCATGAAAAATATTGGAAATTCATTTCAATGGTTCCCAAGGTGGTAAGCCACTGAACTCCTAATACATAATGTCTGATCCTCCCATGGAAATGGAATACATGGGGATATTTAGTGAGTAATATACTATGGTGAGATTAATTTTATGGAATTTTCTTGAACATTTAACAGTTTCCCCATCGAGATCATTACTTAACATTTTGGTGCTGAATAAACAAAGCGGCCTTAACGTACACACAAACTTATGCTTGATGAAGTTGTGAATATTTCCCGAATCAATCAACACTTTTACCCTCTATTTTTTAATAATCCAACCACTTTGAGGGTTTGGGGAGTGCTGATACCTAAAATTGCATGACATGATATTGTTGGCTAGGGATGTCCTAATTCCTCCTTTGGATCTACCTCTTCATCTTATTCACTCTCTTCTTCATCATTAAGCCCCTCAATGTAGAAAAAATTATTTTCAACACACTTATATCTTGGTCCATATTTGCTATCACAATTGAAACATAACCATTTGGATATCTTTTCTTCAATTTGTTGACGTGTTAGTCTAATCTGCCGAGGGAATGATCATGGAAAGGTGTTACGATCTTTGATATTAGTGAAATTTTTTCTCCTACTAGAAATAAATTTTTCCTCTACCCTACGTGCCATGATAATAGAATCTAAAACCTTATGAGGATTAAACATACACACCTCATTCTCAATGTGTTCCTTAATAGCCATAAAAATAAGTCATTTAGATTCTCTTAGTGATATTTTCCACCGCAAGGAAAGGTTATGGATTTGATGAATGTAATCCAGAATCGATCTTGTTTGTCTTAACTTTAATAATTGGCTAAAGTAATTATCGAAACACTAGAACTATACTGAAAATGATACTCTTTGGAAGACCTGCCCATGTAACATTGAGACCACTCTTTTTCCTTTGAGAAGATAACCATCGATACCAAATGAATTGGTCAAGTTCAAAATACAAGGATGCCATGGTCACCTTTTGTCTTAATGGAATATGATGTAGATTAAAGAAATTTTCCATTTGGTTAATCCAATTAAGTGGATAATTTCTATCAAAATTATGCATTTCCACTTTTGGAATCAAGTTACGAGCTTGGCAGAGTGTTTATATTTGGATTGGGCACACTCAAAGATCTACCCTGACTAGTTTGTCTATTACTTTGACATGAAGAGCCACCTTGATTGATATGAGTATGATTGAGTGGTGGATGATTTGGAATAAGATGATGACCCATTAGATTTGAATTGAATTGGTTAATGAAATCCTCAATTGTTGTCCAATATTTTCTATATCCTCTTTGCTGGACATTCTAAACTCAAGGTTTCACAGCTCAAACCCAAGTTTTCTTACCTTATGGTCCATCGAAGTAAACCCTATCCCCGAGGAATTTGTAGTTATCCCTTTGAAACTAAATCCTCAAAAATTATCTCATCCTTATCTAGGTTTTTTCTTGGAGTGATGGGATTCTTTTTTCCTCTTGTAGAAGGCCCCGCCATAATGCCCCAAAATAGTAGGATTTATGGATCAAGGTCAAAATTTAGGGTTTGGGATTTCGATATGAATTCGGCCAAATATGAAAAAAATTAAAGAAAAACTCAAATTAAATATTTATTCTCTTTCTAGAAATGTAAAGAACTTAGAAAAATTCCACAATTTTAGTTGGTAGAGAAAATTGATCAAAAACCCTAAAATTGATGTAACTTTTGCAAAATAGGTCAAAATATATTGAAATTTGGAGAGGATCTTACTTGATTGATTTCACAACACCCAAAAAATAATTGTAGAAAAATTCAGTACCAAATTGGATATACATTTAATTATTTGAAATTAACGTTTTGATGCGCTTCTATCCGAGATCAAGCTCTGATACCACTTGTAAGGAAATTACTTGGATAAATAATAATATAAAATAAGAGAAAACCAAAGAACACAAGATTGTAGATAAATGATCAAAATATGCAAGTAGAATAGATTAGCCACTTTGAGGGGGAAACCTCCAAACCATGCAATAAGACTCAAATGCTCAATATGATCCTCAAATACCACCTATTAACCTCTATATATACTCTTCCTATACTATTTCCATCACCCAAGATAACCCACTAATGATAATATAACACATATGAAAGAGATACATCATGATAAGAAGTTATGATAGTCACAATTCGACTATACACATCCAATGTAAGATATATGATTAAGGGTGCAACATTTTTATCTAATGATTTAATGAAGGGTGTCGTAGGTATATAGGGTTGATACTTATTACATGTCATTACAGGTTATGCAAGTTCTAAGAAATTAAAATTATAATCATTTCTAAGAAAGAAAACGGTAGGAGAAGTTACATAACCCAATTTTCGTGAGGATTAAAAATTTTACAGAAGGAGGTAGAATCATACCATGGTTTAATAAGAGTCATGACATGTCCTAGATAGAAGTGGTTTCCAAGATGAAGCATTTCTAGGTTAAGAAAAACTTATCTATCTAGTATCCACACCGATTTCCTTCATGTATCACTTTTCACAACTAAGCTCTTATCCCTTTGTGTCTTTTCAAGAAATCATCATATCATTTTATCATGCTTATTTGACTTATTAATGAATTATTTTGAATGTTCATGGTTAATGAATATTAATTAATTCAAAATAATATCTAAACTAATCTCTTATCACAAACACTTACATAATATATATTTGTTTATATTTCTCTTATAATTTTTAGGGTGTAAAAATATGACATGTGGCGATGACCTAGGGCACATGGTGTATGAAATGAATCTCACATCGAGTATCAATAACCAACCCATTCATTATCGGTACATTTCTTAAGGTAAATACTCAAGAAGATTAAGGTGCCAACACCCCACAAATAGAAATCATTAATAAGAGTAAGGTGCATACATATGCCCCAATAAAAGATAATCACATGCCATAATAGTGTAATCTTGGATGGTTTTCTCGGAAAGAAAAATTACAACACCAAAATCAAAAGGAATGCTTGTAAATGAATAAGTGATAAAATATTAAATGCATACAAAAAAAATATATACTTACGTTCCCGTGAGTTGGTCACAAAGCTGCTAAGTGAACCCAAATGATATAGGACTCGAGGGAAAACAATGAAAGATAAATGTGTAAAATAAGTAAGAAAACCAAAATAAAGGGAGCTCATGGGAGGGTACTAGGATAGGGTAGGAGAAGAAGGTTAGAAAGGTCCAGATAGCCCATGGGAGCTATTAAACATGTTGTAAAGTAGAATATAGGGGTATAAGGTGCATCAATAATATGTTTGTCTAATTCTATCAGAGGGGGAATAAGGTGTGTAAATAAGAGATGTATAATGTAATAAAGATAAGTGATTTTTCATTTTTTTGAAAAAAAAGGTATAATATATTGTAGAATTCCTTACAATGCCATGATTGGGACACTTCTTCTAGTAGAATTTGGTAAAGAATTAAAACATTTTATAGAATCTGGTAAAGAATTAAAACGCGTTTCAAATTTGGTTTGAAATTGATAAAAATGAGGTCTAACCTTTTAATTTTCAGTTTGCCATTAGAGAAATCAACATTTCTGATCTTTGTGAGTTAAACCTCTACTAGAAAAATAAGATTCCATGACATGAGTATGTGGAGGGGATCAAGGTGGATGATACGAATGCAGATGATGGTGTCAAGCAGTGGATATATTAATAGGTTTTGTATATAAATTAGGAAAGGGTCGATAGGTGAAAAATCAAAAAATAGTTGTTGGGTCAAATCCAAAAGGTGGATTCACCCCAAGTTGTCAAAATGTACTTGTAGATGAAATATAAGTGGGTTTGTGGTATTTTTAAATATTATTTTTATTTTCTTAGGAAATGTGTAACTAATGCTAGAAATAGGCATGTGATTGTTTTCCTAATACCATTGGTCATGATAGGACAAAAAATTGTAGTAGGGATGATGCATTATCAAACTCAACATGATTGATGCCATTAGGCATGAAGGGCCAATGCAATCGTGGAGGTATATTTTTTACTTAGCCAACACAATTAATCTATCAGGAGCTGATGCAGTAGGGAGAAGGCTTACATGACTAATGTAGTAGGTTCTAATGAAGGTTTTACTATAGGGATGAAGTTGTTTAACTAACATGACCAATGCAATAGGAAATGATGTTTTTACTTAGTTTTTTCATGTTTTGATATTTTGATCATATTTTTCTCTTCCCGAAATTGGTTGGATAAATTTTGTTTGATGTTTTGTAGCTTCAAACATGAGTCCAATGGTGGTAGACTATAGAAAACTATATGGTTATCAAGTTTATCGATGGATTATATGCCCAAGATAGGACATAACGTAGTTTCTTGGTTTTTGGGTTAATCAAGGAGATGTTAATGATATTAATGGATGAAAACCTAATTCAAATGTTGATAGGAATATAGAAGTATCATTATGATATTGTTAGTTGGAGATTTGGTGGTGATTAGGTGTTAAATTTGACGACCACTTATGTCTCCATCAAATTTTTTTAGTGATGATAATTTTCCAATATAACCCTTCAAATATACAAAAGAGTGTATTTTTATACATTGATAATAAATATTAATATATGTTTATTTATCTTTTTGAATATATATTTATGTAATTTGTGTGTGTGTGTGTGTATATATGTATATACATATACATATACATATACACACACACACACACACACACACACATATATATATATATAATCATATATATATATATATATATTATATATATATATGTATATATATATGTATATATATATACATATATATATATATAACACACACATATACACATATACACACATATATACATATACACACACATTTTTATGTTCATATTTTAAATATCTAAGTCCATGATATTTATTTAAAAAAATTGTAAGCTAAATCATATAAAAATGAGTAAACGAATGTCAAATTAACCCATACGATGATTTTTATTTAATTTAAATGGAATTAAGCCTTAATTTCATAGTAAACCTGTAACTAATGATATACAAGTGATAGAATGCAATAAGAATAAGCATACAATGATATGAAACCCTAAGAGAGAGAAGGTGACTTAGCTGATTTCGAGTGATCTGGAAGTGATTTGAGATGAGAAACTATTGGAATAGACTGGAAAGAGTGTCATTAAGGATCATCAAGGGTTATCGAATTTAGAACCACACAAGACAAGACCACCCATGGGATGACAGGAGAAGTCGAGCGTTAGTGAGTGATTTGGGCACTAGTTTCCACTCAGATACTTAGGTTTTGGCCTTTTCTGGGTTGGAAGAGCTTCGTTGTTGATCCTCTTTTGTTGCTATGGTTTTTATTCAATATCACTTGTCTTACATGTAACCTAAAAATAGGTAACTAGCTGCACATTCTCACAAACCACATCAAACCTAATAAATAAGGTGTAAAATGGGGAGCTCTCGAATGACTCAAAGTGGTCACCGAAGAGTGATCTTATGACCGAGTGCTGCACTACATCTCATAATCCATGTAGTTCTTTGTGTATGTGTGTGTAATGATGCCCTAGGTTTCCCTTGTGCAAGTTGCACTATGATAGTGGGCTAGATCTAGATTGCTCCAAGTATGCAAATGTGTGAGATGGAATAAAATGAACTTCCCCTCCTATGTTGTGTATGTAGAGTGATGTAACCATTGTCCCTTATATGGATGTGCTAGATGTGTCCTTGTAATGATTTTGTTCCTTGATGCAAGCTTAGGTGATGATAGATAATGCTTGGCCCCTTATTTGAGAGTAATAACTAAGTATATATATGATTCCCTTGTTTGAATTTTGTAATTGACAACTGAAAGGCCAACCCAAAGTACTAAAAGATGCCCAAGAAGTAAAAGAGACCAAAAGGGTAAGAAAAGGATAGAGAGGGTCAGGAGCACCTAGGAGGGACATGAGCACATGGGAACTTCTATCCTAGCTAGGTGTTAGTGTTTGAGGCCATAAAAGATAAATAATTTAAGTTTTGACAAAGTTGTAAGATGTGTAAGGCCAATAAGAATACAAAGATAAAGTAAAGGGCCCAAAAGGATCCGCCAACCACTCGTTTGCTTGCTTAGGAATCATGTATACATTAGTATGCTTTAGGACCTATAAATGTACCCAAGTGCATAGATTTTTTGTCTACATTTTCCCTCACTTTATGATGTTAAGTGAATACTCGATAGCATAAAGTATATAGAAGATACATACCTTCTAATCTGTAGAGAAGAATGATTTTGATAGTGTTTTGAGTAGAAAAATGAAGTGTGAGGACTAGGAAGGGGAGGTAGACCCTAGGGGTGAAGTGTATGCGTAGTAACATCTTGCTGGAACCCGTGTTTACTAATGTGAGCTACTTCTTGTTATGTATTAAGGATAGACTGTAAAAGAAGAGTGAGAAATTAGGCAAATTTCTGTATATGAAAAATTAGAGTAATGTATGTATAAGTAAGTAAAAAGTGTGTAAAGGAAAGAGTGCACCTGATGTGTAAGAGAGTATGAGATATAAAATTTTCATGTTTACTTGGAGTTGCTAGATTTGAATGTCTTGTTGCTGATGGTGAGGTTTTTGGGAAATCTCATGCCAAGAGTGAGTTTTTTGGGCGATCTCACGCCAAGAGTGAGTTTTTGGGAGATCTCACACTAAGAGAAGAGTGTTGGGGAGATAGGTATGTTTTTCTCTCCTTCCATGACACTTCCCAAATAAGCACCACTGTAGATGACACATCCCTGATTTGTAACATGTTGTAACCTTTTGTAACTGAATTGTAACTTGATTGACTAAATTTTGTAACTGGAGGAAAGTTATTGATATTGGATAATTATATCTGTAACCTATGCTAAAGTGAGAAATTGACTATTTTTACCTAGGACACAAACACCCAGGGGGACACAAACATCCGCCACTTATCTCTACTACTAGGTGCTAATGTGTACTCTGTGTTTTGGGTCCAAGTATTTTGAACCAATCAGAACTATGTGTTTATGCCAATTTCGTATTCTACTAATTTGTTCTAGAGATTTGAGCTCCGTAAGGGTGATTTGTTCACCCAATAGATGCCCCCATTGTTTGGGGTGCATGCAATGACTGTAGGAGAATGTGGTCTAAAGGAGAGGACCCGATACTGATATACATATTTGAGAGTGGATACTTGCAGGGGGTAGGGGATGTGCATGGTAGAAACCAAGGCACATGCAAACAAGATAGTCTAGAAATAATTTTTAGTATAAAAGATAAAGAATACAATGAAATGAATGTAACAAGAAACTACAAAGAAAAGAAGTACCACTAAAATTGGGTTGCATAAATGGTACATCACTCACAATGTCACAATACAATTGGGCTGAAGAGACCATAAGAAAAAAATGAGCAAGCATGACATAGGGCATATCCTATAAAAAGTAGCAAACAATAACCGATAAAAAGTGATAGATAACCATGGTTTTATAGATTCTATAAGGAAAATGCTACACAAAAATCACTGTTAGTATGTTATATGGATAAGTAGTATGTCAAAGCATGTATATATCAGTGAAAATTAAGTGATAGTGAGTAGAAGTAGTATGTATTGAAATAATAGGACATGTGATGTGTAGAGTATGAGAGTGGAAAAAGGTAGATGCCCCTAGGAGCCTTAGTGGGACTGGTAAAGAGAAACGTTGAACATCATGCATTGTGTAAGAATATGTAAAGGTCTTGCATTTACCTCAAGATACCAAGTGAACATGCATGTGTATATAGAAAAAGATAATGACATACTAAGTATCCAACTAGCATAAGAAACAAATTACATAACATGTAAGTACTATAATCTAACAAGAGTAAATACGACCAAGATGTGATGATGTTGTGGGAATGTGATGATGTGCCATGATATGTAAGATGTAAAGATGGTAGGAGAAACATTAACCCCAGTAGATGTGCGTGAGATGAGGTTTATTTATGAATGATCCCTCAATAGTCAAGTATGAACTATATAACATGAGTGCATCATTGGGTAATGAATGTAGAGTATGTGTGAAAATGATAGGAAAGATAGACATGAAGCACAAATATTGAGAATTAGAGAGATTAACCAAAATTCCATAAGTGAGGTTCATTTATGAATTGTGCCCTCAAAAGTGAATTATAAACCATGGAACTAGAGTGTGTCATTAGGTAATGAATGTAAAATATGTGTGACAATGCTTGGAAAGATAGACATGAAGCACAAAGTGTGAAAAGTAGAGAGAGAGAGAGAGTAACCAGAATGCAACAAGTGAGGTTCATTTATGAATTGTTCCCTCAATAGTAAAGTATGAACCATGGAACTAGAGTGCGTAATGGATAATGAATCTAAAGTATGCATTTTGAGAGTAGATGCTAGAAAATATTTATTGTGAAACACGAAGCATGAAGTGTAGCAAGTGAACTAAGAGTAAACAATAGAGACATTGAATGTTGATGAAGGGTGGGGGAGAAGTGTGATTAAGCCAAGTGTGTGTATCATGAGATACTAGAAAATAGATGTGATCATTGTGAGAAAGAATAACCAGAGTATGTATAGTACACAAAATGATGTATACCATATATATGTAGTAACATGTGTATAATAAATAGAATGATCCATTAATAAGAATGAGTAGTATGGATATGAAACCGCTGATTAGAATGGGGGAGTTTGATGCCCCCAAGTGTGCAAGTGATGGAGATCTATACAATGATGTGAGAGAGACCAAACTAATAAGCATTATCTTGATAAAAAGAGGAATTATATGTTTAATTAGAGGAGGTTGGTGAGGAATCTCAACTTGTGGCAAGGGAATTGGTGGTTTTGATTTGAATGTTGGTTGCATATGTGGGATTGGTAACATTGTAGATGACTTACTAGGAGGAGGTGATGGGGTAGATACTTCTAAAGGTGGTATGATACTAGGTTGGATAGGTGGCTCTTGAATTACTGGAGAAGGAACATTAGTAATTATGGCGTGATGCTCACTAGACATAGAGGGATTAGATTTGGGAGCCCATTGGGGATTAGTAATTAGAGATGAGCATGTAGCAGAATGTTGTGTAGTAAATGAAATAAAGCCTTGATGCTCAAGTTTACCAATTCTTTGTTCTAAAGCATAGCAATCATTATCATGATGTCCATTAATTCTATGATAATTGTAAAATGGGTGACCTAAATCGACTACACAATTTTAACACTAAAATTGTACTTCTTATCCTATTTTCTATCATTTGGTTATAATTAGCATCTTTCTCACTAATTAGCTAACACTTTTCATCTCGGTCAATTAACGACACTTCGTTAATTAACTAGTCTCCCCCTTCATTCTAGATACAAATTAACACTACTTTGTTAGTTATAATCCTATTCTAATTAATTAATTAATTGACCAATATTGATTAATTAATCCTCTAAATGAGAATTTACCCTCTTATTGGGTCATTCCCCTTCTCTAATCCTTCAAAATCCATCAAATTCTCTCCAATTGGATTTTACAAGCCTAACTTGGTCTATTAATCAATCTAATTGATTAATTTAAATCACACCCAACTCACTTAAGTTGGAAATTATAATTAACCTTCCCTAATCATACTTAACCATTTCTAAGCATGATTATCACTTTCTAATCTAAAAATTTATTTTATCTCACATTCATAAGAATGAAAGTTTCTCCAATTTGGAAAACTATATAAAGAACCTTACCCCCTCCCTTCCAAGTTTACACCTTGACACCATGTCCTTGTAAGACATCTGCATATGATAAGAGCATTTCTTAATTAGAAATATTATTGATCTAACAACCCTTTTCCATTTCTACTTGGCTAAGAGTAGTAAGAGAAGAACCAAAAATGGAAATTAAGCCATATTGGTGAGATCTCTTCCTCTTCCTTGGAGAAATATTTTGATCACATGTGGCTACATATGGCTTGCTAAAGGAAGTATCTACAATCCAAATCCCATAAAAAAAAAAAGGATTGGCTTGCATTTCATGTTTTTAATATTGATGCATTAGTTTAAGCTTTCCCTTTTAATGGCTTTATCTTGATGTTTATGTTGAACTAGCTTAGTTATTGAATCTACTTGGTGTTAGGTTCTAGTAATTAGCTTAGCTTATTTATCATGCATACATATGACATGCATGGTGGAAGACACCTTTGTCTCACGCACATCTAGTTTTGTTGAGTTTCATTTTTAGCATGCTAACCCTCTCTTTTTGCATATTTTTAATTAACTAATGTTTCTTAACATTTTGTGTTGAGTTTGCATGTGTTAAGTGTCTCTTGCAGGTGAGAAGGAGGTAAAGTGCTGCTAAAATTGGATCTCATAATCCAAAACCAATATTTTAAATTATTTTTGAATTTTTTTCCATTTTTTTGAAGAATCACATATTGTCTGTGCTATATCATTAATGTTGTATGCGTTAGCATTAACACTATCTCGCACTGTATTAAACCTCACACACTAACATTGGATTGTACACACTAGTGTTAATATTGCATGAACTATCATGATGCTTCACGAGCTACCATCTGCTATTCTTGTGTAAGCATTATCTGGATCTATGCTAGTGTTATGTTATTCTTTGTCTTGTGCGTAAAGTATTCACGTGTTGACATTAACACTAACGTGTTTATGTCTTCCTACATGTACTAGCATCGTGATTCATGTGCTAGCGTAGCCTCTACACGTGCTTGCGTATTCTATCTACCAACACATTTTTCCTATTTGCACTAGTGTTATTATGCATGACTAGGGTATTTCTCCATGTGTTAGCATTATGTGTCATTTTGACTTGAATTTAGAGATTTATAGAATCTAAATGTTGGTTTCCATGTTATTTTTATAGGTTTTTTGACTTTGAACTTGCATGTTTTAATTAAAAATCATATTTATAACATAAATGCTTTGATTTAGTTTTGTTTTCCATTTCTTAAAGTAGGAGAAAATGTCACATATGCTCTTCTCTTGCGCTTTTAAGTGACCTTGAGAATAAAAATGATCTAGATCCTCATTCTAACATTTTGATTTATATGGATAAAACTAACCATTTTAATTGTCATTTAAAAATCAAAATTTAAAAGCATTTACTCATTTTGAGTTATGTTTTCCCCATTTCTACTTAGTTGTATTCAACACCATGTATGCTCTTCTCTTGCACTTTTGAGTGACCTTGAGAATCAAAAAAAACCACGATCCTATTTTTACATGGAAAAACTACTAATCATTTAGATGTAGGACCAAATCGCTTGTCAAAGACAAAATCAAAACAAATACTGATACACTGTGTGTAGGTTGTCAATGGTGTGTAAAACAAATTAAGATAAAGATAAAATACACACCATTCACTCACACTGTATTTGCAGGTGTGAATGAGAATGTTATTGCCCAATTGATTTAAGTGAGGGAAGTATCTTGGCATAATCCATAAAACTCATTATGATGATTACCACAAGAACCCCAAAGTAGTCAACACATTGAGGGAACTGGTTGACAAAATGGGAAGTGCCCCATCACCTACTTGACTAGAAAAACTCATGAGGAGTGCTAAAAGTTGTCTCGTATGAGGCCTCGTTCATTAATTTGATTTTGGGGTAATGGTCCTTTGTCTAGAATTTATTCTAAAAAGATGCACCTCTCTTAGAAAATATATTGACAAGTGTTGAGAACAAAATCCTAGGGAGCCATTTGGCATTGGGGCCAATTTACCATACCTTATTTATGAATTAAATGATCCATTAAAAAAAAGAATTCCTAGAGTTGTAACATTTTTTTCGAACAAGGAAAGAGTCCATTAAAGTTACACCTCATATCTTTCATCATGAATCGTACTTATCAAGAACTCCTCAAAGTTAAAACCTTATTATTCGAATAAAGAGAAACTCTACCAAAGTTGTGCTGTATAATTTTCACCACCACTCATACATTCCCTTGTTATTTTGGCATTATTTAGTTAAAAAAGAGCAATTTGAAGTGTTGCTAAAATTGTATCAACTACTTTTTGTACCCACTTAAATATGTTTTTCCTTAAAAGCAAGATTTAAGTGTTGAAAGTGTGTTGGTACGTATTCATATTTTGGTGGTAGTCTTAAACCAATATTGGGACATTTCACCCCTAGGATAGTTTCCTTTTGTGGTCATTATGTTGCTCACATTGTACCAATCCCTTTTTGATACTTACATCTTGTTTCCTTGAAACTTGATCTAAGTATTGACATTGTATTGTTACGCTGCTCGCATTATATCGACCCATTTTTGGTACTTAGACCTTGTTTTTCCTAAAAATTGAGTTAAGTGTTGACAATGTGTCACATTACGTTGTCCACATTGGCATAGATTTATCTAGAGGTTCCTTGTTGTATATCTTTGACACTTAGAGATTTATTACTTGGTAGTTGTTACACAATCCATATTAGCATAAATCTCTTTAGGTACTCCTTGATTATATAGCTTTGTATACTTTGAGATTTATCACTTCATCATCGTTACACTTCCCATTTTACCTTATATTTCTTGTGATGTTTACAGGACATTTGAGTATATTTGTAAAAAGATTTGTGAGTCATGACACCTGAAACTTAGGAAGGTCATAGGAAGTATGATTCTAATCCCCTTAAAAATCCTATGTTTTCCTCTTCCGAGGAGGAATAAGAGCTTGTTGACCATAGTGATATTGAGAAAGAGATACCTCAAAATCCCTTTACAAACACCTCCGCTCATGAAGACAACTATTTATTTTAAAACAAGGACCAAGTATTATTGCATCTTGTTGAGTGAAGGGCTAGATTGCCCTCTAATTTTGATCCTAGTTTCCTTCCTCACTTGATCGAACGAAGAGTAAAACTCCTCCTCCACCTCTTAGGATGAAGGAGAAAATTTCAAATTGTGAACATGAATCCATGTTTGGTCATCCAAGAGATCATGGCGAGGACATAAATATGTCTCCAACTAGAACTCATCATCATATACCCTTTGATAGAATGAATCCCTTTGATAAAAAAGGATGAAATCCCCATACATGAGGAAGTAGCACAGAGCCTCATAAAGGAGACACCACTATGCAATGACAACTGGAAACCCTTAGTCATAAAATATCAAAGTTAGCTTCTCATGTCCATCAAGACATTGGTAGAGATCCTAGGACCGAAAAACCTAGAGTCACTTATGCTAAAAGCTATATTGAAAACCACGGTGGCAAAGCCTCCAAATCTAACCACACTTATATACATGCCATGCCATCGCATGGCTAAATTTTTGACCAAGAATGATAGTCTATGAAATATGACCTCATTGGTTTATGATAAGGAATATCAGTTTGAAGAACTATGTCCTCACCCTTTCGACCAGAAATGTTGCATACTCCTTTCCCACCAAGCTTCGATTGTCTAAATTTGATAAATATAGGGAAAATGTAATCTTTGTCATCAAATCAAAGAATTATTCATGGATTACCAAGAATTTTCATACAATGATAATTACCTCATTCACTTATTCCTATGGAGTCTTGGAGGCTAGACACTTAATGGTTTCTTCATCTCCCCAAAGGGTCTATTTCTACCTTTGAAGACTTAGTTGAGAAGTTTTTTTTTGTCATTTTTCATTTAACATGGAAAGTGATATAAAGATGATATACCTTTGTAACAAAAACAAAGAAACAATGAAATATTCTCCACATTCCTTCAAATATGGTGTGGGCCAGCTATCCTCTTCCCTTGTTCCATCCCTAAGAAATAGCCATCCAAATAGGAAAACCAACTTCTTATAAAGTAGGAAGTATCTTCATGCCCAACCTACACCATGAGATAGCCTTTCACTTGAAAATGCATTGTGTTGGCACATTCATGGTTTTAAACAAAGTCATAAAAGACAGAACCCTTCTGGATCCTCCCGCAAACCCTTCAAGATCGAAGTCGGGAGGTCATAAAAAAGGGTAGTCAAATTGAAAATTCTTTACTTGCTAAAGGGGTTTTGAAACCCTTTTAAAGAGATAATTATGACTCAAAACCTAATGAAAAATCTAAATTATTTAACAAGAACAAAAATGTTGTAGGGGATGGGATCACCGATTTCAAACACATACAAATAGTTCAAATCACACCACATTTGAAACTCACGCATGTGATGTCTAAATCCATAGTCAAACATAGGGAATACACTCCACTCATGAGTCACTATACATTATCCTAAAGGAACTGAATTTGACCAAAATGGTCACATTCCCCATCACTAAGAATTTTTCCAATGAAGTATCTAAACCATCGTGGTACAAAGACCATGGGTATTGTGAATATCATCGAATTAAAGGTCATGCTATAGATAGGTGTATGAAGCTTAAAAATTCATTCAAGATCTTCTAGATCGAGGATACATTGAGCTTAACACACAAGGCTCCAAAAATCAAACAATCATTGGGAATCTAAAAGGAATTGTTAATGCAAAAGCACAACACCCCGGATGATTTATGGATCTACTTTTCAATTGTGAAAGGCGTAATCATCTAGTGTGATTGCATAACATGGGACCATCTCTCAAGATGTGGGACTTACGGACTTGAGATGGCCCTCCGTGAGAAATCCACTTCTTCTTCCTAATCCTAATGCTAAACTACTCCTAAGGAAGGAAATGTGACTATCTACTCCTAATCTAACAATTCCAAGGGACCAAGGAGAGAGAGAGAGAGATCATGAAAATAAAGAAATCCTACACTACAGAGGTGATAACACCAAGAAAAGGGAAGTGTTGATCACAATCTCAACTACCTAAAGTGGAGAGAGGTGAGCAGAGGAGAGGGTGGACAAGATGCACCATAGACCAAAGATAGATTTCACACAGAAAACCAATTCAAAACCCATTAAACACAACTCCTAGGACCTGCAACAAACATCAGAATAATATATACAATTACAAAGTATACCAATGATGAGAGGTAAGGAGAGATGATAAAATAAGCAAAGGATGGACAGATGCATCACAAAACATAATTTATTGCTCCAAAAGTTCACACAGTACATTATTAGGGGCAAGAGGCAAGAAAATGCCATTACAAAGCCGTGAAAGGAGGTTTAAACTCCATTTTGACTTTGAGGAAGAAAAGAAGAGGGGGGAGAGGAGAAGAATGAACAACAAATTTTACAATGAATACATAGGGCCTCGTATTTATAGATTCGAGAGAGAGAAGAAAGAGAGAGGGAGAAGCAAGGAAAAGTAGGTTGAAACTCAACCATCTTCTGATCAAGGATACATGCTTCGATAAAATTTTCCTCAAATCTATCTTTACCGCATCAATCCTTGGTTTTGGCACCTTCAAGGAAGAGGAAACATCAAGATGTGGGAAACTCGAGATTGAATCGATCTAGTTGTTGAGACAGATGGATCCAATTCCAAGGGACCAAGGAGAGAGAGAGAGAGAGCGTACATTGAAGGATAACACCAAGACGCTTTCCTCCATCTAAACGGTTGGTGAGGCCGAGATCTTTCCAATGACATTAGATTTGCAATATTTAAAGGAGCCCCGAGCCAAAAAAAGATATGCCCTTCAGGAATTTTGTATCGGGTCCATACGAATGGATGGGGAAAATAGTTTGAAAATGGATCCCCTTTTGATATGGGACATGTGGCACCCTTTTAGATCCTACATTGAAGGCCCGAAAAAAATTGGACTTGCAGGTTCAAAATTTATCTTTTCCCCTTTGATATGGGACATGTGGCAGAGAAAACACATAACTCAAAATACTCCCGCAGCCTCGAAGCTCCGCTTGGACACGTGGCACCCTTTTGTTGGCTGGGGAATGTGCTTCACCTTTTGTCTTTATGCCTCCGCTTTGGCTTTGACTCGGGCTCAAATGCTGACCTTTTCCCCTTTTTTATTTTAGAGCCTACCAAATAGATTTAAGACATAAATTCATGCAACAAAGCCATTTCTTCTTTCTTTCTTTCGCACAAGGTCATGGCGATCCAATATTTTTCCTGGGGGAAAAATATGGATAAAAAAACCATTCCCTAAACATAAGAATATAGAAAAGAAGCGATTGAGTTCGAGTCCTCTCAAGGAAAGAGTACCAACCATGTTGTTGGCCAAACCTCCAATCCTTTGACTCTCTTATTGGCTATGTCCATCCCATCAACACCCACATCCATACCATTAGAATCAAATCTCAGGAGTGTGTTGTTACAACACGATGCACTCATCTTATTCTCCCAGTACGCCCTCTGTCTACTCCTTCAGATTGTCATTACGATCTCTTAGAAAACTTGAGAACAAAACCACTAAGATTTCTATCTTGGATCTTCTTAAGATATATAATTTTCATAAGGATATCCTCTATAAGGCCCTCCATGAGTTAAGAGTTCATTCGACATCAACACTTCATGATTTCAAGCCTTGGTTGTGCAAATCAATCCATACGAGCATATCATTTTAGCCAAAATGAGATTCCATTGGATAATTATACACACAACTTGCCCCTATATATAAGTGATCATTACTCGTAAGAAGATCAAAAGGGTGCTTGTGGAAAATGGATCTGTCTTAACATTTACATGGTAAAAGTTGTGAAACAATTGGGACACACTACAGATGAGATAGAACTTGATGTGATCACTATCAAGGCATACAAAAATGCAAAATGTAAATCATATAGAACCATTACATTGCCTATGGAAGCTGGTCCTATCACGCATGCTATAAGATTCCATTTCATTAAATTAGATATTCCTTATAACATTCTCCTCGGTCACCCATGGATCCATGCCATGTAGGCCATCCCTTCAATTTTCATCAATGCATCAAGATCCATTTCAAGGACAAGAACTTACCATTCCTGGTGACCCACAACCATTTTCTCATTACAAAGCATTACCTGGTTATTATCGGGATATATATGAGTGTCCTTCCACTAAGTTAGTCATTGAATTATAATCGAATCCTCGCTTCTCACATAGATCTAGATACACTTCAACCACATGAAGGTGGTACTTCCACCTCTATATCCCCATTTGCTTCATGGGAAATGAAAATCCTTCATACCGGCTGTGGAGAATATGACCTTCAACAAGATCTGCTTATGTCTAATCTTCCATTGTCTCCTAAAACATGTGGTAGGCCTAACTTCTGACCACAAAGAGATCAAGTACCTGACACTCTTGATAAATTTACCAATGGTGGTCTCTTAGCTGATGAAATATTGGGAAGTACTTCTACATACCAATATCTGATGAAAGGATGGCCTCTTGCTATCAATCCCCTGAATATGTCATCCCTAACAAGATGATGTATGCCATGGGATATCAAGGATATGGATGTGGCATCAATGAACAAGTCCTATAGAACATCTTCGAATGCATGAGAAGATGAAAAGATAAAACATCGTATTTGACCATACGATTCTCCTTCTATAGAAGTCAACGCCACCTCTTCTAAATGTGAGGATAGATCTTCTGGTTACAAAAGCAAAACAAATTCCTTTTGTAGTCTTTACGAAGACCTTTCCTCCATGAACCTGTTTCGATACGACTATTATTCATCAATCCCTCATTAATTGGGAATAATAATGACACATACCCATCGATTTTGTTTAGAATCAGGAAGCTATTAGAGAATTCATGGGGATTTGTGGTGATATTCCTATTGAGGATCATAAGAAAGCTTTCTTTATTGACCTTGATGCCTATGCCTAATTTGGTAAGGAAGTTAATTTTTTCGGTCAACCAAGGTAAATGAGGTAGAAATATATTCAAGTAAGCCAAATAATAAGAAATAATAGTCCTATAGTGAAAAAATCTTTGACACACTTGCGAATAAACAACATAAAAAATCTACTATGGATAATCTTAACAAAAACCTCCTAGAAACACCGATAGAAGAAGAGCTCAAAATCCCTTCGATCCTACACATATGGAAGATGGTTCTCTGTTACTAGTTGAGGATACTATTCACGTCAACATTGGTACCAAGAAGATCCTAAAATCATCAAACTTGGGGCTTCTCTTTCAAAGCATAGGAACAAAAAACCTTTATGATCCTCCTTATAGAATTAATGGATGTCTTTGCTTGGTATTATGTAGACATGCGAGGCTTGGATCCTTCTTTAGTGGTGCACAATATAGTTGTGGATGAATTTGCCATGCCTATAAATTTTTTTAAAAAAACACATCCACACATTGCTCTTTTGGTCAAAGAAGATCTGGAGAAATTGTTAGCTATTGGTTTTATCAGACCTATTGACTATTTAGAGTGGATCTCCAACATAGTCCTTGTTCGAAAAAATCCAATAGGTATCGAATATGGAAAAATTTGTGGGACACTAACAAAGTATGTCCTAAAGATGACTTTCCTCTTCCAAATATCGACATGATCTTTGATTCTACTAATGGTCATGAAATTCGAGATAAAAATTATGGAAGAGGACCAACACAAAAATAATTTCACTACCCCTTGGGGTACATTTTGCTATCAAGTCATGCTATTTGGCCTCAATAATGTAGGTGCAACATATCAACGAGCTATGAATGTCATCTTCCATGACATGTTACATGATATTATGGAGGATTATGTTGATGATATCCTGAGGAAAATATAAGACTATATCAGAACATCTAGACATCCTATGTCGTATCTTTTAATGTTTGAGGGATTATAAGGTCAAGATTAATCCAAAGAAACATGTCTTTGGCGTGATTTTAGGTAAGCTATTAGGATTTATCATTTATAGGAGAGGAATTGAAGTGGACTCGAGAAAATGTCATTGCCATTACATAAATACCTCCTCCCAAGAATTTCGAGTAGGCTGCGTAGCTTGTAGGGCAAGATACAAGCCATCTGCAAATTTATCTCCTAGCTCATAGATAAATTCCATTCCTTCACACATCTTCTTAAGATGATACCTTATCCACACATTGATCTCTTATGAGCTCAAATATACAAAAATTGAAAAAGTATACTTGGCTGTTGTTTTTTCCTTTCAAAACTCTTCCATTACCTTATAAACAACAAAACCAAGCTTATATCTAAATTTGACCCACTCAAATATCTCTTATCGGAACCTGATCATTGAGAGGATGGATAATTGGATCATATTTCTTAGCAAATTTGATATTGATTATGTAAACAAAAGGAATTCAAATGACAAGTGTTTGTTAATCTCTGATTGAAGCACCACTACGAGGAACATAACAATTGAGTCTTGATTTTTCGAGGCTTCTATTTTGTATATTTAAGACTCTTATACCTAAAAATATATTTTGATGGGTCATTCACATTTAATGGCTTGGGGGTAGGTGTTGTTATTATCACCCCATAGGTGATTTTATCCCTCAAGATTTTAGGATTGATTTTCTATGTACCAATAATATTTTTGAGTATGAAGCTCTCATTGTAGGATTGAAAGTCACTATAAAATGGAATATCAAACAATTTAAGGTTATAGGTGACTCACATCTAATCATTAAACATGTTAATGATGAATACAAGGTCAAGGATGAGAATTTCATTCCATATAAACGGATGGTAGAAACTCGAAGGAATACTTTGTTCAAATTACCTTTCAACAGTCCTAATAGCATATAACTAATCAATGGATGCTATGGATACCATTGGATCTTTGCTATGATTATCTTTGGATACTAGGGAATTTCAGTTCCTTATAGATCATCTAATAGTGGGAACGCATATGAAATGCCATAATTGTGTTTGGTATGTGAAGTTGTTGGTCCCTTTTCTCTATGGTACATTGAAATTTTCAATTACTTATAAGACGATACCTTATCTCATGAAATATTCCAATCCCAAAAAAATCCTTTATCCAATGAATAGTATGTTATAACCTACTTGGGGGAACTCTCTATCTTTGAGGCTACGATAAGACTCTATTATGCTGTCTTAATTATGAGGAAGCTATCTAAGAAACTAAAGAGGTGAATGAAGGAATCTATAGTGCTCACACTAGTGGTATGGTCCTCACAAAGAGGATTTTGTGTATTCAAATACTATTAGCCTACTATGGAGATATATTGTCAATATGTAAAGAAAGGTCTACTATGTAAAAATCATGGTAATATCATACATGATCCATCTCAATATTTGCAACCTATCACTACACCATGACCATTTTCAAAATGGGGACTCAATCTCATAGGGAAGCTCACACCAACTTATTCTCGATGGCCATAAGCACATTATCAATGCCATTGAATACTTTACCAAATGGGTGGAGGCTGTTCCTCTCACCTATGTCACTAGTGTTCAGATATCTAAGTTCATCATGAATCATATCATTTTCCGCTATGACATCCCTTCTGCCATTATATCTGATAATGGTAAATCATTCAAGAATAAACAAGTGAAGGCACTATGCCAACACTTTAAAATTCACCAAAAGTGGTCTACCCCTTATTACCCTCAAGGTAATGGGAAAGTTGAGGCCTCTAATAAAACTCTTGTTCGGATCATGGAGAAAATGGTTGGTAAAACCGACCGTAATTGACACCTTTAAATCCATTCTTCCCTTTGGGCCTATCACAATTCCATCCACACACCTACATGTGCAAACCCATACTACCTTGTATTTGGAATTGAATCCATTACCCCCTTGAGATTGAGCTTCACTCTTTGTGGATCTCCTTGCAATATTTTATAAATAATGATGATGATTATAGAGTGGATAAACTAGCAGAGATATAACTAATTGATGAAAAATTCCTCCATGCTTTGGATCACCTCAAAGTATATCAGAACCAAGTTCACAAGAGCTATAAAAATTACATCATCCCTCATGAATTCAATGTGGGAGACCTTTTCCTTAAAGAGAATCAGTTCAATACCATTAAGGAACATGAAAAGAAAGGTAAATTTGAGCCAAACTAGTTAGAGTTGTAAATTATGGTGGATAAATTTTTTTAGGTGCTTATAAAATTTCCTATCCTGATGGTGATGAGCTTTAGAAACCATGAATTCCATGCATCTAAAACACTTTCTAGTCTAATCATGATGACCTATCCAAATGTCAAAATAGTTAAAAAAAAACCAATCAAAAAAGTAAAGAGAAATCAATTTGTCCAAGTGTGAAAACCACACAATTGTGGCACTTTGGACAAGTCCTTTGGTGAAAACTAGTTTTCGACACCATAGGAGGATTATGTTGTTCACAAGCACCTCATCTTTGGGGCATGGTCACTTCTTCCTAGCTTCCCCATTATCGTTTGTGTGCTATACTATTGAACCTATCACTCTTGGACTTGTTTCGGTTGATCCTCTTCTTGTATATATGCACAATATTTTCCCTTGTATATTCTCACCTCTCATTGGGGAATCTTGGTGCTTGGTTATTCCTGTACATAGTTTTGGTAAATATCAAAATCCACAAACCTTTGAAAATCCTAAACATTTAAAAATCATAAAATCCAAAAATAGTGAAAAACTAAAAAAACACTAAACATTGGAAACTATACTACAAAACATCTTACTTTAGTGCTTTCTTGTTCTAGTGCATGACATGCGGATCATCTTATGATCTTCCTTCATTAACAAATCTGGTTTTCTTACTATGTTTATATTCCCTTGCATATATCATTGTTCGGGGTAGTTTCATAGTGCATGTTACTTTTTCATGGGAATTTTATGTCCTCTGTCTACTCCTTGCATGTATCCTTACTTAGGGCATCATTTTAACCCTTGTCATATAACTCAAACATTTGGGAACTGAAGTTGGATAAAAAAATATTGGTACAAATTTTCTTGAGCATTGCTTGTTTAAGTATGTTTGTTGGTGCATGTTTATTTACTTTCTTGCTTTTTACTTTCTCGTACTACATTACTTTATGTATTTTTCTTTGAGTCTAGTTCTTTAGCATGGAAAAAAATCAATATTATGGATTTTCATGTCATTTTACCCTTTTTTGTGTGCTTATATCAAATAAATAGCTAATTCCAAGCTAGATGGTATGTCATCTACGTCATGATCTCCCCATTTCCCATCTATCTTATCTTCCATTCTACCTATAATTTTCTTCCTCCCACCCTCCCTTGTTTCTTCCACATAAAGAGGACCGGGATCTATTTTTTTTCAATTAATTAAATCAAGATAATGGCCAACGTGCCCAGTTCAAATCCCTTTTTGGTTCTAAACCCATTTTTCTTCTATAGGATTTGTTAAGAAAAACATACCGTGCAATAAATAACATTGATTCCTTATGGACTTCCCAAAATAGGAGTTCATCTTGGTATATTCATACTTGGTATATCGATGTCTACCTCACCATTATGATGGGATTATCCACTGCTATAAAATTTTATATTCTTCTTTTTGAGCATCCATTAACCTATTCTATCACCCCATTGACACTCGAGGGCATCCTCCATTCTACTAATTTACCTTCTACCATTACAAAATTTAATTGTCTATAATTGTCTACTATATTTGAAGTGGCATCGCTTGTGCTACACCACATCAAAGAGGGGAAAATGTAGACACCTAAATATGACTACACAATTTTAACACTACATTTGTACTTCTTATCCTGTAACATCATTGTCTAAACTATTACTTTGATTACTTTCCCTTTTGACATTGCAAACGTAGACATATGATTTGTCTTAGGAAGGTGTATCCTTTTGACTATTGGAAATCATGTTTGCAATGGATAAAATATTACTGTACAGAGATTCATTTTTTTGTGATTCTATTTACTTGAAAATGAAGTCATTCTTCTCTGTGTTCTGCAAGGACGTGAACCTGTATTATCATTTTCATTCTTATCTTATGTTAACAACAAAACCTTGGATCAATTCCATTGACCCAAGGTATGCTTTAGTTCTTCTTACCTGATCAACTTGATAAACTGACATTCTGAAATGGAAGGTAGTAAGGGACTGAGTTTTATTATGTTATAATTTTGAGGACCCTTCTTTTGGTGTCCTTGCTTTGCATCTTGCTGCAATTGGTAAGCTTGGACCTTCTTGATAAATATTTTTAAGACGTTGAATGGCGTAATAAGAACGAGGGCCTATTATGGGACTATTAAGGTGGATACCTTAACCATAGTTGGAATGTTCTATCCTATGTGGATTCTAAGCTAAGGTAATAAGGGCCTACCTATTACCTATTACCTAAATTTCTTAAGTGACACCCTAACCTAAGTTGTTATGTTTAAGGTTATGGATTTGGAAATAACCTAAGGCAAATAATGTGTACCTAGGACTATGGTTGAATCCTAACCTAATGACAATCTAACCTAAACTAATACTAAGCTAAGGGGTACCTAAGGGTTGCATGGAAAGTGGTGAGTTAGTGGCAATGGTTTCTAAGGCATTTATGAGATTTGATTTTGAATTTAATAAGCTCGAACAACCAGTTTTGGTGGAGACATGGGGAGCTAGAAGGATGCTTAGCTGACATCATCTCTAAAATTAAAAATGCATGCAAAGTTTGAAATGGAGCTCACCAAATTCGGATGGCGGTGGCGTGGAGAATTAGGTGGGAGAGTTGGCTGTCCTTGCATTAATGAGCCTTGGTCATGGCGAAGAAACCACCTTGGAAGACATGCAAGAGGATTTTGGAGGGGTTGTTTGGTCATTTACTCTTTGCATTTTTTTTTCGCATGGAGGTTTTGGGTTCTTCAAACCAATAGTTCTATTTCCAATCCTTTGTTATTTTTGCCACCTCTGAGCTATTTTTGATCCAGTGGAAGTATAAGAGGTAATAGGAAGTTTGGAATTGTTGACGTCACTTGGAAAAAGGAAAATATTGTGGGAGGCTTGCTGGAAATATTTTACAAATCGATAGAAGCTCTATCAGGCATGATAGGCTCTACCCATTAAGTTGTTCTACTTTTTACTAAACATCTTCATTAAAAGAACTCTACTCTTGGAAACAAATGGGTTTTTATATATGATGTGTATTTTGATTTATGCTTGTATTTTCTGTCACTGTTTATACCTGCCTGGTTACTGCTTGATGAGATATGATTTGGGTTTGTTCCTTTGTTGGAAGAATGAAAAAATTTGGCTTTAACCATTGTGTGAACTGAATGTTGTCGAATCTGGTATACTTTTTTGGATGCAAAACGGTTAGAGGAATGCATTGTTTGATAAAAATATTCGAGTTAAACTTATTTTCCTTTGTTGGAAGAATGTAAGATGAGTGACATCTTTTGTAGTTATTCAAAGTTGTTTTCGATTCTTGTTACTCCTATTTGATCCTTGTTGATATGGTTGTTAGGAATCTTAGTTTTGTGGATTCAATCTTGTTGGAAATAACAGTAACCAAGTCTTACTTTTTCTGAGCTTGATATGATTTGATTGAGTGAAATCTTGTTGGTCTACTCTGAATTAGTTAATGGATGTCAATGCTGAGAAAGGCTACATTTTGGTTTGTTCTCCTCTGTTTGATATTCTGAGTAGGCATGTTTAGCTCTTGCTTGCATTTATATAATGTCATTTTCATTTTCTCACTTTATGTTTGAAAATAATTGTTAAAGACCCAACTGGTCTTGGGGTTTGAACAAACTCCCTTGATATAAATCGATTGGAAGTAAAGTTGTTAAGTTTTCTTTGTCACCATTGTGGAAAGACTTACCGATTGTTTTCTGAGTCCTTATAGAGGTAAGGTTTTATGCTTCAGGAGTTACCCTTATCGGTTCATCTGGTTGGATTTACTAGTTTCTTGCACTCTAATTGACATTTTTATGATACTAAAGAGTTGGGATATCTAAGTCGAACTATTGATTAGATCAGTCTTGTCTACCTTAGGGAATTGGGAAGGGACATTATAGTTTTCTCTTCTCTTTTGGACTTGACTTCAAGCATCTGGTTAGAGTCTTGTTACTTTTTTTGTTTCTCCTTGAGATCGGTTCAGAGTCTAGAACTCTCTTCCCAAACTTGTGTGTTGTTCCTTGATTTCTATGAAGAAGGGAGTCTGGGGTAACTTGAAGGTAAGTTGGGACAATCAAACTTGCATTCGATATCTTCATTTTTATGTATTGTCTTTTGAAAAGAAATCTGAATCTCATAGGGGTGTTTTACTCCATCACTATTCTTTGATCTCTGATTGGAAAATAAGAAAACTTCTCAGTGGATGCTATTAACATTGGAATGAATTTAATATTCTTTATTCTCTTTGCTTTGGAAACTTTTATTGATTCTCAATTCCAATGATAGAATTTGTAATCTTCACCGAGACTAAATTTAAGAAAATTTCTTGACTTGCTAGTTTCTATCGTATATCTATATACATCGATTCAATTTCAATTATGCTATTTAATTGTAATGGAATGAATTTAATATTTTGAATTTTATTGTTTCTCCTTTTGAAGGATGGAATGATGAGACTATATCTCTTCCTTGTTGTTGACATCCTTTCCTCTCTTTTCTGAGTTAAGGAATTCATTCTTTGTTTTCTTCAAAATCTGAAGGGAATTATATGTTGCTCTCTCTCTTCTCTGAGTTGTGGAATGCAATGATGTTATCTTCAAACTCTGAGGGAAGTTCTGAGTTATTTCTCTCTCTCTCTATTCATCTTTTTCCTCACCTGTATTACTCTTGTTTAAGGATCTGACCTGTTCAATTGTATTATTTAATGGGATTGCAGAGTGAGTAGTTGGGAGATAATCCTTTACTTCTTCTCCTTGACTTGTGTTGATTGGAATCTATTTTTGGTAATGTGTGACCAATGTCTGGTGCAAATAAATGAATAATACATACCCTATTTCTAACCCGTTGAGGCTTAACCTAAAACTTAGGATTTATCTTGGGCTTTGGATTAGGGTGTAGTACCTTAAATAGGAATCTCTTACTTTAAGATGTTGATGGCTCATCCTAAAATCTTTCTTGAAGTTTGAATTAGCTTGGCTGTAGGTGTTTTATGATGGAACATGTTAATGTTGAGTATGATGGATCCTTGCTTCTTAGAATAACTCTATTTTTGGGAAATAATAGAGTAAGTGGATTTCTTAGGAATTAGGTTGAATGAAGCAAGAAATAAACTATAAATATCTATAGTAAGAATAAGATAAGTAATTAGGATGAAATATTACTTATCTGATATAATTTATTATGAAATCAATGGCTAAAGAGTGATGATTATATTATGATCTTTACTAAATGTTAATGTGGTTGATCACTTTGTTCTTTCTTTTATGATTGTTATTTATTTATGATGTATCTATCTTTATTGCTTTACTGTTTCATAAAAGTAAAGTTCTTTTTATGAAATAGTTAGTTGAAAGCACATCGTTTTAATGTTTAGTGCTTATCATGCTCAATTCAATGAACTGACCCGTGCTAGAAATTTTTGCAGATGGACTTCATAAGTGATAAAGGAAGACAATATATTTTATGATGTTACTTTTTTACCTAAAGACTGGATCTTTTATGAGGAATTATGATTCACTATTGAAATGTATTTGTAAGAGGAAAAGTTGTATTTCTTAATTGGGCTTATTAATGTTGTTTGACATGAAAGATGTCTAAAATGAATGGACTTGTAAAATGTGTATTTCACTTAGATGAATGGAAAAATATTGAGAGTTACTTGTACTTGATGTGTCATTCTCCTTGTGCATTCTGTGAAGGGAATTTGTAATCTTATCTTTATTTTCTCATATTCTTATCTGTTTGGAATCCTTTTCAGTTTGAATTAAATAAGTTAGATGGAAGGGAATTAGATACACTATCCCTTTATTTAAATGTAACTTATTAAGTTGGCATACATAGATGTTCTTTTAACTAAGTCACTATGGTTTATTAAAATATGTTAATGAAAGTGCAAATTAATTATGATGTCTTGTATAATGTAAAAGGGTACAATGAACCCTAATTCATAACAAGAAAGAGGAAGGTGAACTTCCTCTTGACCAATACCTTCATAGGTGTAAAGAAAATGAAAGGTAAATATGTACATTTATTAATTAGACTTCATCTCAATGAAGTCTATTATAATGGAACCTGTTTTGGAACTTAAACAAGCTAAGAATGGTTGGGTATAATAAGTGAATCTTATTGTTGTTTCTTTATGTTTCTATTTTAATTAATTGAACCCTAAAGTAAGAAGTTGATGATTAAAAAGCAATCATGATGTTTTTGCAAAACATTAACAACTCAACTCAGAGATGTCAACCTTAAGGGCTAAAGAAATTAGGGTTCAATAGGGTTCTTTATAATTAAATATTAATTAAGAAAAATAATTGAGTAATTAACTTCTTTCTTGGGTATGTACATCGAGATGGGTAATTCTATTAGATGTTGGCACATGCCAACTATAGAACTGTACCTTCGTGAAGACTTGGGTCTTCACAAGGATACAATGTTGCAGTTGACATGTTGCAACACCCTTCAGAATTGGATCATCTAGATCAACATAAACTTGGACTTGATCTTAGTTATACTCTAGGTCAGGTTAGGAACATGATTTAGTATATGGGGTAACTCACGATGACTTAGGATAACTAGACACATGCAATCGACTTAGGTCAATTGAGTATGTCTTTGTACCCTTAGTCACCACGAGTGGTTCCCTATACCAAACTATGTGCTAACTGGGTTAGGTGTAAACCTTGAACAAGTGGACTGATAGGAGTCAATGAAGACCATTCTAGATAAAAAGATGAGTGGGGTGAAGGACGTATTCTGCATTTGATGAGTATGTCGTCTAGGAATAGTAAACATGAACAATATGTGAAAATCTTTGGCCAAAGTATCGCAAGCTACTGGTTGTGTTGTCCTATGTCACCTAGTTTAAGAAGCGAGATATCAGATGAATATTGGTAACAAATATTCAGATAGGCCTCTTAAATAGAACACTCAATACCCAAAATAGGGTAAGAGAACCAAGTATACCTAGTATACAATACATTGAGTTAACATGAGAGATCGGTTAGAAACCGAGTCATGAAATGAGAGATTGGTAGTTCACCGAGTCATTTATAGTTACATATGGTTATCTGTTATGAGATTGATTGGCATGGAATGTGTGTTCTAAATTATGATTATTTAGAACAGAGAACAATATATATATATATATATAATTTCCTTGTTTCTAAAGTCTTAAAATGGGAATGTTACATCTTGGCATCGAGTAAAGGTTGTAGCTCTTGGACCTATTGTGTCCATAAATATGATAAAACTTAAATTTTCTTGTTAATAGAAAATGGTTAGAATAATAGGATATACTTTAAACAACCCACCAAATAGTGGAGAAGCATTTACTACCCATAAAATTGATGAGATCCTTCTGCCCTGTTGGACACAAGAGATTGTTTGGCTATACTTGAACAACAAGTAATGGGAAATTAGGAGGAGGAATAAGATGCTTGTAATAACAATCAAACACCTCCTGTAGATAATGCTAATGTTGGAAATTTTGGTGTTGATAATAATAATACAACTAATTCACCTAATCAGCCTAAAAATAAAAAGGCAAGGCTGACATCTGAACTTACTAATGATATAAAAAGAATAAGTCCACCTAATTTTGATGGCACCACATTAGGAGGTGGAGATGAGAATTGGCTCAGTGAAATGGAGAAGTACTTTGCAATAAGGAACTTCTTAGAGGAGCATATCAACTTTCCTATGAAGCATCTTCCTTGTGAAACAACCACAAGGCTGAGTTAAACATTGATGAAACAAATATTACTTGGGATCAATTTAAAAGTTATTTTAGGCAACAATGGCTGCCAAAAATTTATTATGATCAAAAAATGATTGAATTTTAGAACTTATCTCAAGGAAAATTAACTGTAATAGAGTATTGGGAGTGGTTTACTAAAATCCTTAAGTATGTACCTCAGTATCAAACTAATGAGAAGTTCAGGATACAAAAATTTATCATGGGATTAAATCCCATTATAGGTGGTGAAGTGGATGTTCATAGCCCAACCACTATGGAAGGGGTAGTTGAAAAAGCCATAAGGAAGGAACAAAAATTGAAAGCAATCTCTGCCCATAAGGAGGAAATTAGAAAGAAAATTCCAAACTCTTCATCATCTCTTGCACCTAAGAAGGGACCATGGAAGAAGTTTGGTATGAAAAATAAGTTTGTAACAGAAAACAACAAGAAAATAGCAGCAAATAAACTTGCTGCTAATGTATGAAATAACTTTGTCAAGAACAATAATAATGAGAAAAAATTCCTATGGAGGTCAGAATGATAACTTTAAGGATGGAAATAAATTTGAGCCTAAAAAGGGACCTATAGGAGGCTATTACAATTATGGCAAGGATCATTACACAAATCAATGTCCTTTGAAGAAGGATGATTGTAATCAGCAACACAAGATACACTCTGCAATAGTTGACAAACAGGATGAAAAAAAGTCATACCCAGAGAGGTTCCGGGTAATTTATTTGGCATACATGTAACTATTATTTTTAATCTGGAGCTACTAAATGATTTATTTCTACTAAATTAACATCAAAATTAAAAATAAAAGTTGGAAAAATAGATAAATCATGGGATGTACATTATGGGAATAATGCTATTCACACATTTAGTATGTGTCTTTTTGGAACAGTCCTTGACTTGCCTAGTTTTTCCACTGAGGTTGACCTTTATGTTGCTCATTTAGGATCTTGTGATGTAATCATAGGTGTTAATTGGCTAGATGAGCATAAGGAAAAGGTTGAATATTTTAAAAAACATATTAGTTGTTTAGATGATCTGTATAAAACAAAGACATTTAGGGTGCAAAAGGTGAGATTTCGGTTAAGAAATTGTCAATGATGTAACTTAAAAGGCCAAAAACAAAGGCTGCACCTTATATGCAGTAAAAATTTCTAAAACAATAGAAGAAAGTAGTGACTTCATGGAAATATATTTGTTGTTATGAAACTTTAGTGATGTGTTTCCGAAAGAGTTACCAAGTCTTCCACCCAAACAGGAATTTGACTTCACTATTGAGATCAAACCAGAACCGAACCTATTTCCAAAGAACCTTATAGAATGACTACCATTGAACTGGTAGAGCTTAAGGCACAGTTGCAATATATTTTGTCGAAGGGTTTAATAAGACCGAGTGTCTCACCTTGGGGAGCACCGGTAATCTTTGTGAAAAAGAAAGATGGAACACTTAGATTGTGCATTGATTATAGGATGTTAAACAAAGAAAAATTAAGAACAAATATCCACTTCCTAGAATTGATGATTTGTTTGATTAGATGCATGGTGCATCAATATATTCCAAAATAGATCTTTGATCTATATATCATAAGTTAAGAATAAAGGACGAAGACATTCATAACCAGGCATGGGCATTATGAATTCATAGTTTTGATTTTTGGATTAACGAATGCACCTGCCACTTTTATGAATTTGATGAATAATATTTTTAAGAATACTTGGAAAAATTTGTGCTTGTATTCTTAGATGATATTCTCATATACTCTAAAAGCATTGAAGAACACCATGAGCATTTGAAGATAGTTTTAGAAATCTTGAGAAAGAGATGTTTGTATGGTAATTTGTCTAAATGTTCTTTCTATGACACAAAAGTGCACTATTTGGGTCATGTTATAAGCAAGAAAGGAATAGTGGTAGATCCCTCCAAGATTATAGCTATAACTGAGTGGCCTACACCAAAGAATGTACATGAAGTTAGAAGCTTCATGGGTCTTGTTGGTTACTATAGGAAGTTTGTTAAAGACTTTTCAAAGTTGCTGCACTAATAACTTCATTGCAGAAAAATGATAGAAAATTTATATGGAATGAAAAATGTGAATTTGCATTTAAGACTCTGAAGGATCAGTTAACATCAACACCTATTTTGGCTGTACCTGATCCTAATGGAGACTTTTTTGTTGTGTGAGATACACATCGGGGAAGGACTCAAAGGTATTATGTTGCAAAATGATCATGTCATAGATTATGAAAGTAGGAAACTCAAGTTACATGAACTGAATTATGCTCCACATGACCTAGAGCTTGCTTCCATTATAGACACCTAAAATTGGTTATCCAATTTAGTGTCCCCCGTGTGCATTTGTCTTCTCGGGTAACCTGGGGCACGTTTACATCACCATTTCTCCCTTAGGGTATTATTTAATATTTGATTTAAACATCTATCCTAAGTTTATTTCACCCCATTATGTTTTACCCATAGATAATTAAATATTAACTATTTAATTATATTTTCTACATATATCTTAACCACTTATCTACCCCATATCAATTCCTAACCTCCCATATCTATTTTATCCATCTATCCCCCCTATTTCTCCTCCTCCCAAACTGAGCAGCGGGATATTTCCCGTATTTGAGGTGGAAGGATCACTTCATCTTTCCAAAAATTGTCTCTTTTGGCCATTTTGGATGATTGTTCCCTGATCGGCGCCAACCGGTACTCGGTCGACGCCGATTTTGGAATGTGCCGATTTCATCTCGGTCGGTGCTGATTACAAATATAGGGCTAGAATTAGTTCTAGTTAGACAGAGAGAGTGAGAGAGTTTTAAGCATCAAGTCTGAGCATTATCTATCAAGTGAGAGTGAATCTGTCCAAATCAATCCCTGAGAGGAGTACCATTACTCTGCTCCTACCACATCGACATCGTGAGCCTTCATCGATCTCTTGGTGACTTTGTTCCTGCATCCAGTGCAGGTGGAGCCTTGTTAGTATCCTTACGACTCTTGCAGATCCAATAGAGATTGAAAATCTAGCTTCCACTATTTATTTCTCAATCTTCCTCCAATTTTCCCCGAGTCGATGCCGACCCTACCCAGTCGACACCGATTCTATCTAGTCGACGCCGACTTATCTCATTGATGCCGATTCTCTCTCGACGCGTCGATTTTCCTAATTGACATCGATTTTACCTATGGACAGATAAAATAATTCAGGGAACACAAATCCAACATTGTTTTCACATTTTCCCATTTTTTTTATTGGTTTCTATCTACTGTTTAATTTTTGTCTGTCATTTTTAATCAAAATATAGACATTTACTTACATCTTTTATCATGTATGCTTCTTTCCTTAATTGAAAACATGAATTGACATTCGCCGAGGGAGGTTATCACTTCCGGACCCGCTTTTGGGTAGTTCACCCAAATATCTTTTAACGTGGTTTTTTTTGTCAAGCATCCGTGTCTCGTAGGTTTCTTGGATCTACTTTGTAGGATGATCGTGTGCACCGTCTTATCTATATCGGAGCTTTTTTTCCATCTACATCTTTAGATCTTGTCTTATCTATCAGGTATCGATTTCATTTGTGTTTTTCAAGGTTTTTGTATTTAGTTTGGTACATTAACTTGGACAGGTAACAAGCGCGGAAATTCTTGTTCTAAATTCTGGCATGCCAGTGGGACCTAAGCAAAGTCCCTTATTGGTAAGTTCATTTCTTTTCCAGTTTTGAGCTTTTTTTTTGTTTCTTCTTGCTTTTCATCGAGTTCTCCGTAGCATTTCCTTCCTTCATTTTGGTCTTGCTTCTTTCACTTATAATTGCAAAGTTAAAGTTTCTTATTTCTTGTAAAACTAAATTCCAATTCCTATTATGAAGATCAATAAATCTTTCATTTGATTTCAAAATTGCATTCTTGATCCGTCTTCTTTTTGCAAAATTGTTATTTTATTGAAAGATTTCTAGTTCTTTAAATAGAATTTTTCATTCTACTATCATCGGATATATCTTTTTGGATTTTTGGGTGTTTGCTTAACCTATTCTTGCGAGCACATTGCTTTTCATCGGGGTTGTTCGAGGGGAAGAGCTCAACAACGTACTTTTGAAGTCAACACACCTTGGAGAGCTAAATTTACAGGTATTCCTCTTTTATGGTGTTTTCTCCTTTTAAGAACTTAAAAATAATTTGTTTGTTTTCTTTCCATCACATTCGAAATTTTGATTTTAGTGCTTAAAAAGAATTTAATCGCATCTGGGAAAGAATTTTTTTGACTTGTCTTCATCGAAATCCAACACTTCATTCTTAGTGCTTAAAAAGAACTTTTCCTTTGTCATTTCTGCTGTATGCTATTCATCTAGTTTTCTAAATAGGCTGGAAAAATTAATCAAAATCGGTAGTGACACTATTTGATTTTTATTTTTCACCCTTGCACACAAAGCCAAAATCACTAGGTATAAAGCATCAAAACAAAATTCCTCCCCTGGCCTCGCCTACTTGGAAGTGACATCCAAGAGGAAGAGCCTACGCGGTACTCGAGCCGTGCTATAAATTCATGGAAGTTCTCATATATATTGGCAAAGCACCCGACTCCCTTATCACAGTGGTGTGTGAAGTGCAGGGGTAGGCCCCTATATCAAGCCATGTACTGGTCTTTTACTGAAGTGCCTTCAGGGCTCCTCACCAAAACATTCCCCAAACCATCCTTAGTTTGGTTATCTGAGTAGTTCCTGTTCTAAAAATCCTTCCCTAATATTTTCTTTCTTAAAAGAAGGAAAATTTAAAAGAGATAATCACCTACGGTGCTTGAATTATCTGTGCATTAGTTAGGTCAATCTTCTTTTTCTATATTTCTATTTTTTATGAGGGTCATTACTCGGTTACATAATCTAGAAGGATGGCTCAACTAGCCCCTTCTTTCCTCCGAGATCACCACTAGTGTGGATGTTTCGGCACCCCTCGGGTCTTCCTTGGGACCGCTATTAGTTGGTTCCCCATCTTGGTCATATAATCCTTTCTATCAGCCTAAAGCAATCCCATCACGTCTAGCTTCCCCAGTCCTTCAGAAATATCATCTTCTTCTGATATAGAGTATGTTCCTCGTGGGGATCCTAAATTTCAGGTGCTCCTTGATCACAATCCGGTAGCCCTTATGGACTATCTAGTACATAAGTCCATTCGAATATCTGATTAGGGACCACCAATTCAGCAAGTTTACGATTATCCTCGTGAACCATCCTAGGATTTTGTAGAACAGTTAGCATCCTTTTTCTCACCTCGAACCACGGAAGAGGGTGGCGCACCTGTGCCTCCTTTTTCTCTTCCACCGACCATGTCGACTAGTTCTCAAATAGTCTTGCCTATTCCTAATGCCGTAGTTACATCGACTATTCCACAACCTACTTCTGAGAAGTCCTCTTCTCTGGCTATAATGGGCGCACCTGCGCACCCACAAATTGTTGTTAATTCTTCTATGCCATCCATTACATCCCAGGGTCAGTACCTCTTTATGAATCAACCCCCTTCTACGAGTCAGTTGGTTCCTGCTTCTTGTCCTCCAGTTGGTCTTTCTTCCAATGTTCCAGCGACAGTGACCTTCACCCATCCTCTAGCATCGGTGCCCTTAATAACCAATCTGGTAGTCAAAATCCTCATTCAGACCTTGTTCCCCACCATGTCCAATCAAATCAATACCCATGTTCCTCAATCCATTCTAATTCAGTCAACAAGTGTAGGAGCCCACCAATCACAGGCTCCGTCTTTCATTCAACCACCTTTTTCTCAACCACTTGTCATCTCACAACTTGTTTATACACAGGCTCCTTCACAACAAATACCTCACCAGGCATCACCCAGAACACCTGGTTATTCCTCTTATCATCCTGTTAATCAACAGATGAATCCCCTATTGACGCCTCTCAAAAAATCCACCATTCGCTTCTTATGTAGGACATACCAATTGCCTCCTCCTCAATCGATGCGTGGTCCAAATTATTTTAAAGAAAATTATAGACTTAAAGCCTCCACCAAAGGGGCTCATCCTTCATACTCTTTTGAAGAAGTGTGTAATGAACCCATTCATCCATTAATGGATTTTAAGCCTTATCCTCCCCAATGGGAACTTCCTAAGTTCTCAAAATTTCATAGTCGGGAGGATCCTCTCAAAGACTGTGAGCATTCAAACACGCTTGCTACATGATAGTACGGGATCGGGAGCTTATGCTTTGTACTTTTCCTATGTCTCAAAGAAGGCCTACTTTTTAGACCGGTATAATAACATTCCTCAACATTCCTTGTTTTCTTTCTCTCAATTGGCCCAGATGTTTGTTAAAAAATTTTCAATAAACATCGCACATAAGATCTCTATTACAGATCTTTATAACATTTGTCAATTCGATGATGAGTCTATTGTAGACTTTGTCACTCGTTGGAGAGGGATAATAAACCAATTTTCTTTCTCCCTTCCTCAATCTCTCAGCAGATTGAGTTGTTTACTTGATCTTGTGCTAATCATATTTATTCCACTTTAAGGATCCAAACTTTTCATACATTTGAATAAGCCTTTATGATGGCACGTAAATTCGAGTCCTGTGTCATTGAACAAGGGAAGTTAAAACTTCGCTCTAAATCTAAACCAGATTTTTCTTAGTTTACAAAATCAAACCCTTCCACTTCTAAAGATAAGAATCGGGATCCACTAACATTGTTGTATTAAAAACACCACGTGCCCGATAACACTTCTAATCAAACACTATGGAGAGACTCCTCATCTTCTCGAAAAGGACCCTCGTCATCTCGATCTTTTACTTCATTAGGGAATCATATGCTTCTATCTTGGAAAAATGTTGGAAGTTCACATGATCAAACTTCCTCCTATTAGAAATTTTGATGAAAACCAAGAACATCCATTCTGGTATAGGGAAAATGACTTCTATCATTATCATAGAACCAAAGGCCATGACATTGAACGATGTCGGACCTTCAAAAATCTGGTCCGAAATTCATTGATAAAGGCGAGTTCATCCTGGATAACCCAAATGCTCCCAAATCAAGTGCTTGATTTTTTAAACAACCATTTT